>RJWH01001448.1:0-262406 GCA_004363575.1 Solenodon paradoxus
GAGAGAGAGAGAGAGAGAGAGAGAGAGAGAGAGAGAGAGAGAGAGAGAGAACAGAGGCTACAGACATTGACATTTGGAATTCCTTCAGGGCAAAAGGAAATGGTAATGGGAGCTTAAAATTGTGCGGTTTAAGACTTCAGGCTACCCAGAATTACTAAGAAGTTTTTCTTAAACAAAACAAAACAAAAAACCACCAGAAACCAAAAACACCCTCCGCAGCGAGTGTCTTAGGTGCTTCTTTCAGGCCGAGTTTCTCGTTAAGGTGGCAGCGTCCGATAGTTAATCTCGGAAACCCAGCCGCTGCAATAGGCTTGAGAGAACGACGAGGAGGGGCGAGGGAAGTGCGTCACCAGGTGGGGAAGGGGCTGTGCATTTGGTGACAAGCGAGAGGGGGTGTATTGGAAGCGAATGGGGACGGGGAAATAGGTTCTGTGTGCTCTCCGGGGGTATTGTGTCAGGAGATGCAGGCTGGCTACCATGTGACGCCGTCCAGAGCTGAAGGGATTGGCCGAGGCGGCGCAGGCGGTGCAGCACTGCCGGCTTGCTGTCCTTCCCTTTCTCTCGCAGCATCTTCCCGGGAGTCCGTAGGTGAAGCAGCACCGGCAGCATCCATGGCCTGTCTTTGGGGTTAACACTTGTCTCCTTTGGCTTTGGCAGCGGACACAGCACTTCTTGGCAGAGGCATTGTAAGGACTTTAACTGGGACCTGGTATCGTATCCTCCTGTATTTTTTCAGACTCCTTGGAAATTAAGGAATGCAATTCTGCCACCATGATGGAAGGTAGGATGCTTTCTACTGTGGTTGACTGGTTTCGGGCAAGCTTTGGGCAGAACAGCTTAGAAGAAGGTGTGCAGCCTGTGTTTGTGGCAGGTCTGGAACCTGGTTGCCAGGCTTTCCAAGCAGAAATGCTGCAGTTTGCTTGCAGCGGACTTAAGGCTCAGACTAATGGAATCAAACCACAGGGCTTCTGCTTAGCTCAGAACCTACAGAGCTCCTGGCTCATTTGAGAGAGAAAAACCTAAACTGTTTGCATGGAGATGAGACAGAGCTAGGAAAGAGCTTGCAGAGCAAATAAGTTGAGAGAGAAGATAAGGTTTTCTCCTCTGGGTTCCTGGGACTTCACTGATTAAACATTTACAATGGAAACTTGTTTTCTGAAATTGACATTAGACAGGAGAGGTCATTAATAGAGTTATCCATACAGTCATTTTCAGTGAACTGTTTTAAAAAAATTTTTAATACTTGTAAGATATTTTTATCTCTGCAATTTACATCTTATTGTTGGGGTGAGAGGTGGCGTAAATTTGGTCCATCAGCTATAGTTTTATGTGAATGTCTTTGCAACAGAATGACCAATTTAAGGAAAATATCCGGGCCTTTTGGCTCCTGATTCAGGGTCCTATCAGGTTAAAAGAATTTTTTGCTTCCTAAATGCATTCCCAGGTGCAGTTCTTAGCCAACCATCAAATGATTACTTAATGATTACCTTTTTGCATTCAATATTAAATGTAAGGAAGAACTTTCCCTGGGGAGATGTTCTTTAAAGTATATTTTATTCTACTAAATTACCCTTCTAAACCTGAGATAGAGACAGTTAACATTGCCTTAGAAAAAACAGAAAGCTGATGAAGAAAGAAGTGAGCACCCTACCCTGCCTTTGATTTTCTGTTTTCACACTCTGGATGGTGCAAAACTCCTGGCCTTTCCTAAGATGACAGGCAGAAATTTGTCCCCAGCCTGGATTTCACAATACAGATTCGAGTGCATAATGGATCTCAAATCAGCCATGAAAATGGCAGAGAGGCCACCTTTTAAGCCAAGGTCTATCCTACAGATTTTAAACATTCTTTAGACATTTACTAAAATGGAATAAGAGAAGGATGGTTTCATAGAAACAGCAGTATAGCCTGTACTTATTTGGGAGAAATCAATTCTTTTTGCTCTCTCTGTCATTGTGTAAAACATTGTTAATGTGATTTGGGGGAGTGAAGAATTCTACAGTCATGGCCCACAGGTTTTAGAAAATAGCCTTAAAAGAGAGATTGGATATTGTTTTGTTATGGAGTCTGGTCTTGTTTGCAAAGGACTCTCAAGCCACTTCTTTAAATACAGGCCTTAATAAATTGAGATTACTAAGGCTGTAAGATGAAATCATTTTCACTAATTCAAAATGGATTTAATCTTTGAATAATAAGGGAAAACAAGCAGAAAGAGTATTACTGATATACTTTTCAATTAAAAACTCATGTGGATAACCCTGTTCAGGAAAAAAAAAATCTTGTCTCAAAAGAACTGTATTTTTCCAGCTTAATTTCATGTAACATTTCTTAAAAATAAATCTGCACGCATTCTGACTAGGTTATAATCTTACACAGGGTTGTGTAAAATGTGTTTCATTTTACTTCATGCCTTACAAACTAGGGAGAAAAAGTATCTCTTTGAATGGAGTCACATTTATTGATGCTCATTAATGATTCTCCTGGTAATATTGTCTATTGTGTCAACCCAGAATGTCAGTTCAGAGCCCTGGGATAAGCTTATCTGAACTGCCTAAAATGATATGAGAACTGTAACAAAGACTTGCATTGGATCTGAATTAGTACTACTGCTCTGGGTTTGCCCAATTTATCTAATGAAGGATGTTATCTTTGCACTGTTATGAATTAGAGGTGACGCTATAGATGCAGTTGCCACTGTCAGATCCCTGCAAATGAAATTGGACAGGTGTCCCCACTGGCTTAAACATTTAAATGAAACTTATATATTTTATACATATACATATTCATATCTGTATCTATATCTACCTGTGGTTCCTGCTTAAATGCTTTTCAAAACTTATTATCATAATGATTCAGAGACCTTAGAAAGGCAGGTGGGAACCTTAATCAGAAATCAATTTTCCTGTCAGTGGCCTTCCAACTTAGTTGCCAGTTATTTTGATAATGTCTCGATATTGCATCCCAGAATTTCTCTTCTGAATTGCTCTTACTCTGAAGGGGTGGCATAACAGTTTTTGCTTCCTCTTTGCTTATTCCCTAGAGAAAACTAGGCTGATATATATACATATCTCATGATAATCTAAGAAAGATAAGGAAACCCTAAAAAGCACCCTTAAATCCTCTTACGGCAGCACTCTACTGAAATATTAGCAGGCTCTAAGAATAGAACCTCTAGATGCACCAAGCATCTAGATAGTTAATGATGTCTTTTCTTAACTAGTACACGTCTGTCTGTCTTTCTCTCTTTCTTTCTCTCACGCATGCGTGCATACACAATCACATACATGAAGTCATCCACCCTTATACACTGTTCTGGAAAGCTAATTTATACTCTCGTGTGTGTGTATTTCTGCATTTGCTGATTTTGTTTGAATCTACTGCTCAGGAAAAGCATGGCTGTGGCAACTTTTCAGAGTCGCTTCTCTACTTTGTATAAAACAAGAGCAAACAAATATTCACCAGGATGGCTCATAATTCAGTTTTTTGTGTTCTTGTTTTGATGGAATAGGATACAGGCTTCATTTGTTCAATGCCTATGGGAAATTCTGGTCATAGATGAGAAATGATACTACTTCCTTAGTGATTCTAATATCATAGAAGACAGTGAAATAATTCTCCAGGGACTTCAAGCAGGTTACCTATGACACCATGGCTCATTTCAAATATTACATAAAGGTATATCTTTACAGAGGCTTGATGAAATTGATTGTTGTTTTCTGTTCATTTCTAAGAATGCTGCTTGATGGGGTCCCTTATCTCAGAGGACTGTGAAGGGGAAAAGGGTGGCAAAGGGAATGGTTTGCTAAAGGTTGTATGCATTGACTAAGGTTGCTATACAGTCTGTGTGATCAGGGAAACTTCAAGGGTTCTATTGTTTCTCATACATTGTTTTTAAAGTTTGAAAATGACATTTTAACTATCCCTTCAAAGATAAGTGAAACTATGTCAGGATTTCTTAGTACACCTGTTTACTTATAAGTCAGTCTGGGACTTTTTGATGCAGAACTGTATTGAAAGTGCTTATGTTTTTAGTTTCATATTCAGACTCTCAACTACTATAGTGGAGAAATATGTTTTTGGGTGCTGATGTTTACATTCTCTCTAACAAATTTTTGATGAATAGGCATAATTTAAGGGCTTACTGGGCTTAACTGCAGATGTCTGAGTGAATTGGTTTTATTATATATATACTATTAGCTATAATATGGAAATAAGTGAATTTGCATATAGTACTTTTACAATACCTTTTCTAAATTATAAAAATGAATAATAATTCATTAAGGTAGAAAAATGGTGGGCTGGAATTTGAGCCTAAATTCACCTAACCATAAAGCTCATGTTTTGACCCTTTACAACACTTTAAATGGGAAATTTTTCTTTTGACATTTTATCTAGGTAGGCATGTTAATTTAATTGAAATAAAGGTGTTAATTTATTTGGTTTCATATATTCTCTCTACCCCTCAACAGAGCCATATCGTCTACCTTTTAACTGCTTACTTTTAGCTTTATCTTCAAAACCATTATGTAGAAAATTTTGAACGGTTTTGGGTTAGCATATCTTCTGCTATTGCAATGAACCTTTAGACTTTTCCTTTTCCTATCTACTAATAGAATTTTATTTATTTGGAATTTTTTTGTGTGTTATTAAAGAGAAGCAAAGAATTTGAAGCAAGAGCTATTCATTGTCTGATTAGCTAAGACTTTTAAAGGGAATACTTCTAGCTCCATTCCCAGAAATGGTGGTTATTTTGGAAAAATCTGTGCATGCGATATGACATTCTAATATATGTTCTATTACTTATGTAATTTCTTTCTCAGAGTTTTTTATTAGAAAGATCCTTCTTACATGTATTAGTTTCCAACCAATTTGGAGGTCAGCTTTAAATCTCAAAAAAAAAAAAAAAATGTAGTCTCAAAATTTCTAGCTTAAACAAATTATGCTAGAAAACACTGGGTAATTCTTTCCTTTGAATTTGGTGCCTGCACTATAAACTTTCAAGTGAAAAATTGCAGGAAGTCATTCACATAAAATTTTTATGTTTCTGAAAGTTTATTTGTGGATTGGTCACCTGAAACAAGTTTTCTCATAGGAATAATGACATAAATGATGGTTAGAGTTTCATCTCACATTATCCCTCAAAGGCTAATGACACAATATCTAATTGAAATACTAAGTATTTGCTGTGAGCAAAAAGAACTCTCCAGTTACTATAGTATTATCCAAGGAGAAGAGTGGCGTTATCTGTGTTTTCAATTTCAAATACTGCTAATTGAAGGAAAAAAAGATTTAATTAGAGGACAATCAGGAGATGGAGAGAAAAAAATGAAAGGAAATTGCAAGTATTCTCAGAAATTTTACAGGCTTGTGCACTTGATTTTTCAATTACGTTTACCTTAGCTTCCATATTTATGGTTTATCTTTTCTCAATTCACTTATATTACTGCTATTCTATTGTGGTTGCTTTTATTATGGAAATACAGTGGAATTAAGAAAGGTAGAGAGAATCTACTGAAATGACTGCAAAGATTTTGGAGGGAGAAAAAGATTAGGGGTCATAATGGATTTGGGTTGGTGTGTCTGAAAAGAAATGAACAGAATAATGAAAGGTCATAGACAGAAGGAAATCAGGGATCATATTAAGTGCATGGTCCCTTGGAGGAGAAAGTAGGGTGTGGCACAGAGGTGTTAAGTCTAACTACTCTGAGTGCCTACTACCAAATATTTCTATGAGCACAGAATGATTTACTTAAAAGTTGGAGAGCTATTGGAGAAGGAAATTTGGACTTGGGGAGGGGTGGATCTCCATTCTTGTGACATGTAAGTCGTTTAACTGCATCTACGGAAAATTCGTGTCTCTATTTAAATACCTTGTATCATATCACTTCTTTGTTTAAAGAATGTCCATATCTTCTCATTTCTCTTAAAATCCACAGCATGCAAATGCCTGCATGCTCTAACCTGCAGTGCCTCTTCAAGCTCATCTAATACTTCACTTACACTGACAGCCTTATTACCAGTCTAGAGCTTTTTGACAGACACTTTCCTGCCTCAGGGCTTTTGCTCTGTCTAGAACACTTTTGTTAATTCATGTTTCTAATTCTCTTGTGGTCCCAGTAAAACTGCCTCCTTCTCAGGACGCCTTCCCTATGATTCCAAGATCCTAAACATACCCCCTGTGCCACTGAGTTGATTCAGTTCCCACAGTCTCCTCAATTATTTATTTATAATGTGTGCTGTTGGATGGTGTGGGGGCTGAATCTCTCACTGAAAGGTAAGCCCCATGAAGGCAGAAGTTTGTTCTATAATATTCATCTCTGTGCCCTTGGCTATTGACACACAGTGGATTCTTAGCATGTTTATTTATTAAATAAGTGAATAAAACTAGATAAAAATGACTTAAGATTTCACACTGTACCTTGTCAGGTATTATTTTGGGTGTACAATGGATAAAATTTATGTCCTCAAATTTATATTCTCATCAGAGAAACAGAATCTATACACATGAAATAATTAGGAAAAAAGATAATGTATTAATGGGGAACCAAATTCTGAGATGCAAATAGTACATTAGTCTATTTGAAAACATGTACCTGAGTCTATTTGAAAAGATGTACTTAAACTTGAACTGTTTTGCTGATTAATTCCAAGAAAAGTATTTCATAATAGAGATGTTAGAGAACAGTTATACAGAGAAATTCCCAGGAATTCTCAGAGATGATATTCTTGATCTCTTGTTTAATTTTTTCTTTGCTTTCTCATTTATGCTTTGTCTTTCCTTTCTCCATTTTTCTCATTCTTCCTTCCTACCTTCCCCTTCATTGGTTCCCACTCATTTTCTGTGGTTTATGAGCAAGCTTAAGAAAAAAGTGGCTTCTAGAACTATTTAACTTGGAATATGGGAAATATTTTTGAATAAATACATAAATGCAAATGAATATAAAATGTTATGCAATGTATGTGTAGATAGGTGTGTGCAGTGGAAATGTGATAGAGAGTATGTGAGTCTTTTCAGATGCCAAATGATTCCTGATTGCAGGATTTGTTCATCTTAGAAGCTCAATTGGTTCATGGAGTTTGTGCCGTTTGAGTTTTGGTAGAAAGAACATGAACCTAGATTTAAGACTTAGATTTGAGTCTAGGTGTTGTGACTCCTTGGCTGTAAGCCTTAAGAAAGTTACTTCACCTTTTGGGCTTTGGTTTCCTTGCAAACAAAGCAAGAGACTTGATTTGCCATACCTCTAGAATGTCCAACTTCAAAAGTTTCTGCATTTGCTGAATGATTTGGAGTCCCTGAATTTACTCCTTCCAAGGTGTGGATTCAAATGATTGATTCCTCTTCCTCTCCTCTCAAATTATACTTTTCCCTGGCAAAAAAATATTAAAATGTGTTACTAATTTACCTTTCATTGGTTTAATCTTCCTCTACTATTCTTTCGCATGTATGCAACAAGTTAATTTTCATCATTGCCATATTAGAAGACAAAAGTGCATTTATGCAAAGTTCATTGATAGCTCCTAGCATAGAGCTTTTTATGTTTTCATCAAAAATTGTATATTACATTTATAGTAGACATTAGGCGCTGTTCTGGTTGTGAGAGGTTCACTAATAAATTATACTTAAAAGCTACCTATGGTGCTTCTTGGTTGGGGCAGGAGAGATATGGTAAAATGAAAAGTAAAATAAAATACAGGCTGCATTAACTGAGACTAAGGACTTTGGAGAAGAATCGAGTGGAGAAATGGGATAGAGGAAGTACTGGAAGATGGGACAGGTGGGATGGATGAGGTTACAGTTTTAAGTAGTGCAGAGATGGAAGGCATTTGAGCAGTGACTCGAGGGACAGGAGGAGGTAAGCAGCCATGCAATTATTTGGAGAAAAAAATCAAAAAAGGAAGAAAAAGAGCAAGTGCAGAGGCTCAGAATGTGGGCCAAACAGCAAAAGAATCAATGTGTCTGGAATAGAGCATAAGGAAATGTTCAAGAGGGAACTCAGGTCATATGCAGATATACCTATAAATTTCTTTCAATGCCAGGAAAGCCACTTTCCTTTTGCAGAAATCAGTTGGCATGAGACTGTTTCACTCAGGTGTCTAGTGACAAGTGGGCATTCAGAAGCCTGGCATCAGTGCTGGTTCTGTGATTGCCTTATGATGGTGCCTCTTAGACTCATTCTTCCCACTTAAGAAAGTAGTTGAATGTCATGCTCTTATCTTAACTCATGATTCCAAGTCCCGAAGATAGAGCTGAGAATTCAGCTACATGTCTAGGTTTGAAAATTTCCATACGGGAGTTACAACCCTATGATAAGGGAGACTTCTGGATCAGAAGTGCACATTGACTCACAAATATCCTGATATTTGGTTCTTAACAGCTTCTATTGTGTTTCTGTAGTTTTTAGGATTTTTAAAAGAGGGCATGCAGAGTGATCCATGTTATGTATCTCTAGCAAGCAGTATAATGAAGAAAACATTGTACTCAAGAGCATTTCATATGATTATGTGATATTTGCACATACTTTAAAGTTTTCAAATTGCCTCATTCATTCAGCAGGTACATCTGGAGCTTTTTCTTTAGTTTTAAGTGCTGTGCTAGGCACTCTAAATATGATAGAAAAATACAAGGCAGCTGTGGTACCTGCTTTCAGAAGTTGAGTCAAGTATATGTTACGACAAAGTTGTGCACATATATTATTCTTACACAACTGTGTGGTAGGAAAAACAGGTATTACTCTCCTTATTTCAAACTGGAAACAACTATGATTCAATGAAGTTAGGTGACCTACTTTAGGTGACCACTTTACCAGGTGGCAGAATTATCATTGATTAGCTATGATTGAGTTATGGAAAGTCCTGTTCATACCTGAAACTATCTGGCCTGGGTCTGTAGCCTATAAGCAAACAATATTGTCTAGAATTGATGTGGTATTTCAAAAGCCTTCTTCAGAACTAAACAAGCTAACTGTATTATTAATCATGATCCTTTAGACCAGCCAAAACCTGGAAGAAGTGTTTTATCCCAATGGATTCCTTCCAGTGACAATTTCTGATTTCCTAGAATTTTATGATGAGAAAGGATATATGATAGGACAAGGTCAATGGACTCTAAACTTTCACAGCTTATGTTCTACAAAACAACTTTATCAAAAAGCCTGGCTCCTACTACAAACAAAAGCTCTTTCTCCCCAAGAAGGACAGCTCTGTGTTCACTGACATTCTGTGGAACCCTGAGCCATTATCATGAAAACATGGTGTATGCCCCCATTGAAGATCAACCAATCTAGTTCAATCTCATTTTGCAGCTGAAGAAACCAAAGCCAAGTGAAACAATTTACCCGAGGATTTTTATTCTCTCTGTAAGAGGACAAATCGAAGTTTATTTTAGTAATGATTCCAAAAATGGGACTAGGCAAAGATTTGGAACCTGTGGTGTCTTTCACATTCAAAGGTGCTGAGGTTGGTTGGGTGACTGCCCAAAGACACACAAATGAATGTGTCCCCAGGGTCATTTCTCAACTGAGTACACACACAATGTGACCATTTATAGCTCTCTCTCCCGTTTCCACGGTTCACACATCTGCTGTCAGTGAGTGAGTGGGAAGGACCAAGATTTGAAGGGACTCTACCTTCTGGCTAGTTATGTGACCTTGGGTGAGTTCTGGAACTGCTTTAACTTCAGCCTCTCCATTTATAAGGTAGGAATAAAACCGGCTCCCTACCTCGCAGTGTCACTTTGAAAATCAAATGAGATAATAAATATGGAAATATCTTAAAGAAAGAGTATGTTACAAATGCCAGTTTTTTTCTCAGTTGGTTTTCTCTCAACTTGGTTGTTATATGTGAATTTCTTAACATTGAGCAACTAGGCTACTTGATATTTTGCTTTTGAGGTAGATTATTTCAGCATCTCTTGTGCACTTAAGCCTTGCGGATTTCCCTCTTCTGTTCACCAGACTGATAATTACTAGCATAGTCTGTCATTCTTTATTCTCAATGAGCATGTGCTACACTGCCCCTTCCTTCACCATGGAAGGCATCACTAGTCAATCACAGACACTTCTCTCCGTCCTCAGCATTTATCTCAACATCACATTCCAGGCCATCTCTGTCAGTTGGCTGGTGTTGCACATAACACAGTATCACTTTGCTTTTCCCACCATGGGCAGTTTCCCAAAGTTGAAAGGCAGTGAATAAAGTTGAATATAGGTAGTCGAGCTGTGCATCCAACCTTGGCAAATACACTTACTAGACCATTGAAAACTAAATATGGGAAATTATGCACACAGCTAGTTATGGTAGCAGGCATAGGAAATGTTCTGTACACCCAGCAGCACATCAGACGCTACTCCTGTACTATTCGTTTTGGCCATCAAGTCATCTTACCTTCCTTTTGCCCCCAATTCAAAGGATTATGTCCACTAGGTAGCCAAGCCAGAGTCAGTGTTTGGGTTCATTCCTCATCCCTCCTTACTCTATGCTTCACATTATTGATACTCAAGAGCTGTAGATGATCATTCTTGATATCTCTTGACTCTATTCTCCCCTTTCAACCCCCCATTGTCACACCTGGTCAAAACTTCCAATCTGTTTTTCATACAGCCGTTAAACAAATCCTTTTCCTTACCTGCCTTTCATTGTTCCCCATGCTTCTAAGATGAAGTTCAAATGATTTATCATGAGAGTAAATCTTTCATACATGGGCTGCCTTATACTCTCATGTCCAAGTTCTCCAGCCAGAGAACTGTCCCTTCTCTTCTCTGACTGGTAACAGTCTGTGCTGATTGTTCCAGGTCAGACAAAGAAGTTGTCTTCAGTGAAGTCTTCCCACCTTTTCCCAGGTTGAGAGTGAGATGCTTTGTGCTGTTCCCTCCAAGGCCACAGAGCAGAAGGTTTATAAACATTGGCTTTGGAGTCAGACTGACCTAAATTAAACCCCACATGTATGACCTTGAGGAGCTAGTGAAACTATTTCTTCATCTGGAAAATGCAAATGATAATAGACTCTCTTTCATAGGTAACTTAATCATGTAAAGGTATAAGTGTCAAATCCGAAAGTACACTTGGAACATTCAGTTTACTAGAGATAAAGAATTAAAAGATTGAGAGTGAGAGAGTGAGCAAGAGTGGGATAGAAGAAGGTGGAGGGAAGCAATATTTTTAGGAATTGGATCATTTGATTGTGGGGACTGGCAGGGCAAACTCAAAATCCGGAGCAGGCTGGCAGGTTAGAAACTTAGGTAAGAGTTAGTGTTGAAGTCTTGAGGCAAATGTTAAGCTCTCAATATATCTTGGCTGCCATTTTCTGTTGGGCATTTCACATTCTTCTGTCTACTTTGTTCCTGCCCCAAGAATCAAAAACTCTACTAGAGTGGGGACCATGTTGTACCCATTTTGTATTTGCAATGTGTAGCATGTGTAACTGCTTAATAAGTATTTTGTGAATGAATGAGACCTGTGGAGCGATAATAAACTTTTCTGGGCATGGTCACCCGGCACATAGTATCATGAGAATTAAATGAGTTAATTTATGCAAAACATCTAAAAGTATTTGGCCCACAGTAAAGACTCTCCAAGACTCCAGCATGGTTCTCAGATGGCAGGTGGTTCCCAGGATTGTGCTCTCTCTCCTCTTCCCAGAGCACCCATCTGCTGCATAGGCTCTCCCTGGCTGAGAGCCACACTATGGTTCCAGGACACTAGAGTTAATCTCGACTGTCACACATTCTGCCTGATTCCTTTCATTGTTTTCCTCTCATTTTAAGTGAGACTAGTTTTCATTGTATGAAATACATTCATTGTGGAAAATAGGAAAATGCCGAGGAGAAATTTAAATCACCAATCTCATTATTGTGCAATGAGTAAATGCTGCCACAATTTGTTACTCAACAACATGGGCTTTGGGAATAGACAGTGAAGCTCTTGGAGACTCAGGATATTATCAGAAAAGTAAGTAGTATAATACCTACCATGTAACATTGTTGGGAAATTAAATAAGATAACATATGGATTGTATTTAACATTTTCTTAGCATAGTAAGCAAGCACTCAATAAAAGTAGCTCTAAATAGATTTGTACACGTCAAATAACTCAGTGTTATCATTTTATATAAGCACATTTGTATACATATGTATGTATATACAGAAGAACATGCCTTTCACTTTGCATTAGAGTATAGCCACTATCCTAGGCAGTGTGGTCTTTTTTTAGCAACATGAGGTTAGGAAACAAATCTTGACCTCCCAGCTGTGTGAATTTATGCAAATTTTTAACCCTTCTGTGTCTCGGTTTATTCCTCTCCATGAGAAAATCCCTATTTTGCAATAATACATATGTGATATATATATATAAATATATATTCGTAAAGAGCAATAACTGCTATAGACTCAGTTCTCAATCAAGAAAGGTTAGCTATCATCATCATGAAATTGTCTCCAAAAGCCTTATTTTACTGGTTGTAAACATTCAATTGCATAATAGTTTGTTTTGCTATTCCCTTGTTGACACACATTTTGACTATTAACTGGAGCTTAATTTGTGCATTAAGCTGCAATAGAGCAAATCAATGAATCACATGGCATAGTAAGTAATCTTGGTTCTCATTTAATATGATAACTTGATGAGACTTCAGAACTGGGTTCTAATCCTGGCATTGCCCCAGTCAGCTGAGTAACATTGGACAGCCATTTCACATTAGGAAGAGAAAACAAAGTAGTAGAAAGAAAAGGTGATTTCAATTCAAAAAAATTCTAGCGTCTTCTGGCTCCAATCTTTATTAGTTATCAGAATGAAGCCAAGAACTTGCCAGGTGGGTAGTGATTGATTTTTTATGTCCTCTTGGAAGATTCTGGCTGTGTATCTTAAACAAGTCAGCATCTCTTTATTTTTTAATCTGTAGATTGGGGAGCATCTGAGCTTCATTATCTTTCTCACTTGGTTATAAATATCACAGCATAAAATATGTGTGAAAGTATTCTGAATGTTGTCAATTTTTATCTAAATGTAATAAAGTATTATTATATATAACACCATGGGAACTTTGTTTTCAAGTGAAGGTTTAGATTAGGTAATTTCAAAGGTGCTAACAAGTTTGAAGATTCTTTGATCTAGTTTAAGGGTTTTAGGATAAATCTCTCTTACAGTCAGCCCCTCCCCCTGCATTTCCACCATTTATGCATACAAGTGATTTTCTTTATTTCTGGATATCAGGAGATGAATGCATTTCCTAATTTGATGAATTCTTTATTTGAAGAGGGAAAGCTATATGTAATTTTGTTAAATTGGGTAAAAATATTTCTAAAAATGAATATGTAATGGGACTATTTGAAATATATTTTAAAGTGTATTCAGCTGAATTCTGTCTTGGCCTACTTACAGAACTAAATATAGTTCGTATATAATTTCAGCAAAATCTAATTACTCTATCTAAATGCCAGATCAAATTATTTAATCTGGATTTCTTGAGTTTTCTCCCACCTTCTCTCTGTAGCAACCTACTTCAAGTTAGCACATTAAAGCTTGTTGCTCTTTTGATCACATTTTGACTAAGACAGTGGAAAATTTTTAGTAACAGATTGTTCTGAGTAGCTATGGTTCTAGGTATGGGGTACCCAGTGAGCAAGACACCTAGGAGTCCTTGATCTGGTGGGGCCTGAGCTGTAGTATCAGGAGACAAGAGTAGCAAACCAAATGAATAAACAAGGTAACTTTAGGTAATGGTAAGATCAGTGGAAAAAATAGAATCCTGTAGAAAAAGTGGGACATTGTGTGGTAAATATAATTTAGGTGAACAGGGAGGTCACTTGGACTGAGACTTCTTCACATGGTGACACGTAAAGATCTGGGAAGAGAATGTTAGAGGAATGAGAATTGCAGAAGAAAGGACTTTGAACTTAATCAACTCAAGGAACTAAAGGAAAGCCTGTGTCCCTGGATTCAGTGAAGGAGTGGGAAGTGAAGTGAGAAGGAAAGAGAGATGCAGGTCAGGTTGGGCTTGCTGAACAATGAAGATGGACCTGAGGCAGTAGAAAACCATGGATTTAAGGGAAAGGCCATGCTTTCATTTGCATATTTAAATGGTTACTTTTAGGTGTTTAATGCATTTGAGTAGCTACAGTAGCTTTCTAATTTATCTTTTTTTTTTTCTTTTGTTTTGAATCTGTGTTTGAGTAGTGAATACACTTAACTTATTTAATTTTTTGGTTTATTTTCAGGCAAGTTAAGAGAGTTTGGAAGGCACTGTGGTGCCTTTCCTCCACGTCACTGGGCACTATCATGCTGAGATCTAAAGACTCAAAGAGAAGGTTTAATTAAGCTATTAAATACATTGCTCTTTTTTTATTTTTTAACTCAAATGATTATGGCATTAATTTTTTTCAGAGGCATGTTGACAGTAAAAATACTGAAAATATTAGAGACCCGAGTATATCTTGTGCTCTAACCCCACTCCCCCACCCTCCTCCCCCCCACCCTCCCCCACTGTCCCCCCACCCCCCATCCCCCTATTTGTGCTTAAATGGCTTTGAAGTACTTTGCTTTTTTGATAGTCATTTTGATACTGAGTCAGTTAGTTTATCAGGTTGACTTCCATCACTGAGGGTCTTGCTCTCCAGGCTAGATCAGAAAGACAGAAGTACTTAAAAGATGTTGATGTTGACAGAGGCCGACTTTCAGGCATTCCATTTCTCTCCACAAGTATTTTCATTCAAAACCTCTTGTAGCCTCTAGAAATTTCCCCATTAACCCTCTTAACTAGATTCTCCTGTACTTCCCTTCAAACCTGTGCTCTTCCTACCTGCAGTTGCTAAAACTGTCTATGCTTTAAAATGTGCTTATATCCCAGAATAAATACATGAGGCCTCCTGAAGGTGTGATTGCTCCTGTTCTCTACATCTGTCCCCCCAACCCCTGCCAGATTGCCAGGCTACCTGGTTTCTGATCTGGTATCTGAGTCGTTTCTGGGTCTAGACACTCATATTTTGAGTTCCACCCACGTGTCTTGATTCTCAGATTCCTTAGAAGGCTCTTGTTCTTACTATTCTATCTCCTAAATAAATGTCCACCAAATTCAAAAATGACAATTGCCTATAGCTATGCTGTTCCAGAAGGAAGAAGGAACCATTTAGATTTTGTGAAAGAAAAGACTGTCTTCCTCTCCAGTTAAGCTCTTTTGTAGAGACTATAAACACCAATTCCAATTGAATTAGGAGCCCGAAGGATATGTCTTCCTATTGTGTTCAAGAAAGTGTTTCTTCTTCACTACTGGCCCAGATTTTAGATCATAAATCTAATCGTCAGACTTGTTCCATTTCTCCAAGTCAGAGTCCATGAAACTAATTTTAAAGTTTGAATATAGTTAGTACACAGGTGATGAATGGCGAACTCCTGAGTTTCCCAGCTGTTGGGGATTGGCCTTTTGCTCTGAATCACCTCTTCCAGTGAAGTCGCTCGTCATTGACTTCCTTTTCTTCCTATTCTCTAATCAGACCTTGTTAAAAGATAGTTGCTCTATATCTTTCCAAAAGCTAGCTATATCAAAACAACCCTAGGTCTCTGGATGTTCTCTCACGTGAAAGATTAAGAACAACATTATCCCTGAAGTGTTCGATAACCTCTCTAAACAAGTAGGCAACTGCCATCCTTCTTCAAGAACACTATGCTGAAATAAAAC
The DNA here is from genome assembly GCA_004363575.1 of Solenodon paradoxus. Taxonomy (NCBI): domain Eukaryota; kingdom Metazoa; phylum Chordata; class Mammalia; order Eulipotyphla; family Solenodontidae; genus Solenodon; species Solenodon paradoxus. Next base: position 15,668 of record RJWH01001448.1, read on the forward strand.
TCAGACTTATTAATGGAAAAACAGCTGCTATTTCTTGAGCTTCTGCTATGTCCCATAAACCGTTCCTAAATTCACTGTGAGCATTTATCTCACATAATCATCTTAACAATACTATGAGGTTGATATTGTGATCGTTATCCCCATTATATGGATGAGAAAATGAAGGATCAGAGAGTTTATGACATGCCCAAATATTTAGAACTTAAACAGTGATTTGACTCTCAAACTTACTTTGCTACCAACTAATTAATGCTGTCTCTTTATTTTTACTTTTGAGAAATCATTTTTAATATATTCTCCCATAAGAGCTAAGTGTGACAATAATTGAGACATAAATTGCTAGTTACAATAACAATTGCTAGTTCTAACATTAACAAGGGTACCCATTTCTTCTCATCAGATAAATGGCAAATTTGAGAAGAGTCCTAAGCAGTTCCTGCAATGCTATGAAACTTCTCTAATATTTCACATAAAAATTTCCGGCTAGTGAAAAAAATGAGTGGATGATTCAAAAAGTAATAGAACTATTATCCAAGATGTCTTTGTTCTGATTGTTTTAATCAGATTGGTTTGCAGCTTGGTTTATCTGTTTCTATGACACTGTAAGTCAGAACAAACTTTCATAAATCACATTGGATATCTGAGAGATTTGCAATGCCTTCTTCACTATTTAATGTGTTTCTCCTAGGTAGAATGAGAAATCTATTTCCCTCTTTTGCTTAACAATCTATTAAGAACATCTTCTAGTTCCAGTAATAATTAAATTTTGATTTCATAGCATTTCAGGGGTAGTTCAATCATCCCTTGACTTTAATTTAATATGAGAAATAAAGTCACTCTGGCTGTGTGGCTTGGAAAAGGTTATAACTGTCAATTCTATATAAATAGCTCATTGTAGTTGGGACTCAATACTGCTTTTGATTTTAATATTCCGAACAGATGCACAGTTCCCCATAATTATATCAAAATGCATATTTAAAAATGTGTAAAAATATTCAGATCCTTTAAAAGTTTATTTATAAACTTGAAATAGAACATTAACGCTATTGCGCTGCAGTAAACACAAACCCAGCCATCAGTTATCGCCTTTTTACCTGCGTGCTTATTTTTATGACAAGGTCTTTAGAGCAGAAAAAACAACAGCAAGCAGTGGAGGTGAGCTCTAGATATAAGGCACGCTCTTCTAAAGCTACACAGATCCACTATTCTGTAGATTCTTTGAGTGTGAAAGTGGCTTACAAAAGGTGGGCATGGTCATGGGAGGCTGGTAGCAATAATAGTCATTATTATTATTATACACACTCCATCTGTCTGCCAGGCTCTGAGGGAGGAGCCCCTTATCAGCACCTAGCACACTGACAAAAACCGTGGTTAGTTGTACGAGTGCTCTTTTTCTTTAATTGAGGTCACTTTGATTAGCAGAGTAATTGTCCTTTATCACTGTCCATTGGGCCCCCTCTAGCTTTGATCCCACCCAACACTGTCCTTCCACTGGTAACCACAATTGTATTGTCAATGACCAAGGGTTGGTTTATGTTTTGTCTGTTCATTTGCTTTGTTTCTTTCTCTTCCATTTATGAGTGTCTTTCTCCTTCTGACTTATTTCACTTGGTATAATGCCCTCCAGGTCTATCCATGTTGTCATAAATGTCAGTTTCAGGTTTTTAGGTTATGTAGTATTCCACTGTGTAGCCCATCTCCTCTTTTTCATTTGTTTATTTTTGTATTTATTTTTTGACAAACACATCTGCAGCTGGATCCAACCCAGACTAACAATGTGACTTTCTTTCTCCTTTCATTTATTTTTTTTTAATTTTGTTTTGTTTTTTTAAAGGAAAGGTATAGGCAGGAATGAAGGCAAGTAGGCAGGCAGACAGACAGAGTGGAAAACCACCTGTTTTATTTTTATTTTATTTAGTTGTTCACATTGGTTGTTTTCCCTCCAGACCTAGGACTTAAACCCAGGAGTATGTGGCCTGTGTTCCTTCAGAGGTAATTGACCTAACTGCTGCTCTACCAGGACGTGCCTATCCATCTTCTTTATCAGTTTGTCTGCTGAGAGACACTTAGGTTGTTTCCATTTCTTGGCTATTATAAATAGTGCTACAGTAAATATGGGCTAAATAGATCTCTTTAGATTAATGTGCTTGTGGTGTTAGGGTAAATACCCATAAGTGAGTTGACAGAATCAGGTGGAATTTACATTCTATGTATTGTTCTTAATCCCATTTGATAAATGAGGAAAGTAAGACCCAAGGTCACATGCATAGCTAGGAAGTGGAAGAGCGGGATGGGACCAGAGCTTCTGGTCTCTGAACCTCCGTGTTTAAGGACTGCCCACCATTATGTGCTGGGTTGAGGAGTCTGAGCTGGTAAGGCTCCTGACCGTTGTCAAGAGCTGTCACATACTTCATGGAGGACCTCTTTATAACCACTCAGCATCCCATCTGAGCTAGAGACGTACCTGTTTGCTAGTTACATATTTTATTTTTACTGACTTCAGCAAATTCACTTAGTAACATAATTTTCAAGGCTGTGCTACTTGGTTTCACCACTTCATCCTCCTTTTCTGCACTGTGTACTCTTTCACATAGTTGCTCCCTGTCCTCTCTTCTTTCCTTCCTTTTCTCTCGTTCTTTTCCCTGGTTTGCATTGTCCTGTTGCTCCTGTGCTCCTGTTTCTGGTGTCTGCCCTCTTTAGGTAGCAGCAGAGTGGTAATGTCTCTGAGACAGCAGACTTTTGAGCTAGATTACTTGGCTTCAAATCTAGACTCACTCATGAGCTGTGCGATCTCAACTCATATATTTCTCTTTTCTGTGCCTCTGCTTTCTCAGCTTTCAAATCAGTGTTAAAATACAAATACCTATCTCATAGAGTTCTTATGAGGAATAAATGTGCTAACACATATAAGGTGCCCAGCTTAGTGCCTAACAATGTAATCACTCACCCAATTGAACTTTTGCTTTTTTTTTTTTTTTACATTTGCATGACAGGTAACTTATATCAGGAAATTCTATCATTTGGTTGAGAGAGCAATGACTTGAACCACTACAAGGAAAACCCTTCCCCAGGGAAGAAAACAAAACAAATTCTCCCTTGAAGGTACTGCGTTTTCCTTCATTTTTGAAGGTACTGAGCCTTCCTTCATTTTCAAGTTCCTTTTGGCTACAAAAAAGCAAGTTGGCCAACTGCCACTGGGACCTTAGAGACCAATCCATTAGCCAAGTTTTGTTTTTTCCTTAACTCCTGTCTCTCCATCTCCCCATCATCCATATTTAGAGTACAGGAGGTGTCAGCAATAGCTCTACATTTGGGTCATGGTTGACCTGAGATTTGCGGTCTTAGGCATTAGGGCAAAAATCTTAGGGAATAACGGTTTTCTGTTCATTTGCTCCACACAGTCAGCATCTGCATGATGACGCATGTGCAGGTAGAGAGGGACAGTATACAGAATCAAAAAGACTCTCGGAGCCAGCTGTGCCCAGGAATTTTCATGAAGCATATCATTCGATGCTCACAGCCTACTCTTACAGATGGTATTATTTTTTCCATCTTAAAAGTAATATTGTCAGCAATATGGTCAAGATAAGTTTAATAATTTGACCAAGATCCACCTGATTCCAGCATCTGTGCTCTGAATCTCACAGTCTTCCTCCCTTTATTTTGTTTTACCCCTGCCTCCTACAACGCTCTCTCCTGGTCTGAGTGTTTCCATTTTATAATGATAGGATTTGCATGATGACTGGAGGTTCCCTACCAGCAATGGCAATCCAGCACTTGGGGTTGGCATCTCAGTTTGGAACTACTGTCTTGAGTGGTCACTCTCTGAGTATCCATCCAGATGTGTACAGATTGTCCCTATTTGTTACTTGGTTGATGCTGCAACTGGCTGTGACTCTACTTCTGTCCCCCGTATGGACCAATCACACACATGTTCCATTACCAGAGGAACTTTCCTAAGGAATCCAGTGGCCCTTCAACAGTTCTCTTTGGTGGTTGCTGAATATTTGTTGCCTTGATCACAAGTTGATACAATTTCAGAAGAAAGATGCTCTGGAGAGTCTAAACAAGGTGGATTTGAATGTAGGAGTCTGTAAACCCAGAAACCACTGGGCTCTGCTGAGGTAAATATCTTTGGTCTTGTTCTTCATCATTTTCTCAGATTAGGTATTTTCCAAGACTCAGATAAAATAAGGCCCCAGAGCTTATGCAGAGAATTAAAATTTGAGTCTGCCTATATTTCTTAGACCAATTTTTCACCTTTCCCTTGGTGTACTAATAGAAAGAGGATACAGCACAGTATACACAGAGATTGAGTTGTGAATGTATTTGAAACTTATATAGTATTCTGAACTGACACATTAGCTTAAAAATAAAGGGACTGATTAGAAATTGCAATTGATACTAATTTTCAAGGAATTTTTTTGATTAAGATGCATTTCATCTATAAAGTAAATTTATAAAATTGGTTATCTCTAAACTGCATCATCTTAAAGATTATACATCTAGACTACATTAATACTTTAATCATCTTAGCTGGTTAGGGACATGGAGTCACCTTCATCTAATAGGCTCAGTCATCAAGTACTATCAGTACTCTCTTAAATGCCTCTCTGTATTTTTCCCCCATTTCTGTTTCTGTAAATGAACTTTATTTCACTCCTAGAATCTTGAAATAGATTGCAAACTGTCCATACACCCAGGTTCTGCCCAGTTTTCCTCCTAATCATTCATGTGAGTTCTCCTAATGAACGAGCATAAGCTTGCTCACTTGTTATCTAAAGTCTCAATTGTTCCTTCTCTATCACTTGTGGTATTAAGTTCTCCAGCCTTTCATAAGCAGAAACCATTCTAATTAAACTTTCTGTTCTCCCAAGTCCATCATCTTTGTTTTATTTCTGAACTTTGGCCAAGGCTTCTATCTGCAACACTCTTTATCAAATTCCTCCAAGTTCTTAAAGGTTCAGCCCAAGTGCAAAAAAGTGTCCCAACCATCTTATTCATCATGAAGGACATACCCCCTCTCCTTTCCCCCAAGGGACAGGCAGGCAAACTGGGTGGAAAAGATCAATTATATGGTGAAGAAAGAACTGGACTGTTGATAACCTTAAAAGCATAATATACAGATTTGGATTTACAATGATTCACATCTTAAACGTATGTAATGTTATACTGCAATGTTCCTGTAATAGAATTAATCTAAAGAATAGATAAAAATTAATAAAAGGTAAAGGTGACTGAGGACATAGGGTCATTGCTGAATTTCACATAGCAGTGTGTATATCAAGAGTAGAAGGGAGCAAAAAGTGTTGCACTCAAATTTATATGAAGTGACAGGAAATCAATAACAGAAAAAATGTTTTCATGATGTATTTTCTGTTCTTTGACTAATGATCCCTTAATCTGATTTAATTTTTACTTTCGTAACCAATTTGTGTGGAAGTCAGTAATTATGGCTTGTATTTTTTAATTAAAAGTTTTATTTCAAGAAAATTTCAAATTAATATTCAGTTATAAGAAAAAATGCAAAGATATTTAGATATCCTTTCCTGGGTTTTCCTTTATCTCGCAAAACTGTCATATAATAGCACAATCGGTATACTGACAATGATAAACTTATGATAAGGAACATTCCCATCGCAGAGATCCTTCACATTGCCTTTTGGTAGACACATCTGCTTGCCTCCTGCACTCACACTCTTAAACACTTCTTAAATCACTACTCTCTGTTTTTAACAATTCTGTCATTTCAAGAATGGCATCTGCAGAATCATATATAAATGTAGTCTTTTGTTATAGACTTTTCTCATTCAGTATCATCTTCATAAGATTCATCCAAGGTGCAATGTGTTTTAGTAGCTCATTCCTTTTGTGTTGCTGAGTAGTATTCTATGGTCTGCTTGTGGCACAGTTTCATTAACCATTCACTCATTTAAAGAACAGAGTTGTTGCAAAGGACATCTCGAGTTCCTATAATTAGCACTATTTGCTTGTGATTGTGATCATTTTCACATCTCACTGGAACTAACTTTCTAATATTGTTATTATAATTTACATATCCATGAGAGAAGTTAGACTGTAGTTGTGAAAATTAAATCTGGCATATATATATATATATATATATATTTATATTTTAAAGGACACATCCCAAGCACAATGCCAGGCACACGTGAGCACTTAGAAAATATTTGTTGAAATAATGTATGACTCTCTTCCACAAAGGTATCTTTGACTATTTCATCCTAAAATCATTTTAGCATTCTTTAAATCCCAAAGGCACCAATTTAGCAGTGCCGTGGTCTGAGTGTCACATTGCACTAAGGAAGAATAAAATCAATGAAATCAAAGGAGGAATTTTGAATCAGCCAAAAGCTAATCATAGCCATTTCTCTTATAGACTGGAAGGGGAAGTAGCTTTTTCTATGTGTCAGGTCCTAATCTGAATGCTCTATCAATATTTTACTTATTGAGCAATTAAGGCAACATTACGAATTATGTGCTACATTATCCTCATTTTACTGATGTGAAAACTGAGGTCAAAAGAGATTAAGTAATTTATCCAAGATAGGAAAGATAGAACATGGTTAAACTAGGATTTATACTCAAGTATTCCAGCCACAGAATGTGCAATCATCAGCATAACACTATGCTCCCTCTCACACCACCATAAAACATAGGAAAATATTGACTATTTTACCAGTCAGCTCCAACAATGAACAACAAACACTTAACACAGGCTCTACAGTTTAGTGGAGCAGAATATAATCTTATTAGGAATGGATCACTTTACAGATTTAGCCTTTATTAATAATTCTCAGTAAGAGGATCTCCTAGCTATTTGTAGGTAGATGGGCTCTCATGTTTGGCATTAAATGATCTCCTTGCTCTTGTTGGAGCTGCTCTTTTGCAGGTCTTTTCTGGTCCTCTGCAGTGCCCGGGGCTACTGGCAGGCTGTGCCTTCTTTGAGGAGGCTCTGCTTCCTGGAGCTCCTCTGGCATGCTGTGCTAGGAAGCTCTGAATTTCAAGCCTCTGATCAGCTGAATAAAAATGAAGTGGACATTTGTATTTCCCCACTGATTGAGTTGGCTCAACCTGCTGTAGGTTCAAATGCACAAAAGCATAGACAGGCTTGCTTCCAGACTTGCAATGGAGATGGAGGAAGACAGGCTGTGTGCCCAGCTTTTTTTTTTTTTTGCAAAGCATGGTATCGCTGGAACCCTTTAAAACCAAGGCTTCAGAACCCCCCCACCCTCCTTCCAAGTCATGGGATGATTTGTACAAGATGCCCTATTTTTGATGCCTGCTGGACCTTGTTCAAATGAGGATGCATATCAGAAAATGTTTCTTAAAGGGTGAGTGCATCCATCACAGAGAAAATGATCTATAACACAAGATGTCTCAAACAGCCTCCCTACTGGTATTTCAAACTTACTATTTTTGCTCAACTTGAAAACTTTTCCTCAGAAAGCCTAGGTCTTGATCATATGAATTTCAGTTATTTAAGAAAACAGCAACTGGTTAAATTATGTTTTCTGAGTCCATGTTTGGTAAACTATTATGGCAGTACACACACACACACACACACACACACACACATTTTTAATGAAGGGTGCAGGCAGGGATGAAGGTGACTAAGCGGCAGGAAGAGAAAGGAGGAAAATGCATTTTTATTCTATGCCCAGTAGTATGCAGACTACACTCCTTTGGATGCTACTGACCTAACTGCTACTCCACCAGGATATGCTGATGTTTATGAATTTAAAATTTAAATTTCCAGAATTGATATGATGCATTTTAGGTGGACAATAAGGAGCAATGTGGAGGTGTTCTAATAGATGAATATGATGTACCTTCTGAGGGATGCAGAGGGAGAGTACCCCCACCTGCTTTGTTCTTCTCTAGTAGTCATTATAACTTAGGGACTTCATCCAAATATCAAGAGTAACTTCTACACCTGAGTCAGTGAAATAGCTTTAGATTTTTGTACAAATGGTTGTTACATGAGGCTGTTGGAATTTTCCCACTCCACATTCACGGCCAACATTGCTAATAATTCAACAGCCCTAGTCAACTGCAATCTGCATCAAATCCTCTACAAAAGGTTAATTGGATTTGGTGCTTGAAGATGTGAAAAGTGTCCACTATTGCTGAACTTTGTAAGATCTCAACCAAAATGCCTCTTTTTTCCTCTTTTCAAGTTGATCCTGACATTAAATGCAGAATCCGTGCTCTTCTGCACCTTTGGCCTCTTGGACATTGTCACGTCTTGTCCAAACACGTCAGGAAAATGGGCCATTTCCTTTCGTCTGCCCCCCTCTGACAATGGAATTATGACAGATGCTTTACGAGGATCTAGTGAAGAAAAGGAGGAGCAGGAGGCAGGTCCTGTGAGAGAAAAGTAGGCAGTATGAGAAGCACAATTTCCATTTAGAGAGAATGATCCGACTCATCATTTGACGAGAAACTCATTTTGTGATACCCTGAAACAAACCACTTCTTGGTCTCAAATAGAAAGTTGGCCACATACACAAATAGTTTATTTTAGAAGAGGAACTGTGCTAATCTATAAAAGGCACTTGTGGATTTATGATTCCATTTCAAATACTTAACATGTATTTGATTTTTCAAGTATAATAATTTGCTGCCTCCAGTTACAGACTGATTTTCACGTTCGTTTGCTCCCTTAAGTGTGAGCCCCATGAGGGATGTCTCTTTTTAAAAAATTTGTATCCAATAAGCTAGCAATGTGTCATATATGTATAAATTTGAAGGAATAAATGACTTTTGTAATGGTTTTATCAGTCTTTTCACTATGAATCATTTAGACCTGTGCCAATGACAATTTCTCTTTATTGCAAAAAGTTCCCTGAATGTGGAGACAATTGTATTCATTTATTTCTTCTCATTTTATTCTAAGATGGCTTCAGAGATGTGCAGCTGCCCATCCAGTACTTGGTTTAATGCTCTTCTGTGGCCTTTTTGAAATCATTAATAATTCTTTGATTAGGGAGCCCTTTATTTTCATTGTGTATCAAGCCCCACAAATTATATACCAGGTCCTTCTTGAGCACTTAATATACATAGAGTGCGAAACTGGAAGCTGTGGCATGGTCTGTAGAGTCGATCTGGTTTTCTTGCTCCCAGTTGAGTTCACAAGAAATGGCTGAGATATGAATGTGTTCTCTTTGTTTGTTTTTTAAATCTTCTGTAGCACCCATCCTATCAGGGAGAGGCATCCTTTTCACCTGGGCTTCTCCTACCATGTAGGCATTATAATTTGGTTTCAGAGTCAAAGAGGAAAATCTTTAGAGGAAGGAACTTGGGGAGAACTAGCACAGGTAAATAATGTCCAGATCCTTCCTTCTGGCAATGACCAAGGAAAGGAGAGGGAAGCCAAGTCTCGAAAGCTCTTTAAGAGATCCCTGGGGCTCCATATTGCCAGCTCCTTTCTCTGACTTCTCTAGGACACAAGTATCCTAGGATAATGCTTCTCTAACTTTAGTGTGTCCAGGAAACATCTACCAATCTTGTTTAAATGCGTATTATGATGTAGTATGTCAGGGTGGGGCTTGAGATTATGCAAATAAGATATTAGGTGGGACTGATATTGAGTCTGTGGACCACATTTTAGGTAGCAAACTGACAGATTTGCTATGGTTCAGGTGTTACACAGATCCTGAATTCACATTTCATTCTGGTAGGTGATGGCACACCTACCCCTCTCTGGCTTCCTCTAATTCATAACTCGTATATTGTCACCAGTCTGCACAAGTACAGGCCTATATGGCTTTCAGTGCATAAAGTTTCCAATAAGAAAAAGTCTGACTCAAACTGCCTTAAACAATGAGGAGATTTATTATCTTACACAGCTGAAGAAGCAGAGGAAGTCAAAACCAGAATCCAAAGCAGTGGCATATGTGACTCCATAGTGTCATTAAAGATCCTGGCTTTCTTCTCTCTGTTAGGCCATTTTCCACATTGCCAAATGCAACCACTTTCAAATAAAACAGTGCCCTGAAGCAGAAAGAAGCCATCTCTGAGGTATCTCTGTTTAGAATCTGGATACATTTTAGAATCTGGATACATAAGGATAATCACAGTCCCCTTGCCCGACCAGGGAGAAGGGGGTTAAAACACATATTTATGTGGAGGAGTAGATATCTGAAAAAATAAATTCAGATTATGTTGGAAAGAGGAAATGTATTACAACTTGGAAGAGAGGGAATGGGTACTGGGTTGGCAATGGACCAGATGCCTCCTCATACACATTCCCCAACAAGAGGCCTTCATTTCAAGAAGAACATTGGACCATCACATTGCAGATCTGCAGCAGGGAGCCTGGAGACTCACGAAAATTATTTCAGTTGCAGCTTTTTACTAGTCAGTTGATCATCAATACCAAATTACAATGAGGGACAACAGTTCTGTGACTAGGAAATAATGCTAGATTGCTTTTGGTTTTGGCTATGCTTGAATGAAATATTAAATATTTTTAAGATCCACCGTCATAATTCTTGAGTTTCATTAGCAAGGTCATCCTCATTGCTCAGACACCTAAAAAAAAGAACTCAGAAGTCCAACACTTCTTCATCCAGTTGTTGAAATCTCACTGCTTTTGCCAGTATTGTACAGCATGGCCTCAATATAAACACTAGGTGAATTTTCAGTAAACACTAAAAGAAATCTGATTGGAAGACCTAGTGAATTGCTGAAAAATAGTACTGCACAAAATGGAATACTACACAGCCATGAAAAATTATAAAAATCCTGCCATTGACAATACCTAGAGGGTATTATGGTAAGTGAAATAAGTCAGACAGAAGATAAAAACCATATGATTACACTTATATGTGGAAGATAAAGAAAGAAAATGGATGAATGAAGCAAAACAAAAACTCCTATATTATAAGAATGAAATAGTGGTTACTAGAATGAAAGGAGGAAGGAGAGGTGCGTCAATTGTATAAAAGTATTTGATTGTATAGTGAAAGATGGAAGCAAGACTTTTGGTGGTAAACATAAGTAACATATACAGGTATTGCTTTATACTGCCGTATACCTGAAGTCCATATAATGTTGTAAACCAGTGTTACTAAATTAAACACATTCTTAAAGTCAGTTAAAAGAATTTGTTCCTTAATGCAGATTCTATAGTCAGAATATACATTGAATGAACTCATTTCTTCTGTTCTGACTTTTTAATGAATACTACCAAAAAATTAAAATGTAAGATAACATAGTGGGTAGAAATACACAATCTGAAGCCCTATTGCTCCAGTTTAAATCTTAGTTATGCCATTCACTAATTGTGTGACTTCAGGCAAGTTACTTAATCTCTTTATCCTTTATTTTCCTCATCTGTGAAATAAAGATAAGAATTTCTCCTTTAAATTGTTGTGAATTTTAAGTGCACCTAAACAGAAGAGTGGTTGGCCAGGGTTAAATCCTTCATAGGTATTAATACCTTTACATTTTTTCATATACTTTCTATGAGTCAGGATCTGTATTCATACTTTGTTTCTAATCCTCAAAACAATCCTATAAGATTATGTTGTCATGTACCGCTTAATGATATTTCCTTCAATGACAGTTTGATGGTGGTTCCAATAGGTTGTACTATATAAGCTAGTTGTGTAGTGGGCTATCCATCTAAATTTGTGTAATCACACTCTATGATGTTTGCACAATGGCAAAATCATCTAAGGACACATTTCTCATAATGTACTCTGTTTTAAGCAATTCGTTACTGTATTGCAAATACCAATAGCTAATAATAACTAACACTAATTGAACACCTACTATGTATCAGGCACTGTTTGGGGTACCAGGAAGACGTCATCTCATTGAAGCTTCAGAATATTCCACAGAAATAATTTTTTTTTTTTTTTTACCATTTTACACATGAGAAAACCAAAGCCCAGAAAGATAAATTAGAAAAAATACTTTGGAAATCATTGGAAAAAAGAGTGAGCTGAATTGCTCTACCAAATGAAGTCGGAAAATGTGTAAGTCAGGAATTGCCCAGAGGAGACTTGGAAAGGAAGAGAGTAAGCAGGTTTCTGTAACTGATAGAGAAGGTAAGGGGAGATGAAAAAAAATGGACAGATAAAAGGTTCTCTGTGACAACATGACCTGTTATTTTTAAGAATAAAAGTATTTAAAATTCAGTTGTAACTTGCTTTGTTATATGTAACTCTATCTTTGTTAGTTCCCACTTAATGCTTTTGTTAATGTCTATTACAATCTTTAATATGTGATGATTAGAGGAATTGAGGGGTCAGAGCGGGGAGAGAGGGAAGGATGTCCTGAAACATCAGCATGATGTAGAGAAAAATAAAACTAATCTATAAAAGGAAAAACACAGCATTTGTAATGTGGTTTAAACAGGCCGTTTGAACAAAATATGCTCAGTTAACCTCAGAGGTACTCAGGTGTATCAGGTGTACCATGGTCTATAAGATTGGAACTTGAAGCATTTTTGTCTTAATACTGAGTATTCAACCAGACGAATTGGCTGCTGTCCATTTGACTGACTCCTGAGTTACTTGAAGGAATACACTACAGCATAGCAGGAGAAGACTGTAGTGCACATACCTAGTCCAGAATCTTCTTTTAACAGACTTGGAACTAAGACTAGAGAAGAAAGTGACTTGCCTAGTTCGAAATAAGGAGAGGCACAGGAAAGACCAGGACCAGATCCCCAGAGGCGGAGTGTGGAATGCGTCCCACTCTTCGCCTGCCTCTTTGACCAGAGATGTCTCTGTGCTTTGCTGACGCTTTGAAAAGTCCTAGTGATCTGAGCTCTCCAGTGGACTGACTGTCTTAGCATCTGGGAAATTCTGAATCACATCACTTGGAATGTTTTTTTTACTTCCTCCCCACAGTGCTAAAGGAGAGAAAAGTTTCTTTTTCTTCCCCCTCCAATAATTTGCAGAAAGTGGTAAATACTTTCCCAGTTCATCTTGTTTTGCAACTGACATCTTCCTGTACTAGCTATTTGCTAGCATCAGAAAAGGAATATCATTTGAAATATTCTACTTTTTTATAGAAGTTTGTAAAGAGAAGGAGCACCTTGTGTTTAACTCTTTCCTTAGCAAAGCTGCTAGGCATACTATTGTGATGCAGATGTCCCATCCAGGACAGCCACACAGCCAAGAATGGATGTGCATTCAGAGATTATTAAATCAGGATGCTAACCCTGGACCACAGTAATCATGTAGTTGTCCAGATGTAGCTTTTAAAACCAAAATTAAAGTCAACACCCAGGAAATAAAAAGCAATAAAACTAGAATCACCCAGGTTAAAATTTAGGGCTGAAGGCATATTAATTTTCTCCTTACACCTATCCCTGAGACAGGTCCCTAAGAAGTGATCTGACTTCTCTACTAAGCTTGTCCAGCTTATACACTCTATCAATAGCAACACTTAAGTTTCAGAGCGACGTTCCCAAGGTTCAGTGGCTAATGAGCACCTTCTCTGCACTTCAGCTCAGATCTCCTCAATCTCTGTCCACTGACTCTCCTGTAATTCACTTAAGAAATGAATGTACATATGAATGTTCTCTCACCTGGAAGACACTTGGAGACCAGAGTGATGGAGTGAGACTGGACAGGCAATCTGTTACTGTGTCCAGTAACCAGGGAAAATTCAGTGAGTTTGGATCAAACAAAGCTGTTGTTTGACCTGACTCATCTATACTAATGTATGTAGTCATAAAAAGAGGGTTCACAAAAAATATTTAGTTTAATTTTTGCGTTGATATTTCAGTGTCATCTGCTATTTTCTCTTTACATCGGTCCAGATACGGTCCAAGGATGCTCTATAGCCCCAAGGAAAGGATACGTATAGGAATCACACTGCACTGGTTATTCTTTTTGTAAAAATATGGTGATAAGAGATTTGCATAAAGCCATTCATTCAAAGGATACCAGAATGACCCCAGAATCTGCTAGCTGTGGACCCTTAGGCTGATTATTTCGTTCCACTGCTTCGGTCGCCTCCCTCACAAGTAGGAAAGAAGCAGGAATGAGATATTACACACAGTGCCTTGGCCCAGTGCCGGGTATAGTAGACATGCAGTAATATCAACTATTAATATTATACATAACTAGCAATAGTTATCTTACAAAAACTCTGTGCAACATGGTTATCAGAGTCCTCACTTTCCAAATGAAGAAACAGCTGGAGAGTCTAAATGCCCTGCCCAAAGTCACACAATTAGGACAGGGAAAGTGGATGTCAAACCACTTAACTCCAATGCCATTGGCTTTCTGTTACATTGACCCCTGATAAATCTCTACTTTGACTTAATTTTTGGGATTGTAGAGGAGGGAATATTTTTGCCAATACACAGTCATCCAATATGCAATTTGTGTGTCTCTGTTTTTTTTTTTTTTCACGCTAGCAAACTCAGAACCAAATTTTTGCCCATGTGTAATTATCTGATTAACTCTGAAAGAATTTATCCTGGTTCTGATTTACAAGTGCTCTTATGTCCTGCAGCCTGGATTTTTATTTATCTTGCGGTTTGAACATCATACTGTGTTGCTTTGGGTTGTGTCTTCAAAAATCGTCCAGGTTATCAGAAGTGGAAATGCAAACTTAAGAATTTTAAGGCTGTTTTAGGAGGTATAAAAAGAATAAACCGAGGTTTCTGACATCAACATACTTAGAGTTAATTGAAGACAATAAGATATGTGCATAAAAACAAGGGAATGAATAAATTCTAAGTGAAGGGTGTGATCAGAAAATACAATATAGTTCTGAAGAAAGGGAGATATTTCTAAAATTGAGTTACAGTGACAAGGAGTTTCTGAAATTTGATCTTTGAGTTCTAGAAAATAGTATATCACTTTAGAATCCCAAAACTGGAAGATTCCTGTTCCTCTGAGAAAGTTAAATAAATCATTTACTTGCTCATTTATTCAACATGCTTTATTTACCTCCCCTGTGCTAGGCCCTTTGTAAGATACCAGTCTGAGGGGACAATGAGAATGGTCTCTACTCTTATGGATTTCTCAGTCTAGTTTGTCAAGAAAAGCTTTTTAAGTTCTACAGTTGTATACTCCTAGACAAAGCAAAGAGCAGGAGGTACTGAAATGAAATTGTCTAGCCTGAATTTTAAGTATTCCTGATTGCCATCTGCCAGCCCATTTTATTAAATATAAATTTTACTTCAAGTAAATTATTCTAGGTTGTATGACTTCAGTTAGTTTCAACCCAGACTTTTCTTACACTGACCAAAAAATATATTCATTGTAATGTCTTCCTTTTATTGAAGAAAATTAATTATTCAGTTAGACTATGTTGAATTTGAATGAGAAACGATATAAATATTAATAGAAGGCACTACTGCGATTTCTCTAATGGTAAGCAAACCACCTCAGTACATACACTCTGCCAGCTATTTTGCTCTTTGAGACATGGAATCTCTTTGAGATCAATGTGAATAATAAACAATTGTTGTCCCTTAGGGCCATCAGCATTCCTAGGAGCTGATTCTTAGTCTATTCATCATTTTTATTTCAGAGACACTTGAAGAAATGATTGCTAATTTGTAAAGAGGAAATTTTATATTTGCCTCAAAAATCTTTTATATAGCAAGAAAAAATACACTTGTTCTGGGGGACAAGCTCTTTGACTTATTTTTAGAGTAATGATTATTTCTTATTAAGTGGCATAGTCCAGTTCAGTTGGATAACACCAGCTAAGAGAGAGGAAACGTGAGGTTCAGTCTTTACCACACTACTCCATGAGTTTTAGGTTTTCATCTATGAGGTGGAAATGATAATGACAGCAAGATAACTGTGAAAACAGATTACAAAGTAGATAGTTATTTTTGCCATCCTAGAATGCCTTTGCTCCTTTTCTAGTACCAGTGTTCAAAATTTTCTTAGGGAACTAACACAGAGAATGTGGTACAGACTTGACCTGGTCATTGTACATATTCACAATTAAATACTATACACACATACATATATATACACATATATATGCATATATATGTGTATATATATACACACATACATGGATGAATGGACATAGAGAGTATTATGCTTGGTGAGATGAGTCAGATGGAGAAAGACAAACCCCATATGATTTCACTTGTATGTGGCATATAGAGAAACCAAACTAAATAAAACAAAAATAAATTTTTAGATTCTAAGTCCAAATTAGTGATTATCAGAAGGCAAGGGGAAAAAGGGAGTGGGCAAATCAGATAAAAGAGGTCAATTATATGATAAAGGCTAGAACAGAACTTTTAATGGCAAACTTAATAAAGTATATGTGCTTGTTGATTTATAAAGATACACCTGAAACTAATGAAATATTACTTCAATATAAAAATATAATTAATAAAAACATTAAATGATGACGCTTCTTAAAAATAAAACAACCACAATGATGGCATCAGTGGTAGACATAGTATCTAAATTGGTCCAATCAGAATCAAGTCTGGGAATTATGTGGGAGCTGCTGGGTCCGATACTCTCTGTTCTCTTGAACTGAAATTTGAACTGAGCCTCAGGCTACAGACTCTGTAGCATAAATCTCGAGAATAAAGTTCCTGCAGAGAAACGAGAATTGATAACTAAAACTCATGGTGCCCGGGGGTGTGGTCCCCAGAGAAGGTTATGTTTGAAGGCAGTGCCATTCCTGAATGTTCACTATTGTGAACAGACAACCCTCTTATCTGCACTAACACAGTTTGGGTCAGATTTTCTAATTAGAAAAGAAAAGGTGGGGTGAGGAGGAAGAGAGGAATTTAAACACAAGTACTGGTAAAACATACATGAATTTTTCACTTTGTCTGGTCTCCCCTAGCCTACTCCAACCTCCAGTCCTTTAACTCAAACCCGGGGTCCTTTAGTTTTACCTAACATGCACCTTAGCACTCACCTTTTAAACCAGTGAATGGCAGCTGTTAATGTCAATAAATATTCAGTTTGGGAGGAAGGAAGGAATATGATAATGTAATTTTTTTATGTTCTTAAAAAATACCACCTGATCTTTTCATTGTGAACAGAAGAAATAATTAGTAATCTCTGGTCTAGAAAAAGATGCTACTTAAAGAAACAAGAAAATTCCACATTAGTAATCAAACGCTTTGCATTTATGATCTATCTATATCTTTCAGGTTTTATTTTGGTGAACATGTTTTTTTCACAATCTGTTTTCTTTTTATTTTATTTTTCTGTCTTGTTGCATTAGCTAAGGTTTCCAGTACAACATTAAAAAGCAATAATTAAAGAGGACATTCTTGTTTTATCCCTGATCTTAGTGGGAAAGCTCCAAATTTCTCATCAGTAAGTCTGATATTAGCTGTACACTTTATTGTAGATGTAATTATCAAGTTAAGAAATTTACCCTTTATTTTTAATTTACTAAGATTTTTTTAATCATAAATTAGTATTGACTTTTGTCAAATGCTTTTTCTGCATCTATTGATAAGATCATGTGATCTTTCTTCTTTTTCAGGTTGATTTGATTATATTAATTGATTTTTGATTGTTGGATTAGCTTTGAATACCTGAAATAATGCCACTTGGTTGAGGTGTATAATTATATAATATATGTATATGTGTATATATGTATATATATACATATATAGTTAGATTATAATTGGTAATATTTTGTTAGGATTTTTTTATACTTCATCCATGAGAGATATTTGTTCATAATTTTCTTTTCATCTAATATATTTGCTTGGTTTTGGTGTTAGGGTAATGTAGGTCTCACAGATTAAATTAGAAAATATTCCCATTAAGTTTATCTTCTGAAAGAGGTTTTAGAGAATTGGTACTATTCTTACTTAAATGTTTGGTAAAATTCAATAGTGAATTCTTCTGAGTTTGATGCTGTTTTAGAAAATTATTTTTTATTGATTCAAGTTCTTTCATATATTCTTTCAGATATAAGTTCTTTCAGATAAGATTTTTCATTTATTGTGTCAATTTTGGCAGAATATGCCTTTCAAAGAAGTAGCTTATTTCATATTGATTATCAAATTTGTAGGAAAAGAGTCATTTATAATATTCCTTTATTATTTTTATGCCTATAAGATTTGTACTTACACCTCTTCCTTCATTTTTAATCATTTTTTCATTTCAGCCCACAATGGTTAACTGATATGAATACAATGTTATTAATTTAGTTACATGTGAAAGTAAATTGTGGCTAGAAAAGAATATATCCATATGCAGATATATAGAAGTGAAATAAAATCTAGTAGGAGGTTTGCATTAAAATCCTTCATTTCAATAATAAAAGTGACAGTCTTCACTCAGCAAATCTTTTGAGTGGTTGATGTGTATATTTGGTATATTTGATGATATTTATATTATTTGTGTATGTGTATGTGTGTGCATGTGTGTGTCTGTGTATATTATGTGTGTATGTGTGTGTGTTTATGCTTTCCTAGTAAAATTTTATGAATGGTCCAACTATGTAATTCTTTCTTTTAAA
Organism: Solenodon paradoxus; assembly: GCA_004363575.1. NCBI lineage: Eukaryota > Metazoa > Chordata > Mammalia > Eulipotyphla > Solenodontidae > Solenodon > Solenodon paradoxus. The sequence continues at coordinate 34,133 of RJWH01001448.1, forward strand.
AAATCTGCTAATCCCCTCATGGCTGAAGAACAAAATCTAAACTCATGACTTGCCATACATGTCCCTTTATAGACAGACCCCAGACTAGTTTTCAACCTACTTCTGAATTCCCTATAATTCTGTCTTGTATAATTTCCTTTTATAAACATGATATGCACTTTCATAATCCAAATTTTTGTGCATCCCATTACCATTGTCCAAATTCCTTTGCTCTCCTCTCAGAGCAAATATGCTCATCCCTAAAGTCTCAGCACAAAATATTTACAGTGAGACAGACTCTCTGTCAGAAATAGTCATGCTCTCTAAAATGTCCCTTTTATTCATGATTCTCTTACAGGTTTTATTATATTCTGTTGTAATTACAGTCAAGTCAATGCCTCTATATTTCTGTATTCCCAGCACCACTCCAGCGTCTGGCAAGGAAACAAGGGCACTTGATAAATGTCTATCAAACAAAACAATACCTGCAGAGGCAACCGTTTCTTTTTGAATGTCCTCATAATGGCCTGAAGAGAGTGAATAAAGAAAATAACATTTTCCTGTCTTGTATTGTTTTTCTCTTGTATTGGGAATCTTAGACATTTAGCTTTTCTAACATGGAAAGGCAGTCACAATTCTAAACTTCCAGTTTACAGAAAAATGCTAATACTCATTTGTAAACACCAACAAATTGACTCTGTCATTAAGATTTAATGATTTTTAGACTAGCTGGGACTTATCTTTAGAAAACTACTGAGACTTGATTCCTTTAATGAACTTTTTTCCCTGACCCAGCAATACCTATTTTCTTCTTAATTGCTTTGTGTTGACACTGGGTTTAATTCTTTGAGTTCCTCCTTCACATGGAAGCTGTAGTCAGACTGTTTTGACAGCAATGTATTATTTTTTCCTTACAATTCTTTAATTAATAGCTATGAAACCATATGTTTTCCTCTTGTTTTTTTTCTCTCAAGGGCTTTTTATGTTAGCTCTCTGACAGGAGTTTCAAGTTTTCTTAGTGATCTTAAGTCAAACTATTTTTTGTAAAATGTTGATCATTGTAACTTTGAATGTGTGTGCATATTCTCTAGAGAAATGAATAGCCTCTTCAGTACAGTGAGAGAATATTTAAAAAAATATTCAACAACGATAATGAAAATTTAGGCATGAGTCTTCAACTAGTGATGAGATGACTACAATATTGTATTTCCATACAATGGAATGTTATTTTGCAATCAAAGGGAAAGAAGTGCTGTTACTTACCACCTGGATGAACCTTGAAAACACTGTGCTAAAGTAAAAGAGGTTATCCACTAAATACCAGCTGTTGTATTATTCAATTGAATAAGCAAATCTAAAAAGACAGAAAGTTCGTGGTTATATAGGACTGAGAGGGTTGGAAGGCAATGGGGAGAGACTGGTAATTGTTATATAGGGTTTCTTTCTGGAGTGATTAAAATATTTTGGAATTATATAGAAGTGATGGTTGTGTAACTGTGAGCATAGTAAAAAGCATTGCACTGTATATATGTTGTATATAAATTATGTCTTAATGAAGATATTTTATTTGAAACTTAAGCAACATAATATGACAAATTATTTTTAGGGTAACACTGGGTAGTATAACAAGCTCAAATATTATGATCTCTTCCCACTAGCAAATTCTTTGCTTTTTCATTCACATGACAGTCTGATGCAGGTATTCCTGTTAGATGAGGAGTTTCCCATGCATTCATTCAGAGTCAGGGTCTTTCCATCTTATGTCACTGCCCATCTCTAGGACCTTGGAGTCTTCTGGATTCAGATGGCAGAGGCAGAAGAGTAGAGTCATATCCATTTTTCTGCTTTTAGCTTTAAATACCCTGTATCACTTCTATTCAAGTTCCATTGCAAGGGACTCTTAGAAATATAACTTAATTGTGTGTCCAGAAAGAAGAGGAAACTGTTGTGGCAAATAACTAGTCACTCTGTTGTAGTGGTCTCATCTTCCCCAGTTCTCTTTTTCCTCTCTTTCTGCCCCTTACTTCACAATTTATTTGTGCTTATCTCCAATTGTCTGCCATGTTTTTCTCATCATCTACTATAATATATCAGTATATACATCCTCATCCTTTAGTAGGCATATATAGTATACATCTATGAGAAACACTTTGTTTATAATCTTTTAAGGGAAAAAAGTATAGTTTGCCTTATATGCAGCACCCAGGAAATTATCAGTCCATACCTTTACTTTTTAATCCATTGTCTTTGTAATCAGACGTCCATTTCTTTAACAAATCTAGTCTTGCTACACTCCGCTTAAAATGTTCAGTGACTCTCCGTTGCCCACAGCAATGCTTCTCAAATCTGCATTGTTGCTAGTCCATAGTGAAGTGATCAAAATCAAAATGTTTGTGTGTGTGTGTTTGAATTAAGTTTGCCAACTGTTCTTGCTCAAGAAATGTATTTGTTGACTATGTCTTTTTTATATTTTAAGGTATTAAAATACAATTTTCTTTCACAAAGTTGTGGTACTAAATTATTTTTAAATATTCTTCCATTCTAAAATAGATCTAATCTCATACTTCGTTAAATGTAGGCACATGTGTTCTTTGAGAGCCATAGAGCTTGGTGTAATGTCTTTTGAGAGAAAAGTTTATACTTTTCTCTTACTGGTCTTATTGGTATGGCCAGGGAACCTTTCTCACAGAAACTTAATTACCCACTTTTTGGTAGAAAGGAAGACTTCGGTGACTCCTCACTGCATCTTTTCTTTCTTAGGTGCTTTCAGATCAAAATAATCAATATGCCCCAGTGACATTTGGGGTGGCATGTCATAAACCCTTAAAGCCAGAATGTACCTTTAAAATCCTCATTTTTTTGGTCAACTTTCTCATTCTTAGATTCAAGTTAGCCCTTATATTTACTTGTAGACATACCCCCCATTTTTTTCTACTAGATGTTATTTTTAAAATGAGTCTTTTAAAAATAGCCAAAATACTCACATTGGACCCAAATCAAATAGTTCTGTCAAACTCATATGCGTTGACTCCTGCGTGTAGTTCAGTGCAGGTCTTCATGGTGGTGCCATCATCCCAGTCTATTGGGCTTCGCTGTTCACTGATAGAAAATTAAAATGTGCGCCCAACTGATGTCTAATGTTCTCTTCATTTCTTTCTTTCTTTTTCCTTTTTTTTAAAGAGAAGAAGGAAAGAAGAGGGAGAAGCAGGAAAGGAGGGAAGGAAGGCAGGGAGGGAGGAAGGAAGGAGAAGCATGTCTATTTATTTGCTTATTTATTTGTTTTTTAATTTTGGTTCCTCCCTCCAGCCCTGAGTTTCCTGGGCTCTACATGATCCAAACCCCAGACCTCTGCTCAGGATCCAAGCCACCAGGGCATACCTCTCTTCACTTCTAGCACTGTGTTAACTGAAATATCGATGCCTGATGCATATGTACCTTGTGATAAAATCATATCAAGGACTTTATTTTCTATTCATGTATAGATTTTGACAAACTCCAAAGTAAATTAAATGCATGTTGTATACTTAAAGCTTAATAGAAACTACCTCTATTGGGGTGTCTTGGAAAGACAACTAGAGATAAAGTTTGCCTTTGTTACCAGTTCTCATATTCCACATAGATCTGACCTTCCCCTGACAGTGACAGTTTTATCATTACACCAGGAACCTTGTCAACTCATTTCTTTTCCAGAACTCTTCTTCCTAGGGGCCTGGGGCCACTGGAGGTGAGAGTGAAGGTGCAGAGATTCTAAAGAACTAATACTTATTTATATATTGCAGCTTGAGGTAAAAAATCAAAATTCATAGTAACAATATGGAGATGAGACCTGGGACTGAGTGATTCTGGGACCACAAAGATAAAGTTTTCAAATCCTTGTCAACAAAGAAGGAGGTACTGTATTAGTATTAGCATTTTTCTTATTGAAGAGGACATACAAATGTCGTATGTAACAATTTGAGATCTCTGAAGGTGAAGAAGAATGAGAAAACCTTTCTTGGTTGATCAAATGAAACGGTTGTAAACAAGCAGCTTCCCATCTCTGTATTTACACTCTCCATCCCATTAGAAGACGGAGTTAGAAGCGTGTGCTTCTGGAGTCAATAAGATGGGTCCATCTGGCTCAGCACCTAAAAGCTCTATAAATCGGAAAAGCATTTACCCTTGGAGGCCTCAGTGTCCTCATCTACAACATGGAGAGGAGAGCATAGGTTGAGGTGAAGATTTACAGAGTGAACCCTATGCACGTGGTAAGCACTTAATCATTTTCCATGCTGTACCAATCTTAAAACTCATCCTGAGATTACCTGGACCAGCCTCTTCTCCCTTCACTTCTTTTGTTCTAAAAATACACCTATGTAAATGTTCTGAAACTATGTATGGTATTGTTTCACTTTCTTCTCTTTCACCTCTTCATCTCATTACCCCTTTTTTCTCCCCCTTTTTCTCTGAGTAGGTAGGAGTGGGTGTGGTGGCCCTAGGCCAACTGTTCTTGAAAGAAGATGGCTTCACATTAGCCACGTGCCATGTGGAGTTCAAGATCTGGAAATTATCCCACAGTGATTATGAAACAGACAAGGAGAGGGATTGTCTTCTTCTGCCTAGCAGCTCCTCCCCAGGGAGAGCGGCTGCCTGCTCAGGGCTGCGGCATCAGCTGGGTGCTGCCTGGTGCTTGCAGTGAGGCTGCAGCAGCCAGAGTTGAGAAAGCTTTGTTTCATTTTTTGAGATCAACTGCCAAGGGGTCGTGAATAACCATGAATTGCTGTGCTCCAGCAGGGAAGGTAGATTTGTTCTCAGAAAAAAACTCAGGCTGCCTCTGGGACCACCCTCTTCCCATCTCTGCTTATTATTAATTTTTTTTCCTCTCCTTTTTAAAAGTCCTTTTCAAATATCAGTTTCTCCATGAAGGCCTTTCTTAGACTCTCTTCTGGATTCCTTCCCCTCTCAGCTCTGAGTGCGCTTCTAGCAGACTTGTGCCTTTAAGTCTCCTTGATTAATCTGGGCCTCCTTCCAGGCCTCCTCATGTCAAGGAACCCCTTGAAGAATGCTTGTCATTCAGAAACTGACCCCGAATTTTTTAATCTACTTGTCTTAGTTTGAAAATCATTCTCCACTTTTAATCCACTCTATTTGCAATCCTTAAAGTAACTGATTAACTTTATCCCCTGTGGCTTCTGACCAGGACCACATGGGAGGCTGGCCACAAGTAAAGCACTCAGAGGAGCAGGGTCACTGGCTGTTTTAACTGGTGGGTGTTCCCTTCATTCATTTATATTAGAGTGACAGGTGTCTTATCTTCTTTCTCTCCTCTAAAGCAAATTCCAGACTTATTTTTCTATATAAAGTGAGGCTTTGACCACACCAGGTGCTCAGTGATTAATAATTTGAATTTGATAGGCTAATTTACTTAGCAATCTAGAAAAGTAGTATTAAATCTTCTCTCTCTCTCTCTCTCTCTCTCTCTCTCTCTCTCTCTCTCTCTCTCTCTCTGTGCGTGTGTGCATGTGTGTGTGTGTGTGTGTGCGCACGCGCACTGCACACCTGGGGGAAAAAAGAGATGGGGGCAATAGGAAGGACACAATGACAGCAGGCTGAATCCCAGGTTATATTTTGAAAGTTTTCTTGATTAAAAACTTTTGAAACAACTTTACTGAGGTGTGTGTATATAATATATATATATATTATATATATATTATATACACACACACATACATATATATTTAAGGTGAGGGCAGGAAAGAAGGAGAGAAGTCAGACAGACCAGAAGAGAAAAAAGAAAGCAGCATATTAGTTAGCTGTTTTTGTTTGCTCACCTGGCTCTGGGTCAAGAACCAGGTGCTTGGGATGTATGTGGACCATGCTGACTAGAGGCCTTGAACTTAACCACTAAGCCTCCAAGGCACACCATACTGAGGTATATTTTATGTATCATAAAACTCACTCATCTCAAGAGTACAGTTTAATAATTTTCAGTGACTTTGCTGAGTAGTGCAGTCATCAGTTAAATCAGTTTTAGCATTTTCCGTGAGCATCTTCACTCCCCCAACATGATTCTGCATGTCCATTTATAATTACTTCCCATTCCTGCAAGCCCCTCGCAAACACTAATTTACCTTTTGTCTCTATAAATTTGTCTTTTCCAGGCATTTCATATAAATGGAATGATACAATTTGTGGTCTCTCGTGTGTAACTTCTTTCACTTACCATATGTTTTTGAAGTTCAGGATGAGCGTGTGTTAGCAGTCTGCTCCTTTGTATTGCTGCATAGTGTTCTGTCATATTGACAGTCCACAGTTCTGTCCCTCCATACACCAGGTGGTGAACATTTAGGGTGCTTTCAGTTTTTGCCTGTGGTGATATCATCTTATTTTTACAAGACAAATTGTGTTAACAAACTGGGTTCTCTGTTGGCTTTTCTCTCCTGCACTCAAACTGCATGGGATGTCCTGGAACGGAGTGGAAAGGCGGCCCCTGAACTTATACCAGTGACCCCTGAACTTCCATGTTCCTTAGCTTCTTTATACCTTTGTTTTAAAACACTGTATAGTTGAACATATCTTTTTTTTAAAGTCAAATTTTCCCTTCTTTACTTCTCTGTGCTTTCCCTTCTTATGTGAAGTCAGGATTCAAGATCAGATGATTAATTTTAGCTTTAAGATGAGTTTCTGAGAGTCATATTCCTGTTAAGACTTGTTCTAACTAAAATACCACATTGTTATTTATAAATTAGTGTAACTTTCAAGACTTACCTCTTTCAGAAACATTTATATTTTAATCTTTCTCCATTACTAGATACAAGTTCTTGTTATGCACTAGGCATTACTGCGGGGTGGAGGGTATCCAAAGTCATGTAGCAGTTGTTTCCCAATCTGACTGATCGCTGAGTCACATGGGACCTTCTATTCCTGAGTCATCCTTGGAAATTCTGAGTCAGGATATTTGGGGTGGGACAGATGCTGGGAATATGTATCTTTAAAAAGCCACCAAAATGTCATGTCCTGGTGGAGTAACAATTAGGTGCAGTGCTTCTGACTGATTCAATCAACATACATTCCAAGGACCCGGTTCATGTACCAGGGCTGGGGAAAACAACCAAGATGTACAACTAAAATAAAAGTAAAAATGCTTCTTCCTCTCTCTTCCTGCTTGTCTGCCTACCACCTTCATTCCTGCCTACACCTTTCCTTTAAAAGAGAAGAAAACAAAAAATCACTCAAATAGAGCTAACCAACAGCTGACATTGGAACCAATGGAATAAAAATATTGGCTTCTCCCTGTGAGAAATTTCTAAGCTGCTCAAGAAGATCAAACAAAAAAAAAAACCTCATAAACTAATAATGTTATGAAATTTAAAATTTATATATTTAATATGTTCTCCCTTTTGTGGAATATTATCCCACTCTGAGGTAGGTAAAGCAGTTGTTTCAATTCTGTTTTATTTTGGGGGTATTGAAGCAAAGATATTAACTGACTTGCCTAGAAATCCAAAGTTTTGATTAAACGGATTCGACACTGCATGCTCCATACCCTTTACTCAACTAATTGACTCCCTAGTCCAATAAATTTGTTCAGAGTATAACAAATATCTAGCACATCAAGCAGAGAGAATTCGGGGGTGTGTCTACAGGTAAAATGATACTGATGTCCAGAGACACATCTGTAGTCATGTGTTTTCCAGTTTATCTGGATGAAAATCTAATGAAGGGGAGAAAGGAAGACTTTTTTTTTCCACTTTAAGTATGCCAGAGAGTGTGGTTTCATTTCTTTTTATTTGGGGGGATCCTCGAATCATAATCATGTTTGCTGGTAGGATTAACCAACTTTGGTTATTTGTTTTCATTCTTTTTTAAAGAAATGAAAGTTAAGTGAAGTCGTAATGCCTTATTTTTCCAACATTTCAGAAGCCAATATGCTGTTTCCCAAAGCTTAACATGTTCTTAACTTCACCTATTTTTCGCTAGCCCAGACCTGTATGCTCATGTCTCTGGGGACACTCATTAAGGTATGAGATGAAAGCATATGGTGGTGAACATGATCATGGGATGTCCAATACCAGAAGGTTTTATAAGATGATAGACATAGACATACACATTTCACAAACTAGAAAAAGGTATCTTTTGGGGATTCAAGTAACTGTATAGCATTAGAGGATATGTGTATACATAGATGCTCACATATGTGTGATTATAGAAAAAGGCAGACTTCATGTGAGACCTTTAAAGCTATGTATCTAGACCATGGTTCTCAAATTCTGTGCATGAGTCCAGATACCTGAAAAATTAAGGGCACACATGAAAGTCTTCATTATTTGGGCCCTCCTGACCTTCCCAATCTTAGACTCAGTTCATGTTGTAGTTTTCACCACATTCACTCTTTCTTATCGTCCTTGCCTTGGTTCATGGTGCCCATTCTGAATGAAGTAAGAATCATCCTTGTTCATGCTCCCTGGATAGTCCCTGGAGATCCCTCACTTTCTGTGTATAAGATGCAAGATGCTTATAGGTCCTGGTGATCTCTGTGTACCTTTAAGAGAGGCAACATTGCCCACTAATTGATGTTTTTTTAGAAAAAAAGACTAGGTCACCAACTACTTTGTCATCAAAAGAAATATACAAAAAATAAAAGGAAAAACATTGAGCCATAGCTCTAAGATGAAGATGGTGAATTCTTAATCTCTCACCTCACAGAAAAGAGAAAAGACTGCCCAGTTAGTGCTGATGGCAGTAAGGGGCTCCATTGTCCCTAGTTTCATTCCATGCTCCTTCCATTCTGCCATGCTCATAGGGCTGGTACAAGATTGTGGGTTACCTAGAAATCAGAAAAAAAAGATCGTGCTGATTTTAAAAGGACTCATAAATTCTGAATGAGAATAAATGAACTAGAATAGTAATATATAAAATAAAGAAGAAAAGTTATATATCTATATAATATACAAATGAATTGCAGTAATACATCATTTCTTTGAACTATTATTGCCTTTGAAGATGAATGGCTTCTCTCTGAGTTATTTTTTTCTCAGAGGAAGTGGCCAGATAAACGAGTAAGTGAAAATAGAAGGACTTTACTGTTTAACATCCCTTCCAGGGATACTTTGTATGAGGACAGGTCAGGTCCTAGGCCTACAAATGTGAATAGAGAGCCTTTGTTCTATGGGAGATCTGCAGGAAGGCATTTACCTCTCAGTTTTTTATTAAATGAGGAGAAAAACACTTCAAAGACTGAACATAATTTTTTTTTTGTAAAAGGCTTTGCCAATTTATGTCAGTTAACTCTTACCAGTCAAAAATACAGCATACAATTAGAGTTATCAGTGCATAAAATAAACTACAAAGATCACCAACCTAAGATTATATTAAAATAAATTAACCCTGAAATCTCATTCTTAAATCCTCAGGTCTTTGTTTGCTCTCATAGAGTGATAACATGTTATGCTATGGTAAAACAAAGGAGTATTAGTTCATAGGCATGTGTTACTTTGAACAAACCCAAGTTAAATTCAAATTTGTGAAAAAATATAGATGAGAATGTGGTTTTCTTTTACTCATATTTATAAAATTCTTGAATACATCAAATCTCTGATGTGTTAGATGTCAAGTTCATAAATATCTGAAGTAGACCTATCTTTTTATATCCTGTGTAGAAATTATTTCAAGGTGATGCTGAGATACATATGCCTATAAGTATATATATATATATATATATATATATATATTATACCAGAAAAGTCCAAGTGGTTTTGATGAGACAGGAATGTGGATTTGTGCAGGACATGAGCCATCAGCTCTAGAAAGTAGCAGGAAATTTGGGATACATCCAACGTATTCTCAAAGTATGGTCCAGAAACCACTTGTACCAGGATCCCATGAGGTGCTTATTTTAAATTCTGATTAACCCTCTTTTACTGATTTTTTGGGGATTGAGCCCCAATAACTGTACTGATTGAATCTCTTACGTATCCTAAAAGGTGTCAACCATTGAGATGAGCCATTTGCTTAGAATCTGGGTTTCACCATTGCAGAAATTGATGGTCCTAATTTTTATTTTAACAAATAAAAACTCAGTTTCTTCAGTTCATGACTGAATACACATAAGCATAATTCTCTGAGTCCAAATGTCATTTCAATAGGCAAACTAAGAAGGTAATCGTTAAACTGTTTCAACTGTGTTTTGTTTTTACATTCCGGGTTAAGGCTTCCTGTTTCCCACCAAGCAGATATTAGTGGAATCTTTCTTCTGCATGTTCATTTGTTACATGGCTAGCTCCTGTCTACCCCACTATGATAACCCTAAGGGAGGGAAATCATTGCTAGGAGAAAATAATCTTTTATTATCACTAATTAGAACAAAAATGAAATCACTACATATGTATTTGTTCCCTTGACACTTTAGAGAGCAATAGTAAAATAATATGCAAGTACCGTCCCTTAAATCCCATTGCCCTGATTCAATGTGCAGTCTTTTAGTATCTCCACCTGCAAAATACAAAAATGTTAGACCCTCCCTACTTCCGTTAAACTGTTGACGATAAAGTGTAGAAATGAGAAACGGTGTTTCAACATTCTCTGAAATATAAATTTATTATTGTGCAGGATTTGTCAATATTTGAGTCCAAATAGTCCAAGACAGGTATATTCTATTTAATAACATTTGGTAATTTGATTTTTATAGTGAAATAGAATAAATACAATTAATTTAAGAAGTGTTGATTTTTCACTGTTTCTAGTTGATCTTCCTGTACTTCTTAATTTCACTCTGGGTCTGTGATCTAGAAAGTAGTGCAGTTGTCAGTTAACAGTATCAGTTAACAATACTGTTACCCTTCACTATATCCTATCCTCATTCTCCATTCTTATCTCACTTTCCATTTCACATTCATGTTTTTTAATATTTTTATTTTACTGAAGGAAATTCCAGTATAACATTATAATAATAGGTTTAAGATGTGCATGATCATAAAGCAACATCTTTATGTATTACATTAATTTTACCAACAGTTCTATACCATGCTTCACCATAATCATCCTCTTCTACCCAGTTTCCCTTCTCACCTCCCCCTCTTTCTTTTGGTAACCACTAATTTGATTCTGTAGACTAAATGTCTATTTTTGTTTGAATGCTTCATTTCTTTGTTTGGTTTCTCTGTATATCACATATGAGTGAAATCATATGGTGTTTGTCTTTCTCCTGACTTATTTCTCTAAGCATAATTCCCTCCCGGTCCATCCATGTTGTTGCAAATGGCAAGTTTTCATCTTTTTAAATAGCTGAATAGTAAACATTTGATTCATGTTTTATTTTTTGCCGAGCATTATCAATAGATTCTTGGTTGAATATGTTTTATTTAAAAAAGAAAGGTGCAAGTCAGAATGAAGGTAAATAGGCAGGCAGGCAGGCAGAAGGAGAGAAGAACCTTTATTTTTATTTAGTTGTACATCTTGGTTATTCTCCCCATCTCAGGAAGTGAACCAGGATCCTTGGGATGTATGTGGACTGCACTTTGGCTGGTGGCAGTTGACCAAACCGCTACTCTACCAGGATACACCATGAATATGCTTTAGGTGTATCAAATTTTATTATGATTAAAAGTCCTATGAGTTTTAAAGTAAAGATAGTATACTGCCTCCTTTGTTCTGTCACTTAAAAATAAGAAATTTGGTATAAATGTGATAAGAAAAATAATCCTTCTACCTAACCCAAGAAACAGAAGCAGAATTTTTACCTTATTAATTTTTCCCCAGAAGTATATACATCTTGTGTTTTACTTAGCATCTAAATATGTTATTATTTTCTTCCCTTAGATTCCTAATACCTACATGGTAGCTTTTTTTTAGGTAGGGCTGTGGATTAAAGAGAAGGTGAAGAGTTCAAGGATTTCTCATGATTAGAAGGAACTGAATGAATTTATTTGATGTTTGTTGAAGAGGCTAAGATCTGCCTAATTTAGACTTTGTTTTCTTAAATCATTTGGAAAAAACTTCCTCTCTGATTAACCCCAACTTCTCTTCTTTTTTTAAAAACAAAAATTTAAAAACTGGACTAGAAGGTCAAGAGTTCTTAAAGCAGCTTCAGACTGTCTGTCTTTCTAGGCCGTCAATTCCATAAACATGGGTTCACTTGGGAGCTCTTGAGTTTGTGGTGGGAAGTTATGCTTCCCCATCATCTCACTTCCAAAAGATGGCTAATGAAAACTCAGCACCCATGAAAAGCACTCTCCTGATGCTATCTCCCATTTTGTATAATGATTCGACACCTTCAAATTGAAACAAATGAGAATGTTTCACAACATATTCCTAAAACATTATCTATAAGATTCTAAAACTGTCCTGAGATTTCATGGAAATGGCTGACTCCATGGCTATAAAAGTTTCACATTTCCCTGCTATCAAGATCCTACCCAACTCTTTGGCCTATCTTGTCTTATCTTTTTTATAAAACAAATATTCAATATCTTATAACATTTGTATTGTGTTTATAGATAGAGACACTCAGTGTGCCACATAAGATAGAGTACTATGTATTCTCCTTTTGTTTTCTGTCTGCTTTTACCTCCCCATTGAGTTTGAAAATTCTTTGGGGAGAGAACTTAGATTAAGAGCTAAAGAGATCCTAGGTACTGCAATATGTTGCCATCCCCTCCATACCATATATAATTAATAGTAAATAATGTTATTCAGTCAAATGAAAGCATATCTTAACACATCAAAAATTTCTGTACTTGCTTTGGTAAATGTCATTTTTTTTTAATTTCCCCCGTTTTGATAACTTAAACAGATGTATAGCTGGCCTTTGGAGGTAATTCCAGTATGTTTGAAGATAAAAACCAATATTAGCGTCCCTGTGTACGACTAGGAATACCTGGATTTTATTGATAGCTGTTCATTTGATTAATGGAGTCCTGTAGCAAGTCTCTGTAAAATTGGAGGACATACAATGAAATAATTTTCATCTTTTTGTCTTTTAGGTGTGTGTTACATGTATCAGATTTTTTAAATAAGAAAAACTTTGTTTCTGTCCCCTTGTCCTTCTTTTCAAACTGTCCCAATGAAAAAACCTGTTCTCATCAATGCTTCTGCACTAGTCAGTGATGTAAAATTTGACAGGTATATTTTAAGGATGAGGGAGATATTTTAATATATACCCACATTAAACTTGAAATATTCTGTGTTCATTGATTTTTCTCTAAAGTTGACCATTGACCATATTTCAGGGAGGAAGATGAGGTCTCTGGCACGTCTATCTTACAGCCTCTCCCCACATTCTGTATTTGATACCAAAGTCCCAAAGTGTCTTATCAAATCATTTACCCAACAATGCCAGATTCCTTACAAGAATTCTTGACCAACTTCTTAATAAATACAATTTTTTTCAGATAATTGTACCTTTTTTCAGGCCAGGAATATGATTCTTAGGTACAGTATAAACTTGTTAAAATGATCTCCTTGACCCCCGTTTTGTTAATGTCCATTTTTCCAGTTCTGTTCAATTTTTAATCAACTTTAATTTTCACAAAATTTTAAGGTTCACAGAAAGCACAGAGAGCCTCCAGTCCTTTCTGGCTCCTCATACACCTCCCCACTAAACAGCATCCACCAGAGTGGAGCATTTGTTATAATCAGTGAATCTACATTGACACAATGATCTACATCATTATCACCCAAAGTTGATAGTTACATTATGGTTCACTATTAGTATTGTACATTCTGTAGACTTGGACAGATGTATAATGATATGGATCTCACCTTTGTAGTATCATACAGAACAGTTTCACTATCCTAAAAATCCTCTGTGCTCTGTGCTCTGTCTAGTCATTCCTCTGCGCCCCCACCCACCACCCGCACTCCTGGCAACTTAGCTATCTCCCTAGTTTTATCCTTTCCAGAATGTCATATAGTTGCAATCATACTGTATGCAGGCTTTTCAAATTGGCTTCTTTCATATGGAAACAGGCGTTTAAGTTTCCTCTATATCTTTTCATAACAGAGCTCCTTTTTTTTTAAACACTGAATAGTATTTCATTGTCTGGAAATTCAGAGTTCATCCATTCACCTACTGAAGTACATCTTAGTTGCTTCCAAGTTTTGGCAATTGTGACTAAAATAGCTCTAAATATCAATGCGTAAGGTTTTTTTTGTTTTTGTTTTTTTTAATGGTCATAAGTTCTCAGCCCTTGTTGGTAAATACCAAGAAGCACATTGCTGGATCGAATATGAGTGTTTGATTTTGTAAGAAACTGATGAACTGTCTTCCAAAGTGGCTGTGCCATATTTCATTGCCACCAGCAATAAGTAAGAGTTTCTCTTGCTCTACAATTCTCTCTAACTTTTCACATGGGTTGGTGGAATTAGTCAATAAATAGTGCTTACTAATAGTGCTTACTACTGACTGATGAGACACTGATTCCCTTATTAGATTATTCTAGTAACTTAGGAAAATGAGATACTGGTGTGAGCTGAAACGTACAATGAATTTCAGTGATGATCAAAAACCGATCTAAAAGAGACCTAGTTCTGCTTCTCATTTGCTATGTAACTTACCAAATTTTTTTTATATTTTATATGCTTTTATTTCCTTTTCTAAATAGGAAATGCCAGCATATTTTAAATAATATTTAACTATTAATATTTAAAAATTAAAAATTAAAAATATTCTTATAAGTTTAGCTATTTCTTAATAAATAACACTATGTGAAGTAAAATTTAAAAATTTTAATCCATGGTTGCCTAATAATAAGAATGTGCTTTTCTTCTTCACAACTTAAAGTTATAAAGTGCAATGTGAATATAAATTTAGAAATTTAAAAATACTTCTATTGCAAATCTAGAAGTGAGAATGAAGAACATTTGTGAGGTGATCAAATGGGAATAACCAATATATGTGAAAGAAAAAAATAGAAGCACTATTTTTTTTTGCTTAAATGTAAATGTTTGTACCCATTAAACTCTTAACACCTGTTTAATCCTCAGAATAATTTCTACTCCTTTGTCTCATTGGGAAATTCATCCCAATCTATTCGACATCTTATTATTAACATAAGCATAAATTCTTTCTGTCTGTAGGTGCTAAAATGAAATCACAGCAATTGTTTTTCAGTATGTTATCATTTGTAATGAGATCTGTGTTGTGGTTAGTGTGATGAGGAAGAGCATGGCTTAAAAAGACTGGTTCACAGCTAAGCAAAGTGACTTCAGAAAACACTGGAGTGGCTCTTCCCCAGGCTGGTCCTTAACCCCGGGATGCAGGCACTCCATTTTGCCAGTTCCCAGAGGTGAACAGGCTCTGGGAATGTCGGAATGATCATATGGCCCAGACTCACCAGAGACGCATATGTTAAACATAACTCCAGTTTATTGACTTATAATCAGAAAGAAAAAAAGAAACTAAACAGAAAGAAAGGTAATACAGACAGACACTAAAGGCTTCCTTTTGCTAACTTGGATGGGTTGCCAAACTTCTCTAAGCTTCAATTTCTTCCAATAAATGGGGATAATAATAAGGCCCACCCACCAGGGTTGTGTAAGAAATAATGAACTAATGCGTATAAATGTATTAGCACCCTGCTTATCACTTACTAAACAATTGAGTATTAGGGGAAGGGAAAACTTTCAGCTCCTTTCTCTTAGAACGAGCATCGATGTGCATGGAGTCAGAATAAAAAGGAATCAGGATTGTAACAAAGACATTCTAGGTGTGAGACATCCTTTCCTGCTTACAGGAATGTGATTGCTAATAACTTCTTGCCTGAGCAATGTTAGAAGCATATTCATCAGTTTTGTTTTTCTAAGTGTTGTCTTTATATACTTCATGCTGGTCTTCCATCTTTTGGTTGGTACACTTACTTCTTTTTTTCTTAAGATTTTTTAAAATGTGTTTCTTTTTATTGAAGTAACATTGATTTACAACATAATCTAACTTTCAGATGTTATATTTAGATGTTTGTCTTCATCAAATTTGTAATAACACACCATACACACGACCAAATTTCTAATAATCCTTCAGTACTATCCAGTGGGTCCCCGCTACCGTTTGCTCCCATCTTTACACCCCACCCCCCGCCCGCCGTCCCCTCTAAGAACTTCAGTTCTATTGTGAAGTTCAAGGATTCTGTTTCATTTGTCTATCCATTGTTTTGTTTCTTTATATTCCACATATGAGTGAGATCGTCCAGTGTTTGTCCTCCTTCACTGAAGACTCTCTTTAACTCTTAACACTACTTGTAACGAACAATTGGCGTAGATACATCTCCAGCAATATCTGGAGCCAGCGAGGTTCTGTTCCTGCTGATCCTGGACTCACTCTAAATTCTCATGCTGTGCTAGATAGAACCCTGGTGGTGGTTGTGATGGGAAATACATGCAGTCTGAGGAGTGAGTTCAGTGTCCTAAACTGCACATAGCAATGTGATCCAAAGAAATCATACAATAATTTAATAAATAAATAGAGATGAATGAATAAATTATCATGTAGCCCTTCAGGCAGTCAACTACCAGTAACTCATACTTTTTACTGGAAGTGGAATGTATTTGCCATCTTGTGAATAGGCCACGGTGAAGTCACAGTCTCTGCTCTGAGCTTAAAATACATTATACCTCATCACTGTGTACCATTTCCATTAATCAGAAGGGTACCTGGGCTTTCTCTTTATTATTTCTTGCAATTGCATGTGACTCTACAATTATCTCAAAAGATTTTTAAAAGCTCTGTAAAGAGCATTTTGAGAATTGTAACTGTATCTTAGAGCAATTATGTATCCAATAAGGGAAACTCTTCATAATAGTGGGGAAAAAAAAAAAAAAAGAATACTTGGGTGTTTTCAAACCTAAGGTGATTATGGTCTTAACATTTCTACTTTGGGGACTGTTCTCAAACATGCATTTTATTCCCTCATATGAACTGAGTCATTTTTGCTATCATAGGACATTGCTGATTCAACAATCTTCAGCCTAAGACCTTTATTAAAAACTTGAGAGAATTTGTTTATAGTTAATTTGTTTTGTTTTCTATTTAATAGGAAATGTAAAAGGAGTTAAGCAAACATAACATCTGGCTTTTTCTCCTTAACAGTGGGAGAAGGGAGGATTCTAGAACTCTATAGATTTCAACCAGAAATGATGAGCATGTGACATGCATGCCTGGCTTGTGGCCGCCATTGCCAGTGGATCACGTCACTTAATTTTCTAAAGAGTCTGAATTTTCCCTCAAATCCTTCTTAATATCATACTTCAGATAGCCATCAACAGTAAGTTGCTATTGACACAAGATGCAGCGCCAGGGTCAGTATTTATGTGCCCATTTCCCCAAGAATATGGGATTTTTATTAAAGTACTTTATCCTCTGTCCATGCCAAAAAAAAAAGAAAAGAAAAATAAAGTATTTTGTTTCCTCCCCCAGCTTTACCTCATCTAAGCATGATTCATATGCTTACAGAAATGTTTTTATCTTCATAAAAAAATCCCTCAAATTGAGGATTTTGCATTTAAATGCAACATTCCCTAAAAAGTAGTACCATATGCAGCTGGTAAATTGTGAACAGATTTGAATTGCTTTACAGTTCAAGCAGAAAAAGATCACAACTGGCCAGTGTTGGGAAAGTAAATTCTCTTGGGCATGTGCCTATTTTTTTAATTGTTTACTGTTTTTTTGTTTGTTTTTTTGTTTTGGTGGGGAGGGGGGTTTGCAGTAATTAATGCATCCTGGCAACCTTCCGTGTCAGACAGTGTTGGTATCTAATTCTGACACCAGTGACTTGTTCTGATAAAAGCCCCTTTTAATCCAGAAGAAAGCGGGAAATGGATGATTTAAATTTGTTTCGTTGCATGAACTTGATTTGACTCAGACTAGTATAAGAAAAGCAATAAAGACTAATTGATCATAGAACCATTTACCAGAAAGCGATCATTTGTCTAATTCAGATCTCCCTAAGTACCTACTATATGCTACTTTCATATTCCAAATTGTGTTCCAAGACACTCCAAGGTACCCTAGATGCCATGGCATACTTAAAATTCCCGAGGAACGCACAATCATATTTGTCAGATACTACTGCACACTTCACAATCACACCATGCTACGTTCCTTTATGGGACTTCATATCTTTGCAATTTTTTTTTTTTAATCTACGTGTATCTTTTTCATATAATTACTAAGTTGTGAAGGTTAAAATAAATTCATTTAGGTATTTGCATCTACTTCCTCAATAAATGGAGCTGTTTGGTATTATTTAGATATCAAATGAGTTAGGGAACCCCTATCCAAGGGAATGAGGGAACATATTTCATTCAAGTTATCTCGTTTATTCCTCATGAAATTCCATAAAGTAGGTACAATCAGCCTAATTTTTTGCTTGAAGAATTTAAGAATAGGGAGTTTTAGCAACTTGCCCAGGTCTAAACCACCAGTAAGTAACAAGGTGCAGGGCCTAAGTGACTGGCCTAAAAATTTATAGCAAATGGAACTGAAGCAAAATCCTGGTGTCTGGAATCCCCTCCGAGGAGGCCTATTACAAAGTTACACTTCCTCTCCAAATCCTCACTCATGCTCTTCCTTCCAAATTGAATTTACAAGATAAAGAGATGGACTTCCATTCTACCTAACTTGTTTCACTACCAGGATATGTATGCTGATTTAATTGCTGCCTTCTTGATATGAGAAGAATGTCCAAGATTTACGAAACGATTTGTGTTCGATTTGAATAAATGCTAAAACAGTATTAAAATAACCTCCAGCTCTTGTAATCAAGGAGACCCTGAGGTCTTTGTGAGGACATTGTCTCTCCTCATGTTTCCTGCAGCTAAATGGCCGATCCTGTCTTTCAGGGAATTGGACACTTGAGATCTATTTTCAACCTGGTAAGCTCCAATTTAACACTGAAGAGAGTCTGGATTTTCCCTTTAGGCCTCACAGAAACCATCCCAGATACTATCTTTTTAGACCAGAGGGGCAGATGATATTAAAATCCAAGGTCCAGTGAATGCCGATAGACTCTTTACAAGGTTTGATACGTTGGCCTCTATTGTATGAGTATTTTAAAACACAGCTTTCCCAGCTTCAGTGAGGTTTTTCTCTGCTTTTGTTCAGTGGCATTTAACACGCGGCCCTGCGAAACAGCATGTTAAGCAATCAGTCTTTGCACCTTTAGGCTCATTTCAATAAGATTATAGAAATATAATTTTGGGAAAGCACTCATTATGAAGCTGTATGATTATGACACACATAGACAAAAACTTGTATGTGATATTTCATCTTTTTATACAAATAGCTTTCATTTGTTAAAATTTTTTTTTTTATCAAATATGTGTTATTTCTCAGTCATTCTGCTCTAAACTGGAGATGCAAGCAGGGAGCAAGCACAGAGGTCCCACCTATAAATGCAAGTCGTAAAAGTCAAAGGTCATGCTTTGAGGTCTTTACAGCAATAAGGCATTTGCAAGTTCTGTTGGTTACAGAAAGGAAAGAGTAACCAGTTTTATCTAGATGATGCGACCAAGGTGCCCTTTACAGAAGTGATGGTCAGATTTTATCCTGAAGCATGAATAGAAGTTTTGCTGGTGAACATGCTGAGTGTGCTCAGAAACCAGAGGTTATACTGGCACCTTTGAGGGAGGATGCAAGCAGCTGAGTATTACTGGCAAAGAGAGGGCAGAGTAGATAAAACCAGTGAGTAGACGAGATTGTCATGATGTAGTCTGGTAGACCATGCAAGGGAAAGGATTTATGAGGAAAAGAACTGGTATTTGGGGTAGGGGCATGCATGATCAGATTCGAAAAATCACTCTCCAAGAGTGCAGAGAATAGCTTGGAATAAGTAAGAAACTGAAAACAGGGAGAACTCCAGCTTCTTGCTGCCCTTGGGAGAACTATGTATGCCACTCGTCACTGAATAGGACAGAAATGACAGAGCTAGGTGTATACCGGGACTTTCCTGGAAATTGTATTTTAGAATAAATCTGTAAGAATTTAGATATTATTAAAAAATAATTTTAAAGGTTATTATGAACCAACTTGAACTTACTCAAGGTTTATCTTTTTTAGACTCAGTGACCACTATCTACATGACTGGTTCTAATGCCTTCACTGATGTCTCGCCTGGAAACCCACCTGGTTACAAAGTAGGAAGTACATGGGAATTAGTCTGACAGTCATGAGTCCAGATACCATCTCTCTGTGTCATTATTTTTTCCAGTGAGTTTTTTAACTGCTCTAGGCTTGGGTTTCCTTATCAAAAATTATAAGTAATAATCATATTTCTCAGAGTAGTGAAGACTATCTGAAATTACTTCGTCTTGTATATAGTACAATGCCGATGTAAAACAGTTACTCAATAACTGCTAGTTTCCTTCTTACATTTTACTACAAAAGATGTTTCAAATGTTAAGAAATCCAGGTGGCCGCACTTAGAACATTTTGTGTTGTTTTTGCAGCATTTTCCTTAAAAGGACTTCAGAAATAAGATCAGCATTTCAGTGTCACAATCAATATCATTCACGATTCATACCTTTACCTTGCTTGATTCTCAAGCGGTCTCATTGCATAGTAGAAGTAGCTTAGGATTGAAAGTCAGACTGATGTTGGAGTTCTCCTCTGCTGCTTATTGTAAAACCTTGATTCCCCTCGGACCCAGGACTCGAACCCAGTGGTATAGGGCTTGCTTCTTCAGAGGTGATTGAGCTAACAACTGCTCCACCAAGGCGCGTCAGCT
This sequence comes from Solenodon paradoxus, assembly GCA_004363575.1. Classification (NCBI taxonomy): domain Eukaryota; kingdom Metazoa; phylum Chordata; class Mammalia; order Eulipotyphla; family Solenodontidae; genus Solenodon; species Solenodon paradoxus. Next base: position 54,805 of record RJWH01001448.1, read on the forward strand.
TTTTCATTTCTTCCTAATAGTGATCATATGCTCTCTCTCATACTGCTGCTGTGGACACTAATACATACTCATTTCACAACTTGCTCTAAGGAAATGCTTCCTCAACTGAACTGTCAGACTAATTGTTGATGCTATTGGCAATTCTTTTCTTTCCCTTCCCTTCCTTTCCCTTCCCTTCCCTTCCCTTCCTCTCCCTTCCCCCACTCCCCTCTCCTCCTCTCCCCTCTCCTCCCCTGCCTTCCTGTTTTGAATCAGGAATTATTTTGATGGGAGGACTTTTGAAAGTTCTGCTGCAGTATCTAGTCTCCTGGGACAGTGGATAGCAAACACTATTTATATGGTAAAAGTTTATTTATTTAGAGTCTTATTGTTGATAATTTGATGATTTAGTGCTCCAACTTTTTGTTATTAGTGAAAAAAATTTCAGTCTGAACATTTCAATTGCCGTGGCTTTTGAGAGCCTCTAGATTTTGTTCATGTGACCTGAGCTTCCCAGATACTGACTAATGGACTAACTGCATCAGAGCCACCTGGGAAATTTTACAGTGTATAAATTTCTGGGCCTCAGTATTAGTTATGAGCAATGTTGTGAGAATAGAGTGTGAAAGAATTTTAAAAGTCCCTGCGTGATCCATTTGTATGACCATGACTAGAACCTCTGATTTAGGCTTTATGAACCCCCAGATTCTTCTTCTAGAGAATAGTTTTGTGGTTTGACTCTATTTTATGGTTGTGAACAGAGAACAAATGAAATCATGTGTGCAAAGTACCAATATGAAAATCTTCTAACTTTTCCTGCCAATCTGGGCAACTAGCAATGTTTTTCTGAAATATGAAATTTGAGAGTCAGCTGCAATGTTTGGAAGGAACATAACTGATAAACTCAAATAATAAAAATATAAAATTAAACATAGCATGAGTTTCTCTCCTAGTTGCATGCTCTCTCTTTGCTCACCTTGAAGATTATTAATTGTAATTGAATTGGTAAAAATGGAAATTCTTTTCTTATAATAAGCTTGATTATTTGGTTTGTGGTTACTCCCCAAATGTCCTAGAATTTAACAAAATTTTCACATACTTTGTTATTTTTTTACAAGAAAAGTGCAGGCAGGAATGAAGTCAAGTAGGCAGGCAGGCAGGAAGAGAGGAAAAGCATTTTATTTACTTTATTTAGTTGTTCATCTTGGTTGTTTACCCTGGCCCCAGGTCTTGGACCAGGGACCTTGGGATATATGTGAATTATGCCTTTGGTGAACTAAACTGCTAGGCCACCAGATTAAACCCACATACCTTTTTAGAGGAGTTATAAAATGAACCCTCAAAACTAACATCTTTGAAATAGATAACATAAGCTGTAGTTATTACCTGTGTAAAACAATAGGATTTATTTGTGTGTGCATATTTTCTCTTCTTTTGCAACTGTATGCCTAAGAAAGATATGAGAAATTTTTCCTTAAATTTTAATTGTAAGTGAAACTTAAATGAATGAGTCAGTCCTAAAATATATGATAAATGTTAATACTATTTAATAATGGCTTGTCTTGGAAAAAGAAAAGGGAATAAAATGTTCACTCTCTGAAGAGAAGGTATTCAGTGTTTTTAAGGCTGTTTATGCAAAAGAAATTTCAGTTCTTTCATAGATCTTCTCAAGTAAATATTTTATTTATTAACATAGATTGTATGATAGGACTTATAACATAATATAAAATTACATCCTATGTAGGATCTATGTATCAAACCCCACACTTTTTGAGTGAGTTAATTCAGAGCTTCTCTATGCTAAATTGTCCACAAAATTTCCATTTTGGGGGAGTAATCTAGAATAAATGGACAAATGTTTAGAATTATGTAGTTTTCCAATAGTGAAAAAGGAAGAAATAGTAAACCTAAATAGATTGATCACAATGATATTGAAATAGAAATCAGGTCTCCCCCAAAACAAAAGCCCAGGACCAGATAGCTTTACTAGTGAGTTTCATTAGTCCTTAAAAGAAGATTTAATACTTCTTATTCTCAAACACTTTGAAAAAATTAAGTAAGAGGGAGTCCTTCCAAACCCATTCTAAAAAACCAACATGAAGGAAGGAAGAGAGGAAGAAAGGAAGGAAGGGAGGGAGGGCGAGAGGGAGAGAGTGAGAGAGGATTAAAGGAAGGAAGGAGAAAAGGAGGTAGGAAAGGAGGGTGGAAAGGAAGGAAGGAAGGATCTTTGATGAATATGATGCAAAAAGTCACAACAAAATACTAGAAAACCTAATTCAATGTTACATTAAAAGGTTCATACACCATAGCTAAGTGATTTATACCAGGAATGCAAGGATGGCTCAACATATACAAATAAATTAATGTGATTCACAAAATTTTCCAGAGGCCAACTCTTGCTCCCCAGGTTCCCCTGAATGTCAAATAAGGTAATACATAAGAAACAGATTCATAAGCTACAGCATATCCATCACATAGTACTGTGTTGTTATTCTTTTAACAAAAGGAATTTTAACAAAAGGAAGGGTTTTATGATCATTTCAATAGATGCCAATAAAGCATTTAATAAGATCCAGTATCCATTAAGATAAAAACCTTTCAATAAAATGAGGATAGATAAAAAATGAGCAACCAGTATTTTATCAATGGTTTAAGATATAATAAGATTTTTTAAATTTGAAATTAAAGAATTAGAATATTCACTCACATGACTTCTGATGGAGCATCTGAAGTATTAAGCTGTGCATGAAAATGAATAAGAAAAATCAGTCCTACAGACCACACTGTAGTGAGACGATGAAAGCACTTTTATTCAAAGCTATGAATTTTCAGCAGAGGAAAGCCTAATGTTTTAGGCAAAATATTTAAGGTTGTGTATAGAAAGAAAAGAAGAATGAAATAGAAAAAGAGAACACTATTTGGAATGATTAAGATTGTTATCTTTCATAGACCTGTATCTAAGCAAGTGCCTTCTAACTCTCCCCCAGTATCTTAATAAGAAAAGTGACTGTGAAGTATTTTTTTAATTTTCTCTAGCTTGATATAATTAACAACCTCAGTTGAACATTGGAATGTGCTGAAGTGGGGAATATACTCAATCAGAAAGGAGTTTGAAGGATGATTAAAGTTTCCTGTCCTCCTACACTTTACTCCATCACTGACCAGAGAATAACAACACAGTACTATGTGATGTACATGCTATAGCTTATGAATCTGTTTCATATGTATTACCTTATTTGACATTCAAGGGAACCTGGGGAGCAAGAGTTGGCCTCTGAAAAATTTAGGGGAGAAAAGTATAAGATGCCTGCGAAAGAAATGTACTAGGGAAAGAAGCCAAAGTTTTTACTTCCTGCAAATCAACATTACTAAGTCTATAAAGCGTACCTCTTGAAATTATTACCAGGTTTTATCTTACAACATAGTAAAATAGTCTATGCAAGAAGACAGTTGGAATACAGAAGCATAAAATTCTGACATATGAATGAAAAATAAGCCTGCACTTTTTTCATGAAGATCCCAGACAATAAGAATTTTCCATTGAAGAACAGTGTGTAGTAATAGGTGGCACCATATGAAATTTCTAAAATAGTCAAAATGATCAAATATGGATAATTTTATACAGTATAACTTTAAAAGACCATGTTCTAGGTTTTTTGGTATAAACTTGAGTCTGAGACCTTCTCTACCTCTACTTTGTTATGTGATCTTCACCACGTCAGTGTAAAAGTTCCAGAATCCCATTTCCTCATCTGTAACAATATAATGTTTTTTTGTAGGAAAGTTAGAAGGATAAAAATAAGTGATGTAACAAATATCTAATTCTTAAACCAGTACTCACATGTAACCATAAATGTGAATTATTTCCTTTAATCAACAACATATTAGCTGGTTGTTTTTATAACCTGAGATAGTTGAGTCTTCCCTATAACCTTCTTGGGTTCTTCTCTTCCTTAAATTCACTCCCATAAATGAACTAAATTTTTTTCTATTTTATCTTCTATTATTTATTCTTTAATCTCCTTTTTGTCTCCATTCTTATAGCATTGCACAATTTCAGACCCCCATTGTATTTCTTGACTAAGTCTTAGAATGACTTCTAAACTGGTTTCCCTCTTTTAGTCTTCACTTCTTAATCCATCTTCCCATCTTTCCCACTGCATACAAATCTAGCCATGCAAATGCTTTGCTAACATCAATGCTTGTTTCCTAATAACCCACAAATGAAATCCAAATCGCATAGTGTGGCATAAAGATTCTCCCCATGGCTTTGTTTTCAACCCGGATACTTGAATTTTAGGAGACTAATGCCACAGATACTTTATCAGACTATGACTTAAGGGGATGTGGGGGAAGGACAGATATCACAAAACTAGTGTGTTAGCTTGTGTGTCCCATAGTTCCTTAAAAACATAGCCATGATGAATGGTAACAATCACTGTGTTCATCATTTCACCATATGTAAGAATAAAATCATTATGCTATATACTTGAAACTAATATAAAGCTGTATTTCAATTTTACCTCAAATTTTAAAAGTTTAAAAATAGCCACGCAATGACTCATTCATGAACTCTTTATATCCCAAAGCAAGCTAATATTCTTGCCAAAACAATTTGAAAGACTTTTATTTTTATGCAGAAGGAAATACAGGTGAAAGCTAATTTGAATAGAAAGAGGATACAGAGTTTCATCATTACTGCCTGATACCACTGATTGTCTCTGTGGTTCAATTATCTATATCTTGAGAGAAAAGGCAGCCTGAGTTTGAATGCTCCTGGATGAAAGCCCAGTCCTCCAGGTAAGCTTTCCATTGGTCTGTGTTCAGCAAAGACCATGTGACCCCAGTGCTGTAATTCACCTGGGTCTTCTAGGAGTTGTAGGTCACTTTTTCCTGTTCCTTGCATATCTTTTCAACTGGGGAAACTTTGAGATCTCTCAGACACAGAAAATTTCAAGATATTGAAAACATGGAAGTAGATCTCAGTTTTTTAAATAAGTACTTTTAAAAACATTATATATGAAACCTCTCTAATAATATGAACCAATGTTACTTTAATAAATTTATAATTAAAAAATAAAAGCTTATAATGCAAATATATGTATGTATACATGTGTGTGTATGTGCGTGTATATATATAAAATAGGAAAACATGCTAGACTCAGAGTCAGGCACAGATATATTTATATTAGTGCAATTTATTAACCAGGGAGTCTTAGAGCCTGACTACCCACATGTAAAATGTGATTGGATAATATCTACCTAGCAGGATTAATTTGTGGATTCAATGTGAAAGGATATATGAGAGAACCTATCATTGTAATTAACACACACTAGGAACTACATTTATTTTTCCTTTCATTATTATTGCTGATGACCAAGCTCTTAAGTTTGTATTTCTGCTTTTGAAATAACTGTTTTTTGTTTTTTTTTTTCTGAAATAACTGCCTGCCCAGTAAAAGCAATGTGGCTATTTGTAATAGAAACAGATGAATGACTAGATCAGTCTGAAGAAAAATATGGGGCTGCATGCGCAATGCATGATAGAGGGCTCAGCTGATTGACTGTAATTTAGAGTATCCATCATCATGGGTCCAGGGACAGATATTATGAATTCTAAGCCTGACTCAGGCTCTGTGTCTTTCTGAAGTGTTAAGTAACTCATTTAATATCAGAGGAAGATTCACCATAATGCTTGGCATTGCTGGGCTGTCTTGGCCAAGATCATTTATTAAAAACTATTGTTGCACATTAATGCCAAAAAAAATTGAGTCCCTCCAGAGTAAGGGACATAACTTGGGCTCTGTAATATATTTTGAAAGTCTATAAACTCCCAGAAGTAGCACACACAGGTGGGTAGATATATGTGTGTTCCAGTATTTTATGGGAGAAGATTCATAGCTTCTGAGATTCTCAGTGGAGTCTGCTATGAGCCATTGATACATAGTAAATGACCTCAGTTTTTATTGTTGAGAGCCTGTTTCCATGAGCATGTTTTTCCAAGAATTCTAAACCATACCCTGATAAAAACAGAATTGGAGCCATGCATTGTTTCTGTGAACTGTACCATCTCATAATGGGATTTTTTACTGTTTGTTTCTCAACCGAATCCAGACATTCCAAGGTTCATTTTAACTATTGATGAAACATGCTTGAGTTTATAATATTCTTCTCCTAACCATGAACTTCCTCCATCGCTCTCATATTTCAAAATCAAAATACTGTTTGGTTATCTCAAATGACAATTTCCTTGAGGATGATGTACTGAGGCTTGGAGTTTTATCACACACAATGGACAACATTCGTGAGTATGCATCACTTATCAAACCTGCTCAGTACTAGAGAGCTCCTTTCTGCAGCTGGGAGACAGCAAACTGCGTGGGGCATGGCATGCCATTGCTCATAGCTGAGGGTCACAGAATGTGCCCCAGTGGTAGAGTGGTTTCTCTGGAAACTGATATTTGAGAGTATCTGAAGTGAAGAAGCTCTATGTAAAATAAAAGCGGATTAATTGAGAACTAGAAATGGCACATGATTTGCTCCCTTGCTCTCTCTGATTGTGTAACTGAATCTATTCTGTTATAGGGGATCCCTGAAAGTCTAAAGTAATGCCACCCCCTCTTCCCAACAACAAGCAACACCGTGCCACAAACGTGCCTGACTGACCTCTTTCATTTCTTCAAAGATGAGGCCCACTCAAATGGTTAAGACTTGGTAGCAAAGGATTTTTTTCCAACATGCCAGCCACTGACTTAGTTCTTGCAGTTGCTTTTTTTTTTTGCCTCTCTATATAACCTTCTTCTATAAGAATAATAGCCAGAGAATGGAGCAGATCATGGAGAGGTGATAGTCCCAGGAGAGCTGGCAGAGGGAACCAGGAAGCATGAGGAGAATCACCTGAGATTCTGAGCAAGATTATATATGGACATGTGCATGCAAATATCTGTATATATACATATATATCATTATTTATATACCAGCGAGTGCCCTATTCAATAACTCAACGAAGTTAGGGCACCCTTATGAAGCATTGGGTTGGTAGCCTGAAGTTAAAAACCCTCTCATTTTCTGAAAAACATGATGTGTCATTTCCTCTCTGAAAACTGTCATTACTGCCTGCATTAGCCTTGCCTCTTAACTGTTCTAACTGGCTGCTGCCCTTTCTGACCTGCAAAAGGAGAATGATATGGTCGTTATCACTGTTCTTAAAGCAAAAGAGCGCAGGCACTGAGGGCTCCCTTCTGTGGTGTAGATACATGTCAGTACACCGGATTTGTGCACACACTCTTGTATGCCCAAGGGCGACACCTTTCACCTTTGTAATTCTTTGCTATCTTTTTAGGATGTTGTCTGTTTATGACATGTGCTCTTATATGTATAAAGATTAGTTAGTAAGTAGTGGCAGCTCTGTGCTCAGCGATGGAAGCCTTCATTGAGAGCCCCTGATTTGGCCACTTACATCCAGCAGGGATAGAAAAGGTCATTTCTGACACTTGTCTTTTCCTGGTTTCAAGCCCTTTTCTCAATTCAGTGCGTGTTTAATTATCTGCTGTGTGCGGGGCACTGAATTAAGTTCACTGATAAGGCACAAGGTAAGTAAGTGGGTCCTGACCTCAAACAGCTTAAAATCTAAAAGAACAAAGGGAATGTAAATCGGAATATGAAGCAAAACTTAGTAAGTTATCCAGTGAAGGCTTTTTACTGTTCCTGTTGTATCCCCTAAACTGACAAGACAGTAAGTTTTCAACGAACATTTGTTGAAAAAAGGAAATGCTTATTGGAGTTCTTTCGTAATGAAGTCCTCAGCAAAGCATGGAAACACCCCCCAGTGGGGAAGAGAATCAGTTCTGAAAGGAAATTTCCAGTGGGGGCATTTCCGAGCCAGCTTGAGGACAGGCAGTTTCCATGATTATACTCCCAAAACAGCCAAAGAGGCAGTCGTCCAGACAGAAGCTAATGTGCTGGCTACAGATGTGTAGGCTTGTTTAGAGAGCAAAGGGTGCTTATCTCTGATGGCAGAGCAGCCTACTCAAGGAGTAGTAGTGAAGGCTAATGCTGGAGAAGTGTGACAGACTCAGTCCCACATGCTATGCTAAGTAAGGAATTTTGGTTGTTGGTAACTTCAGAGCAGATTGAGTTCTGCTGAATTCGCTGCTTAAGGTTCTTTTTAAGCCAAATGGCAGAGGTGAACAGGTGTGTGCATGTGTTTACATTGGTGTTTAAAAAAAAAAGAACACCTAGAGCTAGCCTTGGTTTTCAAAGGAGTTTCAGAGAAATATTATCTGGGACAGCCGGAGTAGGAGACTGGCAAACTTTTGAATTAAGTGTGCAATTTCTCTTGTAAACATGACTGTTCCAAGAAGAACTAAATACATTTGTGGAAAGTACCACATAATTAGCTTAATTCACATTCAGCATTGGGATCTTAAGAGTTTCTATGGACCCCATTTCTAACGAGTCTGGGTTTTTTTAATTGTTATTAAAGTCACCTTTAATGTTCCTTCTGCCTTTGAGGTTATAGTCTTATAAATTGAATAGTCTTTTAATAGTACTTAGCAGAAAACTGAATCCAAATGCTAAGCTTAGAAGTAATAGCATCACTGGAAATGTGATTCAGATTATTAGGATAATGGTATTGAGCAAAACAGGGGTTACGACACTTCTAGACATTTAGAAAATAATGAGGTATATTTAGCATATAGATAAAGACAAAAATCATAATCAAATCTAAAACTACTCAGTAGTCTAGAAAATTACAGAAGATAAATAGTTTTGTGTTCCCCCTCTATCTGAACTTGTTTTTATTTAGCATATATATTACATCATTATTTATCAAATAAATACATAGGCCCACTCACTCAGTGGAGTAACATAGTAAATTATATTCTACTGAAGTAATAATGCTAAGGTTTGTATCTAGGCCTCTCTATAATTTTTTTGTGTTTGTGGCTGTGGGCCTATTGCTTTAATCTCCCTGGACTTCAGTTTGGCTCATCCATTACCAAACCAGATGCTAATCTCTAGCTTGATATGTAAATTAACCACCTTTCAGATGTGACACACTATTTCTCCTCTTTAGTCCTTCAGTGGAAAAAGATTAAGATCCCCTACTAAGAACAAGAATTTTTTGTTTAAATTACAATTGGGGTTGGGGTTGAGGGAGATACAAAGTCTTTAACCTTCACTTTTAGAAGGAAAAAGGTAATTCAGCAAACATTTGTTTCTGATCCAACAATTTTAATGACTGATCCTGGGTCAGTTTTATAATCAGACTCAATTTCTAGAAAATCTTAAGTGTGCTAAAACTTAGACTTTGCTAAGCGCATTTCATGCATGATTTATTTAGTTTTCATAGCCCTACTATGAGATAAGATCCATTTTACAGATGAGAATGTCAAGACTGAGACAAAGACAGATATAGATTTATTGATTGTAGCACAAGTAGCAAGTGACAACTAGTTAATTATGTGGGACTAGAGCTCAAGGCTGCAGAGAAGTGATAATGGAAAGTTCATCAATATGGTTCATCGTGTAGGGATTGGAAGATAGCTGACCTCAGTGAGCCAAGCTTCCTTTCCACAGGGAAGGGCCATTACTGTGGAGTGACTTCACAGCCAGTGCACTCTGTTTTCCAGCATCTCTTACAACTAGACGAGGTTATATGGTATAGAAGCCAAGCTCCTTTAGGTTAGTGGTATATAAGCAACTCTGTCTCTTCCTGGCTATGAAGTGGTAAAGTATCTGAGTTGACTTCCTCATGCTCTCATCCCCTTTCATGGCAAGCTTAGAAGTCATCTTTTAAAGGTGATAGCCTAGTAAGGTAGAAGTTGCCTATGTGAACAGATTGGATATATCTAAGAAAGAAACCCAATAGCACTCTCTGAAAGACTGACTATGGAGAGAGAGAAAAAGGAAGAGTTCTGGTGCTTTGTAGATCTCTAGATGGAACATTGGGAGATGATGGCACCGTTTTGCTTGGAAAGGGAACACCTAGCAAAGGAACTTGCTTGGGAGGAAGTTCATTTTTAGATTTTGTATGCCTTATGTGAACATTTGTCACTATCTTGATAGACTGCCAAAAATTAAAACAAGATTTTATAGAACCTTAGACTTAATGTTATCCCACAGCAGAAACTAGAAAATATTATCTCAAATGAGTTATGAGGGGGCATGGATTTTCCTCCCCTTTTCATATTAAGAAGGAAAGAGAAAGACCTTACTATTCCCACTGGATTGGATACCTTACTTTTGTATGATAACTGTTGTTAGAGTGTGCTGTTGTAAGCCTTAATTAAAATGATAATGATTATGCAAATAAATATTGATACTAATGTTTGCTTTAGTAGCCTTTTATTTACATATCCCAATTTGTCTTCTCATTTAATATAATAATCAGGTGAAGCAAATATTTTACAGTTCAGGAAGCTGAATTCTCAAGAGATTAACTGATTGTTTTTTTAACATCACATAACTGGTTAATGGAAAAACCTTACTCTGATTTCAGGATTGACTGCAAGTATAATACAACTCTGAACGGTTTGAGCTCTGGAGTCATAGAGTTTTAAATGGAGTCTCTTAATTAATTTGAATCTCAATTAAGATGGTCAAGATTGGTATATTTACATACTCTTACATTTGGTAAACTCTACAGTGGCAAGAAATAACACGGAATATTCAGCTGTCATGTAAATTAAATATTTTGGTCGGAGAGAATTTATATAGAATCTGAATTAAAAAGTAATTTTCAAATAATTATTATAGCATAATGCTCTTAACATTAAAGCATTACTCAATGTAATTTTTTGACATTCTATAAGAATCTTGAGTTATTTAATACATCATAGTGACCATTATACAAATTAACTACTTTTGAAGCTTTCTGATGCTAGATAATAGACATTGCTGATAGGGTAAAAAAGAATGTATTTAAATGATGTGACTTTCCTATTCCTGTGCTTTAAATGCCTGCCCACTGTACTTAATATCTGTAGTCCTTAACTTGACCTTCAAGAACCTGCAGGATCTATCCTTGACTTCCTCATCTCATATCATTCTTCACCTCATACACAACACAATTATGCATATATGCCGATTATGATTAGATAAGGAGAATCTAAACTGGGTGAGAGCTACTTAATAGAAAGGGAGTATTTTAGCATTTTAGTAAGTGCTCTCTGATCTCACATAATTCAAGGGTAGTTTTAGATACCAGAAAAAACCCTGGTGTGTGATAGAGGGTCAGCAGATTCCTAGCTTATCAACCACTGAATGAGAAGATGAGGTAATCTTCTGATAATGATCCCTAATACTCCAGATCTTGCTTGACTCTAGACATTGAATAAAAGGCTAGAGTTATATTTCTGCTAGATACTGGGAGATTTGGAAAAAATGGCCATTCTGAGTTTGTTAGGTAAGTATGAGAATCTAGAATCAGAATCATTCAGAGTAGCAAACATGAATTTTAAAGTTTTGAACATAAAATATTTAAATTTTAAACAAGGAGTAATAATATGAGCATTTAACCTAAAAAAATGCTAAGGAAATGAATATACAAGCTTTTCAAAGTTTAATTTTCCAAGAAGGATGTCTTGTTTTCTTTCTACTCTGATGAGAATAGAATAAGGGAGAGCTGGTTTTCATTGCAGTTTGATAGCTTTATACTATCCAACAGAAATAACATTATGACAATAAACTTTTTACGTATTGGAATTTATAACTAAAGAATATATAGTTGAGTGGGTGGGTGGGTAGATGGAAGCATGGTTGGATGAATGGGTGACAGTTAAATAAATACATGGATATTAATAGCATAAATCTTGTAAAATGGGATCAAATCACAAACATCCCTCAAAAGAACTCAGAACTACGTTCTGTATTTTTAGTTCTCTTTTAAACCTTTGTGTGTTTATCAGATAGTTGACTTCTTTTAAAAAATGGCTCCTTGTTCATGTACTAAATATCATTTTAACCATTTCCACTCCATTTTAGAAGTAGACTTTATGAATTCTTAATAAATGTATTTGGTTAATATCCTGTGGTTTATTGAATCAACAGTGTCATGTAAATCGCCTTTCCTCTCTGCCTCCATGTATGAGGATAAAGTTAAATCAAAAATTTTTGTGTAGGACAGATTCCAGCTTTCTTTTTTAATTAAACTTTGGAAAATTTAACTCGGAATCCTAAATAGTACATGCAGTAACCATTTGGAGATTTTACCATAAAACTTGCTCCATCCTCTCTCAATGAAATAGAAAAAGACAAAGCCATATGGAATCACTTCTATTATTGTCCACTTATCTTTCATTTGAATTAGTTTTCTTCCTGAAAATGGAATGTTTTGAAAATGAGATTTGGTGAATTACAATTCAATTGATTTTTTTTTCTGTTTATGTCTGAGAACTAGAGTCCATTTGAGCAGGATCATTAGCTGTAGTTCTGCCTATATGTCAATGTCAGACTTGAGAGGGATTGGAGATGGCAGGGAAAGAAAAAAATAAATGAATATAAGGAAAAAGAATAAGAAAAAATAAAAAGGAAAATGTTTTACAGAACAAGATCTTCATGGAACAGATCAAATTAATTTCACTGGTGTCTCTAAGCAGAACCTGTATGCCTCCCTGCTAGGTTAGGAGCAGGAAACTCGAAATTCTGTATATCTCTAGCCCAAGTAAAAGCATCACTTGCTTACTTTCAGATCACGCTGAGAAAACCAGTTGATTAGTTCGTAATAGATTTGCACAGAGTCAAGTCTTGTTAGTGCTATATTTTCCCACTGAAAAGGATAGTTGTATTTCTTCTGGTCTTTTAATTCCCATTTATCTTTTAAGATAGACATTAGCAAATTACATTTCTTGAGTTTTAACCAAAGAAAGTTTGAAAATTAAACTTTTGAAAATGTGATTATTTCCAGATTTTGATGTTACATTTTTATTTCCAATGGAATAAAGCCATAGTGCTGAAATCAGGCACTTAGTTGTTCTGATGTAACCACGTAAAATAACTGATTTCTAGTTATTACATAATTATCAAAACTACAAGAGAAACTGTAGAAAGTGATGACCATTCTATTTTAGGTTTATGTGGGAATTTTGCATCCATTTAAACTTTACAAAAACATTTTATGAAAGGTAGCTGAGAAAACAGACTTGGGGAGTTTTAGTAACTCACATTCCTCCAGAAGGTAAAAAAGATTTGAACCACCTTTTGAAGCTCAGCGTTTATACTGTCTTTGCAATTGTCTCCATACTTCTTCTGGATCTTGCCGTTGTACTTGAGGTTTTATAGATGCTGCTCACCTGTTTGCAGTTCTTCCTAATTCCACTCAGCTGTTGCATTACACTCATATTGAGATAGCAAACACTAAATCCTCCTTGGAGAATCCTGTTCCCGGACCATTTTTTCTTAAATATTTTCTTCCATGTCAGGAAAAAAACCATCACTGTTTTTCTAAGTCATTACTATTTTTATCTCCTTGAAATTCTTAGCTGCCTTCTAGAAATCTCCATTTTAGTAGCACGCATATTTGACCTTTTTGCACCATTTCCATTGCATTTTTGAAGTAGTCTTCATGGATTCTTAATGAATAAAATTGGTTAATAATGCGTGATGTGCTCAGTCAACAGTGCCATGTAGGTTTTTTCCCTTTGTCCACCTCTCTGCTTGCATGCAATAAATTGGAACTAAGCAAAAATTTTATGTGGGACAGGTTCCAGCTTTTCTTTTAATTCAGAATTTAACTCGGATCCCTTAATGGTATAAGAAATCACCAGAGTAACTACCATGTGTCAAGTACCACTAAATACTGAAATTGACTTTATATCATATTTTCTGCTACTCACCTTTAGTGAGCCTCTCCCATCTCCTAGGTGGTTGTCTAGGCACTGGAAATTACAAGTATCATGAAAAATCAGCAGAGGGACTGGTCTCCATCTTAACTGGTCTTATATCTTTCTGTAAGACCTTCTTATGACAAAGAATCTGAATTGGATTATAGTAGCTATATTTAAACCTTAGGAAAAGAGCTGATATGCAAGCATCTTAATCTTTCCTGACAGAAATACAGTGAGCATCATAATGAATAGATATTGCCAGTCTAGAGTTGTTGTCAGTATGGGGCATTATGCCCAGAGCAATGAAGTTTGCCTGTTTTTTATTACTAAGACCAAATGTTTGGTCTGGGTTCCTGCAGAAAATAAGTAATTCCATTACATGAGATTCACCTTTGAGTAACCCTTCAAGCTAATGAACACTCAAACTGAAAATTCATATGTATTACAGAAATAATTCATTTAGCAAGCATTAGGTCTCCTTATGTTTACTTAACACTATGCAAAGATTTAAACATACAAAATGCAATCTTTGTTTTTAAGAAATGTGCAACCTAATTTTCTTGAAAATGTCTTGATTTTTTTAAAATCAAGTTTAAAAAAAATGATAAAAATAAATTGTGGGGACTATCAAAAAGATATTCCAAAAATATGAAGAGAATGAAGGTAGGCAGAAGGGTCTTAGACATGTGATCTGCCATTCCTTTTTGTGACTGAATAAAATTCCATTGATTGGCTATACTACGTTTTGTTTATCATTCATCAGCTGATAGAGAATAATTTTATCTGAGGGAGAATTTTATTCAGAAAATAACTTTAAATTGAATCACTGAGCAAACTTTTATAGATTTGATTGCATATAAAATAAATAGAGCCTGAAGGGTTTTCAAAGAAATCTAATGTCTATTTGAGTATGAGAAAATGTGCTGTATATTCTGAAGCTCATAGATGGTACTGAGCCTGACCTATAGATTCCAGATTCATCTTTATACAGATGGTAGATGCGAACATGTGATTGGATAACATAACCCCCAGGAGAGGATGACAAAGAACCTAGGACAAAGTACTCAAAAACTTAAACACTTAGGGGAAAAACAGGTAAAGAGGGATCTCCATTTTCCTCCCTGGAGATGATCATAATAAAACCTAATTTAGACAAAACCTCAAGTTCACAACTAAATGAGAAAACACCTCACTTTTCACAATGTTTTCACAAGAATTTAATAAGGCAGCATATGCAAAGGAAGTGGTACCTGATCCACAGGTTGGACCTCCATAATGGTAGCTAGTAATATTTCAGCAGTGAAACTTCCTACTCTGTGTGTGTTTGTTTTTTTAAGTTTTGGTGCTATCACTGTTGTTAGTTTCTCGACTTACATTGAAGTTCTTGACGTACACAGGAAGGTATTTGCAATTTCAGAGTTTGGGGGGAACCATTCTAGCCTTAGATCATCAAGACAATAAAATTCTTTTTATTGTTTAATAATTAACTTCATCGAAGGAACATTGCATCATAACATTATACATGTCTAAGCTGTGCATCATTGTAAATCAACATATACTACATTAAGTTCAACACCATCATTCCAGTTCTTCCTTCACCCTCTGTCCAAAGTACCCGCCCCTCCTCCTCTTTTCCTTCTTGTAACCGCTACTTTGATTTTATTGACTAGAAGTGTAAAATTCTTTCCCTTTAGTTTTCTGCATTTTTATATTGGAAAGGGAAAAGTTATATCATTTCTCAAAGACATTTGATTTTTTCCCTCCCATTTTTGGTAAGAATAGTTGAAAAAATTCATGACCCAGTCCAGAAACAGTCAGACTATAGAAATTAACTTTAATATGTCATGGAGTTTTGTAGTCAGAAATAGAAAGTCATTGGAGATAGTGTTTTTTAAGCTTCTGAGATCATTAGATATAGATTTTCAAACTTGTTCTTCCCCTAATATATTTGACTATCATTGTTCTCTTTTAAAAGATTTCTTTGCATTGACTGAGGTATGAATCTGTTCTGTAACTTATACAGTATTCTAAGCAAATAAAACAATAAGAAAAAAATTAGTTCTTTGAATATTTTTTAATAAACTCTCAAAGGACATGACCATACCTCTCCATCACTTTTAACACAGTTGGTATGATTGTTTCTTCTAAGATATTCCCAGAGGGTTGTTCCCATATGAGTAACTTCTGCATTTTGTAACTTTGCTTACTTTAATCTTTCAGGGTTTTCTTTATTCTTTTCTAAAGTTCTCAAATCTTCATTTTTCATGGATGGTAGGAGGGAATTTCTCAATATTTTTCTTAGTCAGCAGTTGAATTTGTTCTGTTTTTCTGTAGTGTCACATTTTTGATGTATTCCCATATACAGTCCCTTTTTAGATTTATTATATGAATAAAAATATGGCTCTCAGTGAAGCTTAAGTTATGGATTGGCATACCTCTTCCTCTCATTATTGATTAATTTGTTTTGGACTGAGAGATTGATACGCAAAGAGAATATGACAAATTAAGCTACACAATTAGGACTGCTGGGAATGTAATCTGCATCCTGAATCTTGATCCAGTGTACTTTTCACTGGAAAATAGACAAAATAGACAACTTGTGATGTTCATGAGCTAGTTCATATTAGCAATTGTCCAAATTTGGTGGTTAAACACAGGACAGAGTCTCTGGAAAACTGTTATTGCCTTCTCTGTTAGTAATTTATTACAAGAATTATTGTAATTTGTGTGTATTTTTTAATCTATTTGGCGGCATATGCAATCTCTTATCTCATGATCTAGTTATAGAAAATGAGGCACTTTGAGACCATATGATAATAATAGTCTTTTTTTTGTAGTCCTATAAAAACCAATAGTGATTTTTAATAGTGCAGTCTGTGCAAACCGAAAGCTAAATTAGAAGCATGGATAAGTCAATTAAGAGATTTAAAGCCCATCGAAAATTATAGGGAACAAATGATAACTTTTGCTATGATATTTAGTCCCTGTAAGGGAATAAGGCAATCAGAGATGAGAAAGAAGAAAGTTTTTACAAATAAAAAATTCAAAATAAATGGGGAGGGGAAAGGTGTTCCTAAATATTGTGAGTGGGTAGTTTTAAATGTCAGCAAGCTTTCTTATAAACTCATGTGGAGAGAAACAGAGAATAGTTTTATGTAGGAGGAACTTTTAAAAATTGTGATTTTAAAGACCTAAATGTCTTAAATGGAATGACTATTAAAATGCAAAATAAGACTGAACAGAGGCATTTGGCATATTATATTTGAGTAGTGTGCTAAAAATCAAATAATAAATGACTCAGATAACCTTAGTGGTTTGGGCTGACTCACATGTTTGGAAGAAGGTGTCATCAAATTGCTGATTCTATCTGTGTTTTTCCCTTTGTATCACCTGGTAGTGCCAAACAAATCCTGAAAGTCAGTGATTTTTCTAGCTCCAACTTCTTAAGAACTAGTTTAAGGTTGAAAATGTTAGACATTTAGTCTATTAGAATAATACTAACATAGCAGTACAAGCCAGGTATCTGACTATTGAACATGTGGGTCCTGGGAATCCCCAAAAGAACTTTGACAGGATAAGAATGGAAGAAATATTATCTGGTATCTCTTCTAGGTATAGGAGACATAAAATAAAGAGCTTGGACTTCTGTCCTAGAAAGACCGACAGCCTGATCTAGGAATGAGGAAGTAGAGTTTGACATAGTATATACATACAAGACAGCATCAGAGGAGAATACCTTATACCAACCACTAGGATTGAGGGCCCCACAAAGGAACTGGCATTTGACTGGGCCTTGAAGGTTGCAGTTTCCATTATCAAAAAAAAATAGGAAATGCATTCCAGTCAGAAATAAGGACCACATGAGGAATAAAGAGATAATAGATGTCGAGGTTTGTTCAGAGAATGGTAATAACACAGTCTAGGCATAAAGTTAAGGAGGTAGATAAAGATAAGATAGGAACATGGGATACATCTGTGTCTTGGAATTATCGTATCTTAAAAATATGGCTAACTTTGAAATTGATATTCTTTTAAATATGTGATTGGTTTTCTTGGCTGTGTCCCAATTTGCATAATGAATGGTAGTAGTCTAAGAAAAACTTGTAATCTTTTCTGTGCCTGGCCCTGATTGCCTTTCCATTCTTTTACATTCTTACATTGCTTATATTGCTAGGAACTCACAATACAGAGTCTCTGTTAAAAATATAAAAAACTCTATAATAAATCATATGCACATGCACACAAACACGTGAACACATGCACAATTGAATAAACTTTCATTGTTTATGAATCATTCAAATTTTACTGGTCAGTTGCAACTTTAAAAAATAGGTTCATGTGAATATTGCTAAGAACATTCAAACAGCAAATAATTTATTTGACCTTTTATTGTTTTCCCACAGGATTGAAAAAACGTACAAGAAAGGCCTTTGGAATACGGAAGAAAGAGAAAGACAATGATTCTACGTATGTACTTAAAAGTTTCCTCCACAAAGAACTTATTTGCCTTAATGATGCTGTTGTCATTGTCTTTTTATAAGTATATCATGTGATTTGCTGTTGTTGTTTTTTATAGCCTGATCACCACATTTCCTAGAAATTCTGGGAGATCGGAGGTAGAACTATTACTTTTGTGAGGGCTTAAAAGTATTCATTTCCACATCTAAGGTTGCCCTGAATGACTGATAGGAAGAAGAAAACTCCTGTTTGCTAGAAATAAAAATTAAACTAGATAACATTTGTAAACTCTTACTTGAGATACCAAGACTTTATACAAGCAGAATTGTAAATCAGCCAACTGAATTCACAGGAATGACAGGCTCTTTGGCTGTGAATAAGAAACCAATTCCAAAAACAACTGTCTGGATACTTCGACATGTTGATAGGATCGTGCCCAAGAGAATTAATTGCCGACAGATTCTGAAAGACCTTTGAAAATGTCTAATGATGTAACAGTTTCATTCTACTTATCCAGACATCTTAACTTCTTCTCAGAAGCATTTCACTCTGACATAAATCACAGTTGCCTTTTTGAATCAGGAAGATAACCTAAACAGGGGAAGTCAGATGGCCAGGAACAAGATTCTAGCCCGAGGCCAGTGTAAGCAGAAGACTACTACATAGTTGTAACCAGTTGCCACCATGCAGAAATGCAGAGCTGGTAAGGTTGGCTGTATATCAGAACATGTCCAGTAAGCACTTCATTTGGCTAGAATCCCTGAAAGAAAACTAGTAAATGGGAAAATCAAGTTTTTTGGACACAAGTTAAAATGAAGAGGACTGCTTTTATTTCTTGTCTTTGCCTTTTCCTTCTGTGCATTTTATCACAGGTATTGAGCATTACTTTGTATTCTTGTCCTCCAAGAATTTATAACTCATGGGATAAAATATCTACCACACAAATTAAAACATTTTTTTCAATAACTGAGACAACATTTCAAGTGCTGAATGTAATGCAAGGTGCTTAATAAATGCTTAGTAAATGGCATGGCTACTACTCTTAGTGTTACTAAAATAAATTAATATGTGATAAGTTCCTTGTGAGCAATTAAAATGGAATTTCACTGCAGTTTGAGGGTGGGAAAGCTCATGTTTGGATTAAAGATCAGAGAAGCATCATGGAAGGATACTTGAGGCTGCTCTTCAGGAAGAGGAGAATAGGTATTTTGTGCAAAGGGACCAGCAAGGTGGAAAACTCAAGTCAGCATTCAGGACACTGTGAATAGGGTACACTGTCTACTCACTGATCATAGATAAAGGTGATGATGGGAAGCAAGGCCGGAAAGGAGGTGAGGTGTGGGTAAGAAGGGCCTTAAGTGCCAGGCTTAGGTGTCTGGACTTCCTTCCGTAGGCAGGAGACCACCCTGAAGCTATTTAAAATACTTCTTTTAAACCAGAGTGTAAAGGATCAAGGGACAGTGGGGGTTAGGGAAGGGAAGCTATTTTTTTCTAGATGTCAAATGTTCAGTCTCCCATTCTTAAGTTTTCTTTATACTTCTTTTAGTGAATAATTATTTCATAAAAATTCAGTTTACGGTAGTCCTGCAAAATTTTCTAAATAATTGAATTAGGAATATTTTTTCTGAGGATTATCAGATTTTCATGGTTTCTTAGGAAATACCCCTTTCCTAAATGTTACCCACGCCGAACACATGAGGGTTCCTTCCCTGGAATCAGAAGAGCTGAGCTCTCACCCAAATTTGACAAGCGTGCCAAAGTGTCAGGAGTTACCTTCCTTTATTGGCCTCAGTTTACACAGAGAATCTAAGTTTCTGAAAAGATCAAAGAACCAACCAGTCTGTCAACATTATCTGTTGTCACTGACAATGTGTCACGTGTGGTATGGCATACTATTATCTGTTACCACACTATATCTCAGAAGAACATCATTAGCAAAAACCAAATCCATTTTTCTTCAGACACTGTAACTGACTGCACATAATTGCTGGTATGTGAAGAAAGCTAAAAAGGAGGGAACACCTCCCATTACAGGGAAAAGAGGTCAAGCAGCTCCCTCAGGTCGACTGGTAGGCTGAGATCATTTGCATATGGCCAATGCACTGCTCTCTCAGGATTTCTAAAGGTATGAAAACAAAGAAAGTTAGTCCTCAAGGCTTTAGGTAGATGCCCAATATCTCTCTGAAGTCATCTAACTTGAAGAATCCCAAACACGTCTCCCAGACTTCCTGTCATTTGAATACCCCTAAATTGCTTACATGATAGCAAATTAGCCATCATCTGGTTTCCCAGCAGGCATGGTCAAAGGACAGACAGTTTAGTGGGAGCCTTTGCTTTTCATGAACTCATGCTATCTAATTGGGTCATATATCATTCCTGCAAAAGGTTGGGGTGCAGTCCCTTCAGCTTTCACTAGAACTTATATTAGACTTCAGTCATTGCAGCCTTGTTGATGCAGACTGTTTTTCTGGGTTGTGGAAACTCCCTCAGGGTTACCCAGCAACCCCCTAGGTTGGCTGCCAGCTCCAACTTCTGCTGATTGATCCTCCTTAGATAGAGTGGGATGAGGACCAGAGCCTCCTGGTTTGATCATCTTTACAGCGGTGATAGAGGAAAGGAGAGAGCCTGTGCTAAGTGGCAGTTCCTGAACAGAGTATTTCCTATGCACTGACATCTTTTTTTAATCCTCACAGTAATTGAATAAGGTTAGAGAAAATATCTCAGTTTATGAGATGAGAAATCAAGTGCCAAAAAAGGTTGAACAACCTGCTGAAAACTACTCAGAAAAAAGACAGGAAACTGGTATTCTAATTTTAAATCATGTCTATGTCTGTGCCTACCATCCAGAAGACAAAGACTAGATGGGCAAAATTATAACTAAGACTGAAGGAGGGTAAAAGAGAAAAAGGTGGATGTAACTGAAACTTTTTATAAGACAGGTTTAAAAGGGTCCATGGTAGATGATTAGTTTTAAAATTACAATCAATAAATATAAAGAATCTATGGTTAAAAAAATTATCTTAAAATACTATATAAAACTTCTTAAGAGAGGGTTGGGAAACAATTTAGATCATAAGCCTAAGGCTGCTAAAATATGTGTTGCTTAAAACTTTGTACGCCTTATCCTAGGTCAGATTATATAACTATAATTCTAAATAACATTTACTATGTTCTAGGCACTGTTCCAGGCTCTTTTACTTATATTAGCTCATTGAATCCTCTAATAATCCTTCTGAGGTATACACTGTTATCATGTTTTGTAGATGAGGAAAACTATTTTGTAGATGAGGAAAACTGAGAAACAATTGGGTGAAGTAATTTTCCCAAGATTATGCAGTTATGAACTTTAAATTCATTGAGGACAGGCAGTCTGGCAGTAGAACTGGCCTCTTTGCCTCCATGTCCACTGTCATCAAACTAGAAAAGAGTGGTCCCATTTCCATCAATGGGTAAGACAAAGGATTGGAACAGGACATCAATGCTGATGAGTACAATTGCAGTTTTTCTAATGAAAATTTTCAAATGTCATCACTATAGCTGTAACGTGTGAGAGCTAGTGGTCTCCCACTTAAGATCCCTTAGAGATAAATTCTAGAAATAAGTTCTATGCCAACAGTGGGCAACACAGTAGCCTGGCCAATCTCTAGAACTTTCCTTTGCATCTCTGATTTGCTAATCCCAAAGTCATCCCCACCAGGTTAAGTACCTCTGGATATATCCTGCCCCAAAGTTGATACGAGCACCACTCTTCTGATTCCTTTTGCAGAGGCTGAAATCCATTTAAGAAATACTTCTTTTTTGTGTGTGGTATTTTTGCATGGAGCCAGCAGAGTGGGGCAGACTCAATGAATTCCTCTCAAAAGTGGATGAAGGGGCACGCCCAGGTGACCTACTGATTTAGTTCACCGGGCATAGTCCATATACATTCCAAGTCCCTAGTTTAAAACCTGGGACCTAGAGAAACAATCAAGATAGACAACTAAGTAAAAATAAATGGCGTGTTTTTTCCTGCCTGCCTACCTACTTGCCTTTATTCCTGCCTGTTCCTTTTCTTTAAAAAAATAAATAAATAACAAGTGGATGACGATACTGCTCCAGCAATTTGTGTCTTTTGAACATCAGCTTTTAATGAGACTCTCCACCAAAATCAAATATCGCTCAACCAATTGGTTTTAACTGAGTTTTCATTAGCCAGCTTTACTGGCCGAGAATTTGGGAGAGGAGGAAAGAGGTGATTAGTGATTCTTATTGTACTTTATGTAGCAAGAATGATTCGTTTTCCTAACAGCTACCAATTTCTTTTTGTTACAGAGGTTCACCAGATAGAGATGGAATTGTAAGTATTTAAATGATCATTTGAAATAGATTTGCTCTTCAGTATTTGCTATTTTAAAATTTCTTGAAGCCCCGTTTCTCTCTGTTTTTTTTTTCCTGTAGGGTAAAAATAGCTTAAATGACTTTTCAGACCTCTCACTGTTGTAATTTTCTGTAGTAATTGCATGGGACATAAATGCAGTCTTGGTCAGTTAAACTTATTTATTGCATTCACCTAAAACTCTGCCCCAGAGTAGGAGAGCAAACCAGTCATCAACATGGTGGGTCAAAAGCCAGACAGTTACTGCAAGGATTGCTGCCATCAACTGTTATTTCATTTCCAATTTAATGATATAAGAGCTCATTATGTGAGAATGTTTTTCTCCAACAGGCCACAAAGTCATAATGGAGCTGAGATCCAATAAAATTGAAGGAAGTTTTTCCCCTTCCATAGTTGAGCTACAGATACATTTTCTATATTAAATTCACAACTAGGGAATGGTCTTGAAACCACTTAGGCCTGAATTTACAGCCTGGAGGAAGAAAATGTGTCCACTGGGTTTAGATTTAACAGAAACTCTGACTCCTTGCTGGCCGCCAGATTTCTTGCTTTTTAAAGAAGTCTGCATGAGTTTGAATTTATCCAAGTTGCAGTTATGGAAGTCTGCACCCACTTTTTAAATGACTTCCTTCAAATCTAAATCAGATGTCTATTCAGAAGGTTCAAAAGAACAGCTGTTAGTTACTGGGGATGGGGCAGGAAGTGGACTCATATTAGGCTCATTGGGCCAGAGTGGGAACTAAAATACATCTGATGCTTAAAAATATTTTTTTAGTCACCCTTTATAATATTATGCATACATTGGGGTGCTGATTGCAGCTATTGCAGGAGTTTTTCCCCCACACTAGACTCGAGGTTCTTAGCTTTGGGGCGCCCGTTGCCTTCATGTAGTTTTCGCCATGAAATGTTAAGAAAAGAGACTGAAATTTTACCAGACATTGGGTTACACTATAATCAAGGCTCTATTCAGCAGGGGAAAAAAAAGGCCCAGAAGACTCACCTTCTCCTCACCTCTTGCTTCTGGCTCAGAGCCCTCTCCTTAACTCTGTCTCAGGTACTCTGCTTCTGTGTCCTCTCTCTGCTTCTGTCTTGGTCCCCTCCTAGCTCCCCTCCCCTCCATTCTGATTGGCAAGGCTCTGTTAGCTCTTCTCTGCTTTCTCTCCCTGCTGCCCCCAGGCTGGCTGCTATTTCTTGCTTCTCTCCCTCTGCCACCCGCAGTGTTGTCCATTTTTTTCTCCCTCTACAGCCCCACTTTACCCTTGCTCATTGTCTCTGAGGCCCCATCACTCCCTCAGCGTCCCCTGCTCTTCTAGGGACCACTAGTTGAAGTCTCCGGTAGACTATGCCCCCCCAGCGTCTGGTGCAGCAGCTGGCATGTGGCAGGCAACCATGGTGTATGTGCTGCATTCAGGAGCCCGGCCGTGATTCTGCAGACGCCTCCCCGCGAGGTCAGGGCTCTCGTTCCCAGCTACCATTCTAAGTGCCATAAACGTATTTATCAGCATCTGTGCCCTCTGTGTTACTTAACTGGAAATGCTATAAATATCATAAATTTCAGGCAAGATGAGTTATTTAACTTCAAATTCTCAGGAAATCACACAGACCTGTTTGAAAAAGATGACATTCAAAATAAATTCATGTTCTCAAAAACAGTGTGTACAGTTTCACCTCTCACTGGAAATTATTTTGGCTGCTAGTTTTACCATTTGGAAATGTTCCCCAAGATCTCCCCACTGACTATCATTATCATTAGTGTACCAGTGCTGTGGGGGTCCCACGTGTCTGGGTGTATTCAGTTCTTAGAGAGCTCAACCTGATTTTCTTTCAAATGCCGGCGGATTTCTTTAAGTCTGTGGACCCAGCCTACCTTTACATGGTTGATTTAGTTTCCAAGTTACTGTGCTTTGAATGTCTGAAGTTGAAATGTATGGTTTCATTGACAGGATTCCTCAAACCATACACTCACTAAATGCTTAAAACTACTTTGTAAGTGTGGAGGCTACATAATAGGTTTAACATACTGATGCTCATTTTAGTTTCTCAAAACCCAGCCAAGCCCATCTCTGGTGACAATGTTTTGAGTTATAGTTCGCAGAGCTTTGTGGCAGGGCTGCTTGTATAAAGGTTCCTTGCTCCTTCCTAGCTGAGTGTACCCACCCTGACAGAGCTGTCTCTCATAATGTCCAGTACTTCAGGCAGCTATGTGTGACCGTGTATTCTGACCAAGGACAAATTCTAATTCGTGCAACATAAACTTGAACACGTTCATACGCAGTTCAGATTTCCATACCCACATAGACTGAGAGCATTGGGACTCACAGCTGTTGCTACGAGGAGATGTCTCTGATCGTGCTGGTGTGTGGGAAACGGCTCAGATCTGAAGCTGTCAGCTGTGTGTGCTGTGTATACTGATAACCTTCAGGAAGAATTTGAACCAGAGGAAAAAATGGTGAAACAAGAATTTTCATACTTTTCTTAGAAATTAAGCTAATTTTATTCAGTCTCTTTCATATGTCCTAGTATCTGTTCTCTATCTGTAAATGAAGTGGAAGCTGAACAGGGATTAGCTACACAGAATCCGTAGTGCCCAGGATGTGTCTTCCTCCTTCTCCCTTCTTCTCCTGGCCTCGCCATGCTGGCCTGCTGAATAGAGCCTCATTATGGGCCCCAAAGTCCACTCTTTGCTTAAGGAACCCTGCCAAGATTGGTAGGCCCTGCAATTTGGCCTAGATATTGTTTCTTCTATGGTATGTTTGCTGACTCCATGTGATTCTTTATATGTGTCTTGAAGAACAAACAGATCATTTAACAACTTTTTTCTACATGAAAACAATCAATTGCAGCAGCCCAGCCCACATGAACCACCCTACAATAACAAAGCAGAGTGTGCGCGTGAAGGAGGAAAAAAAGTTTCGGTAAGGAAACAGATTTTAGTTAAAAATTTCCAAAGGGTTGTAGAAACAGTGAGTAAAATCCCAATTTGAAGCTCAGGGGGGAAAAGTAGCATTTATTCATTCCACTTAACAAGGCTCTTTCTTAGATATTTCCAAATTACACTTTGAATAGCTGGGGCCAATTTTTAGATCAGCCTTGTTGACTATGTATTAATGCCTGGCTATGCTTTTATAGACTGGTAAGGTATAAAGAACATGTGTTTCCTTTGTCTTAGGCAAAGAACAAGGATTTAAATTTTAAACAGAATCTGTTATATATAAAAAATCTTTGGCTTGAAAAAAAAAAAATAAAGAAGTTTTGGCTATATCATGTCACCATACAAGTTGAGCAGTCATTTGTGAGGATTAGCCCTATTTTCATAACATCCAGTGCTTAGGAGGCCCTTGGTCTTTGAGAACTGATGTACTTGACCAAGGAATGCCAAATAAGAGATGCTGATCTGGGTCCAGACTATGCAACAACTATGGCTGTGTTGTCCAACATGGTGATCGCGTGTGGGTATTAAAAATTCAGTTCCTCAATCCCACTTGGCACCTTCCAAGTTTTCATAACTACTTATGGCTGGTGAATTCCATATTGGACAGTACACATAGAGAACATTTCCATCTATACAGACAATTCTATTGGACAATACTGTTCTATAGGATTATTATTTACAAAGCAAATCAAGTCTACCTCAGGGGCAAAATGATAATATCTAAGTAGACAACACGTGTCCTTAACACGTCTCATCCAAGATCACTGTGTGATCATGAACTCATCTTGGAAAAGAGGAGCATTCATGATGAAAGTTGACAACTTTGATAAATGTGTA
Source organism: Solenodon paradoxus (assembly GCA_004363575.1). Classification (NCBI taxonomy): domain Eukaryota; kingdom Metazoa; phylum Chordata; class Mammalia; order Eulipotyphla; family Solenodontidae; genus Solenodon; species Solenodon paradoxus. Next base: position 81,215 of record RJWH01001448.1, read on the forward strand.
ATTGAGCACAATTGCTATTACATTTATTGATTCATTCCTTCATTTTATCTGAGAGCAGATAATAAACCTGGCAAAAATAAGATCTGTTAAAATAAGGGTAGTATTGCTGTGAGATCATACATCTTTAAATCAGTCATATAATCACATAATAAAAGTACTAATGCTGAGTATAGAATTTTGGAAAATACAGTAAAAAAAGTAAAAGAATATATAACTTGAAGGAAAAATCACTTTATGTGTTTTTGAATAGCCAATATTGCTTTTACTATTAAGCCCAGTTTTTAGATACATTTTACCTCTTAATTTGCATTCTTCCATGCTTCTTCAAAGTTTTCCAACCAAAAGTCAATAGAACCATAACCTTCACTATTACCACTATAAGCTTTACCTTGCTTAATTGGCTAAACTGAGAGAATTGTTTCTTTCTTAAGGTTTGACCAGAAGAATTTCACTCAGGCTGGCCAAGCTTTAACTTGATGATTTCCACTTGCAAACCAATTATATTTGTAATGATTCAGTAGCATGAATGAGATCAGGTTGCTAATTCTGCTAATAAAATCTTGTGTGTGTGTGTGTTTTGAGTATTGTTGTGGTTTGTTGTTTCTGTTTAATATTTATGTTTAAAATGTTACTATTTTAAAAGAAAATCTATTTTTATAGGTTTTGCTTTCTCTTCATCGCAATCTTTCATTGGTTCCCATGGAAACTGGGAGATTTTCCCTCAGTCTAACTCTAGAAAATTCAGGAACATTTTTATCCATAGTGTTGGATAAGTGTTGTGAGGAAAGAAACAACTGTATGCACACATGCACGCAGACACACACAGACACACACACACACACACGTTCAGTTAAACAAAATATCATGGTTTTGAAGGATTTGGTTATGAACACAAACTGTAGAACTTTGAAATATAATCATAAGATTAGGTAATATACTGAATCTTTTTGGATTTTAGGTAACAATCCTATGCATTGAAGAACTGTCTAAGAATTGAAAGATATAATAAGAACAGTACTATAGTGCCAACAAAATCACAAGTTTATTTCCTAAGTCAAATTAGTTAATTTGATTTCCCATTGTTATAAATTAAATTTGTGCATTGAATGAATCATATAATCTTTTAAGAAGGATTTGAAGAACTTTGCAAAGAAAACATGTGCAAACAAATTTAAAAAGGAATTTACAAATAAAGTAACTATGACAAAAATAAAATAATAACTCTGCCCATTCCCTATGGGAGAGATTTTTTTTTATTATTATTATATGGCATCTATTTAATGGACCATATCCTCAACAATAGCTTCATAATTTATACAGGTGCAGATTAATGTGGGAGTTTTTATGGGAATCTTGTTGAAAGTAGAAAAATATCACTGATGCACTAATTCAATGAAAGTAATTTTGTGGAAAGTTAAAATGATGTATTCCAAGTAAATAACCTTTGTCAGGATCAGGACAAGGAGGAAGAGGGGTACACAAACCTTCTGTTCCTTGGTGCTGGTCTGTAGAGGCAAAGCAAACTTTTTGCACTTGTAAATTGTAAATTCTGTTTCAGCGGTAGAGTATAGGAAGAGAGGGGAAATGCACATGTTATTACTTACACATTATTCTTCCACAGCTTCTTCTCGTTTGTAGAATGTCCAGTCAACACTTGGTAATATTAATCAGTGTACTGGACTCTACTTCTAATTTGGTTTTCTGGTCATCCTATATGCATTCATGAAAAGCTTACACTCGTACTTCTTTGTCAGTTGGGTGTTCATTGTTTGCATTGTAGTCCAGGTGACCTTTATTTGTGATTGCAAAATTGGAGCTTCTGTTTTCAAACCTGATGATCACCAGTTAATGTTTATTGTTCTGATATCTGCCGCTGCTCAGTGACATACTATTGCTCTATGTGCTAAATACAGGAATTTGGTTGAATGAACTCTCCATTACCAATCCGATTTGTGTTTTTGTCCTTTGCTCACAGAGAGAATCCTAGCAATTTCTATTTGGATGATGTCATGTTCTTACTCAAGTACTTGTGGCATATATCATGATATAACTAGGGACCAAATAAAACTTTAAGCTAATTCTGAAAAAGTAATGCTGATATCCAACCATTTTGTAATGATGTTTGTTCATGGAAACAGAAATTGTGGATGACAGAAATCCACAATTAATCCTCGCATTACATTTTAATAATTTTAAAAGAAGAGATACTTGAAGAGAATAGCTACATTGTTTTTAATACCTAAAGGTTGAATTAACTAAAGTCAATTTCCCTTATATTCTATCAAGGGGTTGGTTAGAAAAAGTTGAGTCAATGTTAGAGAACCTAAAAGAAGAAAAATAAATGACTTGGATGAATCCTCTTTGGACATGTTGGAACGAATCATATATAAGAGCAATGTGAAAGCCAAAATGTTTCCATTTAAAAACTTATATATACAGACATACACATACACATACATATATATCCATATACATGTATATATTCTCCTAAAGCTACAGAAGATTAAGTTATAATTTTTTCAATTATTGAATAAAATTTGGATATCTGGTTGTTAGTATCCCTATGCTGAGGTATCCTAGTCTTTTGTAAAACAAGTGAGATCTTTTATGCAGTGTCACGGCAGCTCAATTTACCATTCAGTTACATCAATGTGGTTGCTTAATGGACTGCTCTAATTGGTCTTTCCAGTGCTGGATTCTGATAGCTCTCAATAAATTCAGATAAGAGCTAAGTGTTCTTTGTTCCTTCTTATTTTCATTCAGATGTTTCTCCTCTAAATTTATTTTCAAATTTATTACAGAAGAAAAGCAATGGGGCACCCAATGGATTCTATGCAGAAATTGATTGGGAAAGATACGTGAGTATCTTAAGTATTTCTTAAGTATTTCACCACTAAAAAGGTAAATACTACATTATATATATTTTAGAAAAAAAAAACAACCCTGATGCTCAGAGAGGGTAATCCTTCATGCTTCCCACCCTTATACCTTCTAATAAAAGACTGTCAACTCTTTACCTGGTCCTCTCTGCTATCTTTTTCTTAGTTTTGAGATCTTTTTTGATATTTTTAGCAATTCAGTTCTGTAGACTCTGTGACCTCTCCCTATTTTACCCAAAATTCATACTGTTCACAAATAATGTTTTAAGAGAAATTGCTAGATATTAAGAAATGATTTCTTTTCCCCAAATTGATTCTTATTTTTATCTAGAAGGGCTTTTGTGATATTTTGTAGGATTTTTCAACACACAAAAAAGTGGGATTATCTGAACAACAAGAAGTATTTTAAAATACCAATTTACCTATCAAGTATGCAAAATATCTCCTCACTGTTAACCAAACCCTGAACTCTAGTGCTGGTCAACATGTAAATGCTTAAATGAAGCACAAATTCCCTTAAATTTCTTTAGTCCTGGAAACTAATCAGGTCACATAGGAATTACTATTGTGATTATATGTTAGACACCACTTTGGTAATAGAAGTGCTGTAGATTTAATGGATTATATTATCAATCTTTGGTGTCAGGGAAGGGTAAGAGAGGAACATCTCAGGAGGGATTTGATTTTCAAAAGCTCTAAAATATAAGTAGGAGTTAACTGGTTGAATATTTGAAGGAAGAGAATTCCAGGCATAGTGCATTTATTAGGACCCTGAAATGAGAAAAAACTCGTGGCACTGAAATTGTAAAAGTCAGTAATGGGAAGGAAGAAAGCTATGACGGAGGTGACTCAGGGAAGAGATCTCAGGCCTGAGAGTACCAGAATTTGAGAATACAAATCTTGGAGTTGTCCTGAAACTTCCCATTTCCTTTTTGTCCTATGACCAACATGTTACCAAGAACTAACAATGTCCTTGCAAATGTCCTTGATTCATTCCTTCCCACTACCAGCAACTTGGTCCATGTTCTTAGCACATCTTAACTTGAATTGACACAAGTATCTTGAATTGGTTTTCATTTCTCCAGTTTCTTCTGATTCCAATCTATCCTGAACACTGCTTCCCCAAACACCTTAATATTCTGTTCCTGGCATGTTCTACCTAATTGAGAATCTGCAGTGGTTTTATTAAGTTCTAATTCCTCCCCCAGCATATTGGTCACCCAAAGTCTTATTCCCTCTGATTTCCCATAACGGAGTGCCCATTTCAGTCATGTCACGTTCATTATGGCCTCCTGTTTCACCACCTGAACCAGACTGTCAGTTCCTGCATTGGTGTCTCCATTCAGTCTCTTCCTCATCATTGACTCCCCTCTGTGTCCTCCAACTTACTCCTGATCCAAACCTCACTAAATTCCTCTTCTTCAAAGCCTTAGCACTAGTTTTTGAGGTGTTCTTTTTTTCATTTTACCTCCCAAAATGCATTTGCATTTTCCTGAGGACAAATAATCTGCATTTGTATCTCCCCATGTTCCCCATGTTCCTTAGCACAGTTGTTGGCTTACAGAAATGCATGATAAATTCTCTTTGAATGTTTTCTTTCATTGGCAGTTGATTCCTAGTCTGATTTCTCAACTCTCCAAGTACCTTTGAGTAAATATCTAAACATATTCTGCTCTGTATTCACTTCTAAGAGTTAAAATCCTAGCCTCCTAACATGAGACATGTCTATATCCTGAAGCAGAAGATTCTAGGAGAAAAAATGAATCTCTTGATCATTATCAAGTTAATACTTGCTTAATGTGCACTTGTGTTTTATAGAATTCACCTGAGCTGGATGAAGAAGGCTACAGCATCAGGCCCGAAGAACCAGGCTATATCCTTTCTTTATACGTTTTATTTAGGTTTTCATTTTCTCTCAGAAAGCGGCATGAAAAATTCAGGTTTTGAAACGGTGCTAAAATAACCCAGAGTCTTATTTTCCCTAATATTAGAGATGAATAAATAGCACAAGAACAGCCTGATCACTAGCAAGCAGGAATTTTGCCTTGATCTATTCATAGAAAAGAGAGAGAAGAGTAAGAGAAAAATGTGCTGAAAAACACTTGTGCAAACTGAGGTGCTCGGTCGTCTACTAAACCCTGACATGACAGTGTCATTTATAGTAACTGAAAAATAGCTCTTGTTTTTTCCCCACAAATCATCTCTGGACAGAGCATGTCACATGTTGAAGTGCTTAAAACGCATCACAAATCATCTATAGAGTGGCCCTCTTCTTGCTGCAAGCGGGCCTGTCATGACGTGCGCTGAATGTGATACCACAAAGAGCCAACTGCACCGAAAGTGTAGGATGTTAAAACCACTGCTCCTTGACATTCACCTTCCTTAGTCGTGTTCAGGAAAGGTGAATAGATTCTAACACTTTCTTGCTCTGCTCTTTTAGTTTTATTTGTTTTCCTTTATTTTTCTGCCACTTACGGAGACATTTGTTGCCTCTGTGTACAATTAGTCTTTTCTTATATTCATCATTGCCTCCCAGTAGAAAAAAAAAGAGTTATGTATCCTTAACTGTGTGCTACCTACCAAAGGAAAGCACTTTTATTCTTCAAGTGAATCGGAAGAGGAAGAAGAATCACACAAGAAATTCAACATAAAGATTAAACCTTTGCAATCTAAAGACGCTCTTAAGAATGCTGCGACTGTGGATGAACTGAAGGCATCAATAGGCAACATTGCACTTTCTCCGTCACCAGTGGTGAGTGGTGTTTTATGTCCAGCTTGATGAGGTTGATCAGAGGGCCATGTTCTGCTCACCCATGTTCAGAAAATTGGAAACTCCTTAAACTGAAGGCTGCAGAGAGTCACCATTCTATGAATGCTATGAACATTAAACAGCTCTTCTTACCCTTAAAAATATATGCTGATTTGATATTGCAGTTTCTGTGCTTTTCAAAATGGTAAACATGCATGGGGTCATATTTCCTTTTTATCTTATTTTTCTATAAATACTTATTTAAGAATTTTTAAGGAAAAAAATAACAAAAAAGAATATCCAGATTTACTCCTAAAACAGTTTAAAACAATATGAAGTTTACATATTTACCAAATGGGAATTTTTAAAACATACAGTGTGTCTTTTTTATAATGTACCACATAAAAAAACTCACAGGAGGAAAACTAAGGTAATTACTTTTCTTTAAAGACACCCCCAAAAGCCTTTTCTTTGTTCTGCTTCAAGAAGGATTATTAATCTAAAATCATAGTCTACATAAATATTGACACATAATAGTCGCTATATTTTATTGTCAAGCCATCTTAACAGTTTATTGTTAAACTATCATCTCATAGGCACATCAAATATAGGTATGTCTTATTATGTTATTCAAATTGATAGTTTTTCACAATTTGTACTTCCTTCCCCCAATTCCCATCTATGAAATTTATTTAGTCGCTGAATTGTGAATTTCAACATCTACAACATTTTCTCTATGATGTTTGATAAGTGCTACAATTGTTTTCTAAAAATAGCTATGAAGAGCAAATGAAGGCTCTCAAACCAGCAGCTAACGTGTTCTTGGCATCTTCTTTAGAGAGATGTGATCTCTCTGAACCATTTTCATAATGCTTCTGGAAATATCTCAACTAAATTTGCTAGTTGTGATCACCTTTGAAAATAAACATTTGCCTTCCTGGGATGAATAAAGTCTATAATGGCACCTCTTTCATGCTTACAGCTTATAATGGCCTTTATCGCTATTGTTAGCAAAATCTAATATTGCTGATAGTGATATTACTATCACTATATAACTACAGCAAATGCTAGTTCAGATAATTTTTAATCATATACTCACTTGCTATCTTAAGACATCTTGAAAATGAAGGCATGAAGTATAGTAGCTTTCTTTTCTTCTGCAATGAAAGGTACATATTTAAAACCTACATACAGTCTACAACACTAGTGATTTCTAGTAACTGAGCCATATTAAATGCACACTGTACAATTAACTGCTTTCATTTTTCAGTTGATATCTTTTAAATCACTTTTTGTTTGCTAAATTATTATTTTAATTAATTATAAAATTGTATTTACATACTCGAAAACTAGTCTATATCCACTTCTCTGTAGAGTGTATAAACATTGGGCATTTGAAAACTTCTTGGGATAAATCTAAGAAGACAAGTTCATGGGGGTTAAATGAACAAATTCACAGGAAAGAAAACTTACTAGAATAGTTCCAGATACATGGTAGACATTTGCTGACAGCTTGTGAATCTAGGAATGAAGAAATTCCTTCTATCCAAGGAATCAGTTGTCCAAGTTATCTAGGAGATATCCTTCAACCTGATGTATGTACAGAACTGGTTGTTTGCTCTGAACTCTTCCCAACAGTATTTTTAAGGTAATATGTAGACATGATGTGTTAAGAGTCTAATGACAGGATGTTAGGGAAATAATGTGGAAACTAATGGAGACACCCTAAGAAGGAAATCACAGGGTTGGGTTGTTTCTGGAGCCCATCAATGACACAAATCCAGCGACCCTTGAAACTCCCTACCACCACCACCACCACCCAGCACCCACAGTTAATAAGAATCCGACTCTGCCATTCCTGTGATTCCCAAATATTTATGATTTTTGATGTTTAATATAATATCTTGAGTTGCTATTGCTACCCTCTGGAAAGGTAAGTACTGAGCTGAATAAGCATAACTATAAAGAGAGATTACGGCTCAAAGCTTATTCTTGGCTTTAAAAGAATCCTTGACCTCTTCTGGATAATCCAGGCGCACCTATACTTCACACTGGTATATATGCAGTACTTTAATTCTAGAAATAAAAAAGTAGAAATAACATTCTGAAATCCAGTTAGTGCCGGGATACTGGTACAACTCTAGATGTTTCCAGTCAAACTATCGGACCTGTATGTTTCTTAATTCTGATACAAAAGAGAAACAGAGCCCACGCCGGTTATAGATATAGCAGAATATTTATTTTAGGCTATGGTTATTATGCTACAAAATCATCAATCATTACACCGGGGAACTTCCAAATGGTAAGCTATTGATAATGGCTTATGTTTGATTTCTTTTTTCTGTTTCTTTTTAAGGATTTTAAGATAAATTTTGTGTTCTATTTTGCTTGTTTTATTTTACATCTCTCAATGTCTATCAATGAATTGTAACTGATTTCCTATCTCTTATCATGAACTAGTTTTTATTTTTTTGTGATTAGTTTCCCTGTATACACTATGTGGTCAAATTACTCAATAAACGAATTAAATGGATGAATGGGTAGATGTATGGATAGATGGATGGAATATATTTATGTGTTTAAAATTACTTCTCCCCTAAAGTTTCAAAAACATAGAATATCAAGATTTTAATTGTTTTCAGAAATCATACTGTATCAACAAACAAGCATCATTTCAATCCTGCTCTCATCTTGACTCTTGATTTTTATTTATATAAAGTATAATGCAGACAGGACTAGGCAGAGAGTCAAAAGAAAAGATGGGATGATATAGGGATTTTCTCATGGTGAAGAATGTCAATTTGTGTTCTTATCATTTTATAGCCTCTTAATAAGCTACCATACAGAGAGAGAAAAGAAGCACCATCAGTTAGGTTTTAGTTGTTGATTAGACATCTATACAAGTTAACGTTAGAATATTGGTTGAGTGGCTTTATCAGAGACCAAAATAGAAATGGCTTAAACAAAATATTTTTCTCCCAAAGAAAAGTCAAAGTTGGCTCGTAGTCCAGATGGGTAATAGAGTCCTGCTCAAAGATCATTCAAGACGCCAGGAACTAATTTGCACATATCATGGCCCATTCAGATCCCAGGGGCCATAATTTAGTCACAGAGTCGTATTAGCTGAAAGGGAGTCTGAGAAATGTTTGTCTTTGGGCAGACATGTAACCAGCTAAAATTCAGGATTTTATTACTAAAAGACAAAGGAATAAATGGATAGTGGTGGATGCACTTTGCTAGTGTATCTCAAATGTTTTCACATTATTTGAGAAAGTTCATTAGCAAATGTTATTTTCCCCCATTTACCTTTAAGTTATTCACAGAACCTAGGAATTTTCCTTTAAAAAATTTCTAATCACTAATTTCTAAATATCCACTACATGCTAATCAGCAGTAGGATAAACAGAAGCAAATGTCATTAAAGTATCAGCTTGTTTAGTTGATACAGACCATCCAACAGTAAGAGTTCTTCTGTCTTACAAATGTCACTGCTTTTTTGAGGTGGGCTGTTTCTTTTTTTTTTTTAAAGAAAAGGAAGGTGAAGGCCGGAATGAAGGCAAGTTGGTAGGCAGACAGGAAGAGTGAAGAGAGAGGAGGAAGAAACATTTTATTTTATTTTTATGTAGTTAGTTGTTCACATTGGTTGTAACCACAAAGGTCCAGGATGTGAGCACAGATCCTTGGGATGTACATGGACTGCACTCCTTCAGAGGTGACTGACCTAACTGCTATTACATCAGAGTGTGCCAAGGCAGGCTATTTGAAAGAAAATTACTAAACCCAAATTAAATCCAAATACTGTCTCTGTGTAACGTTTGTCCTTGGTTATAATTGTGGCCTTTAAAAGATAAGCAAAGGACAAGCCTCTCCTTTTCCCAGTAGGTTTTCCATGAAGCAGACTGACTCCGAATCCAAGTTTAATGTGCAGGATGTTTATTAAGCCTTGATTTGGGTTCAGCACCTGTGATAATATTGGAGAAATAGCACTGTTTTGTTCTGAGTTTGATTGAAATGAAATTCATCAATTAGTACTTTGATTTGGGCAGGCTAAGAAGGGGCATGACCTTGGATGAGGTACTTTTTTGCAGGTGAGGCTGACCCTGATGTGTTGACAGTTGAAGTCTGTGTATCAGTAATACTCCTGATGCAAGAAGCTCTTCTGAATAAAAACTTCTGTAGCACATCTTAGTGTCCACCACCCCCTGCATCTGAGATAGTCTTTTATCTATCATCACTATTCAGAAATGCTTGTGTGATTGAATGTGAGACAAATATGTGAACGGGACCAGGTGAAGGATAGAGTGTGTGGCATGCTGCCTCCCTCTAATTTTATATTCGCCTATTAAAAACACACTTCAGCCCCCTTCATTCACCACATGATGATTCACCTTACTGCTCTCATCCTGACCACATATTTCTACTTCATTTAAATTAGTGATAGAAAAGTCTTTAGACACAAGACTGAATGTGAAAGACATGGAAGAGCTACAGCTTTATGTGGATCTACCAAATCAAAAACCCTATCACAGGGTGAAATGGGTTTAGTTCACCATGCTTACTTCTTTGCACTGACACCTAAGGTTACCATCTTCTGTTCCAACTACCTTCTGACCATCTGCTTAAATAATTTGTTTCAGAATTTGGGGTGAATAAGAAGCAGCTGTGTAACAGCAAAAGGAATATGGCACATGAATTCAGACAGGCTTGGACGCTGGTCCAGGTCTACTGTATTCTACATGTATAAATTCAGATAAGCCCTATCATTGTGCTGAGCCTCTGTTTGCCTTTCTGTTACATGAGGATAATTACAGCCCTTATGCAGATTTTGTGTATGCTGTTGTTGCTCTCTGGCAAGAGTCATTCTTTTTTTATTCTGTCTCCTTTGCTGAGCACAGTGTATGTCACACATCAGGCACTCAGATTGTTATTCAATAAATAAATAAATGAACAAAACATACAGGAGAGCCTAATAATAGTACCTGATGCATAATTAGTACTTCACAGTTCTTTATTACCAGTTGTATTTGTCAGAGTTCTCCAGAGAAACAGAATTAACAGGATATATGCACACATGAAGAGATTTGTTTTGAGAAATTGGCTCACATGATCACAGAAAACTGAGATGTCCTACAACACACTATCTACAAACTGGAGACCCAGGAAAGCTGATGGGGTAATTCAATCCAAATCCAAAGACCTGAGAACCACAGGAGCTGATAATATTAATCCCAATGCAAGGGCAGATGAGAAGAGTTCCAGCTCAAACAAATTTGCTTTAGGGAATCTACCAATTCAATGCTAATCTCACTGAGAAACACTCTCACAGACTCATTCAGATATAGCATTGCTTATCAAGTTGAAACATAAAATTAACCATCTCTAGTCTGTGTGTGTATGTTTATGTGTCTTTTTTAATCTAACATTTTTCTCCCAATTGTAAGTCTTGGCTCTGTTTCCCATTTCCAGTCTCCTGTCTTAAAATTGTTGTGTTTTCATGTTCTGGATTCCAATATATTTTTAGCTCAAGTGTTAAAGAGATTTAGGGCTCTTTTGACTTAAACTTTTATTCTGAACTAAATCTTATCCACTATTTAAGTCCATTTTTTCCCATACTGGACATTGTCATTGACATTTCCTTAAATACCAGTAAAATCTGTACTTATCCCCTAAAAGTACCTGGAGTATAATGGGCAAGATGTTGCAATCTCTTAGATAAGAACTCAATTTCTCACTAACAATACAGCTTAAGCAAGTTACTTAAACCTACTTGAATCGCAGTTTCTTCATGTCTAAAGTGAGAATAATAAACATATAATTTGCAAAGTGGTTGTTGAGATTCCCATCACTTCTGCAAATAAAATATAAAGATCATTCCCCTAAAGAAGAGTATAGAAATAGAAATAAAAGGTCTGCTCTGCTTCCCTTTGTATCACACACCTAATATTTAGGGTAGAAGCACATCTCCATTACATCTTCCAAGAATGCCTTTGTTTTCATAAAATTTTCTAAAAGGAATAATAAAATAATGGGTGCCGGATTGAAGCATAAGGAAATATGCATGTATTAAAAAATGCAAATTCAACATAAAGTGAATATAATTCCTTTAAAGATAATTTGAGAGAGAGATAAATAGACATTTATTCTAGTGAGATGATAACTACTGAAACTGGACTCTACAGCTTACCTAGGTTGCTTGGAGCAAGTTACGAAACCTGTGTATTGGCTTCTTATCTTCATTCTTGTGAAGATAATTTCTATACCTATTTTATAGGACTATTATGAAAGTTGAATGGGTGAATATGTAGAGTGCACAGATACTACATTCAGGAATTATTCGCTGTTGTTAGAATTATCTGCAGAACCTGTGGTGCATTTTAAAGAATAAATATTAATAGCAATAAGTCAGGACAATGAAACAGCAGCAATCTTTTAAAACCAAGACCTGCAGTTTCCCCCAGTATCAAACTGGGGAAATCCATTAATAAGAGACCATTTTTTGTGATGTCTGTAGACAGGTTTTGAAAGTAATTGCACAAGCATTCCTAAGTTATTTTGAGAAACATCAAAATCCCCTGAATATGTACAGTACTTCTTCAGGATAGTAAACTGAAAGCTAACATTCACAATGGGATATAGATATTGTATTGTGCTTTCTCCACCTAATTTGTTTCATGGGGAATTGACATTTTTTCTCTTCAAATTAACTCACTACATACTTAGTAAGCACCTCCCATATAGCAGTCACTGAAAGCAATATCAGAAATATTGCACAGTCTACCCTGTCTACAAATTTATCAGAAAGTAGTGTATAACATATTTCTGAAACTACACTTGTCCTTATGGCTCAAATCCTTACCTGTCTTCACTCCAGTTTCCTGAATGAAGATACTGTCTTCTATGGTTAGCTTCCTCTCTGGCCTCCATTTCAGAGTCTCCTGGCTCCCTTACTCCTCCCAGGAAGTCAAATGTAGAGATCTCCATTTTTTTCCCACAACCTACAGAACACATCATCTGACTGCTTTACTCACTAGGTACCTTGAAACCTGTTGTTCCTGTAACTTTTCATGGAAGTAAAAAGACAAATGTTACGGTTTCATTCTTGGTGTACTATCACTTCCTTTTCTCACGTGCTATCCTTGATTCCCTTCTGTTTGTTCTTTGATGAACCAAGAACCACTTCTGGCTTACCTCAAGAAGTTGTCCTTAACTGCAAGTGTTGATTTCCATTCTATTTAAGAATTTGCACTCTGAAGTAAGTCAGAACTAAATTTGCATTCTGTTTCCAGACTCATTATCCATGTGACTGGGCGAGTTAACCTTTAAGCCTTACTCAGTGCTTAATCAAGTGTAAAATGAGGCTCATAATACTGTCCACACCATCTTTGTCAGAATTAAGAAAATTGCTTACCTTGTAGGCAGATATATGAATGTAAGACCCAAAGGGAGTTACTTGGTAAACATAGCCATTATGAATCTGAACAATGATAGACTGTCTCAAACATTCTTTAAGGTCACCACTCACTTTAAGGACTGATGATGGTGGTGGCAGCTATGAGATGTTGAGTGTAAATTATGTGTCTGATGCTTCACATATACTAACTTATTTATCCTCACAAAAGCTCTCTAGCTAGATACTATCATAATCCTCACTTAAGAGAAAATTGAGGCAAAGAGGGATTAATGAACTCATCCACTGTTGTGTTATAGCTAATAAGGGAAGTTGCTGGGATTTAAATCCAGCAAGTTTGAATTCTAAGAGCATTAGTCACTATATTATACTATGTTTGATGAAAGTTATTGGCTCTTTATCCAGGGAGAAAAAATAGTTTTGTAGCTCATCCAAATAATTTTACAAATAATTTCTAAGTACTAACAGATACTTTGAAGGCTATAGCTGCTGCCTGAATGATCCAAGATTCCAGCTTGGAACCCCTCCTCTTAAGCTTTCTCCCCAATCTCTAGACACTCCCTTCTATAGTACTTCATATGTCGTACCATGTAACAGGAGAACAAAGCTAAGCTGACACCCTGCCTGGTCAGTCAGGTTTAATTGCTGCTGTGTCATGTATGATTTCTTTCTTGTTTTGTTTTATTTTTTTATTGAAGTGACATCAATTCATAACATATATAAACTTCAGGTGCACTATTGTAGTTTGAATCTGTGCATACTACATTATGATCCATGCCAAAAGACTAGTTTCCATTCACCACCATACAATTGACTCTTTACTTAATATACTTAACCTCTTCCTCTTCTCTTCTAGTGACCTCCATTTTGTTCTCATAATCTACAGGTCTTTTTTTTTTTTTTTTGGGGGGGAGGTGTTGTTTATGTCTTCATTGTTTTGTGGAATTTTTTTAAGTTTCAGGTGTACAACTTTTTATTTCAACATCTGATTATACAATGTGATCACCACCAAAAGTCTAGTCTATTTCCAACACCATAAAATTAACTCCCTTTATCTGTTTCTCCTATCCCCCTTTCTCCCCTGCTAATCACCATTCTGTCAACAGAATCTAAGGGTTTATTTTGTTTTGTTTTGTCTTCATGTGCTTTGCATCTTTATATCTAAACATGAGTGACATCTAGTACTGGTCTTTCTCCTTCTGATTTATTTTGCTTACCATAATCCCCTCATGGTCCATCCATGTTGTTGCAAGTGGCAAGATTTTGCTTTTGTAAATAGTTGAGTGAACTCCATTGTATACACAGTCAGATGTCACTTAATAACTGAGACATGTTCGAAAAATACATCATTAGACAATTTCATCATAATGCATCATGGAGCATCATGAAACCACCTCGAGCGTGTAGTCTGACACACATCTAGACTGTATGGTGTATACTAACACCACCACTGCACACGTAGTGCGTCAGTGACCAAAATGTCGTTAAATAATACATGTCTGTATATACCACATCTTTTTAATCCACTCATCCATCCTTGGGCATTTAGATTGTTTCCATGTCTTGGCTATTGTGAATAATGGTGCAGCGATCATAGGGGTGCATGTATCTTTTCAAATTAAGCATAGTCTTAGGATAAATACCTGGCAGGGAAATAGCTGAATTACATGTGATTTCTAGTTTATTAAAATTCTCTCGTTTTGTATTGAGACTTAATGCCCCTTTATTTTAAAGGTTAAAATAAACATGGATTTTATAAATGCCCAGTCATGATCAGAAAGATAGAATGAGCAATTGCTCTGGTAAGAAACCAACCCAGAAAAAGGGAGCGGTCTGGAAGATTTGAAGGCCAGAACTCGAACTTCAGCATGTCTCTTTCTTCCCTACCTAAAAACACATGCTTTCTCATCTACAGATGAAGGGTCTCTAATTCAGCTGTCTTCGAGACAGTTTTATATTTACAACACTAATACTTTGTTGTGTATTCTGGCCCAAGATTTTCTGTGAGAAACTCTGTTTTAGGGGTTTAAAGATAGAGAAAGGAGACCAAAAAAGAGAACACTTTTTCTGAAGCACATTGATTAAGTAGGAGGAATACAGGCTTTTGAGTTCGTACCTTATTTTCTGCATGTCCCTGAACAAATTCCTTAACTTGGAACCTCAGATTTCAAGCCTAAAGCACGGGAGTAAGAATATCTAGCATCTCAGGACTGGTGTAAAGATGACATGAGATAAAGTCGCAAAATGCCCAGTTCACTGTCACCCAGAAAGTGCTTTTTAAGTATTAGTTCCCTTTTCAGCTCTGCTTTCCTTTTCCATGACTTAAGAGACTTGTGGGAGGTAGAAGAAAATAAAAATAGCCCAGGAGTATTTGAGCAAAGTCAAGTAAGAAGACGGCTGATAGAAATGATGTGAAAGTAGGAGTCAGTCTATCTGCATGTGTGCTGGTGCTTCCTCCCCTACTCCTGTAAAATTCAGTAATAAGAAATTTTTTAATTTGACATGAAGTTGTGAAGGAGTAATTAGTTCAATCCTGGAGAAGTGTGCTCTATAACCAATATTTAATCAAACAATATGGGGAGGGGGAAGATAGTTTTGAACTAGTGACAGTCTGGTGCTGTTTGCCTATTCCAGGTGGCCCACCCACCCTTCCACCCCCAGATTAGCCTGCCAGGGAGCAAATATCCATGAATTTGCTGCTGCTTGGTAACACCACCCCCTTTCCCATCCTCACTTTGGCAGAAGGTTCAGCACCCCATTGAGTTCAGTGAAAACAAAGAGTCATCCTAGGGGAGGAGAGCTCCAGTCTCCTACACTCTGGCAGTCTCTCCTGTAGAAATGCATCTGCATGGTGCAAGGGGAGGCTAAAGATTGCATGCATTCTGATGTCCAGTGCTCAGTCCAAGCCTCAGCTGCCCAGAGTTGAAGGGAAGAGGCTCAACTTGAGTTCTAATCATTAAGGAGAGCTATGCAAGGCAAACATGATTTGGGTTGGTATAAACCAAGGATAACAAGCAGAGGCACATAAGCTCCCACCACCCTCTCTTCCAAGCTCTCAGCAGATATTGTGACTAAATCCCAGATCAGGTCTGAGAAGCCACCTCTAGATAGAGCTACGGGCAGCCTGATCATCATAATCCAGAATTGGTATTTGAAATGTAACATTTTGTCTAGGTTATATAAAGAAAGGTAGAGGGAAAATGGCTGAGACCTTACTTTATATAGATAGATAGTTCTCTTTCCTACATTATAATGTCATGAACTGTCTGCAGAAGAATTACCTTTATATCTAATATGTTTGTTATCTCCTTCATTATTAATCCTTCCCTGCTCCCAGATATTCTGAATTGCTTTCTTTTCCTGACCTTTAAATAAAAAATATTTTCCCAAACTTTTATGCCCATCTTATTCTGGTAAGAAGAAATCCTGAATTTGTTGTATGTTTTGATCTCCTTGAAAATGGACAGAATATTACTTCAATCTGGATAGCCTTTGATATTATTTCTCCAGTTAACGCTGGTTCTACCTTCTGAGCACTTTGGCATTTTGCTTCTCTTTGCTTCTCTTTGAGTTAGAATTTCCTTGCATAACTCCAAATTCTTTGATCATATTCTGCCTCAGGTAATGTGGATCTGATTTGGGGTCCTGGAAACATGGCTAGAGACCTCAAACAATTTCTTTCACTAACTTAAAATCTAATTGAATGATACGACATACCCACAATATTGACAGATAAAAGTAGTAAGACATCTGCATAAAAGGCAGCAAACTCTTGAATTACGTGCTCATAATTACAATACTCATAATAAAAAAATGCTTCCATGACATTGGCCTGAGAGATGGCTTTGGGGACTCAACTCCAGCAACTAGGGATACAAAAATGAAAATGGGACTACATCAGACCAAGAAGCTTCTGCACAGCAAGAGAAACTATCATTAAGATGAAAAGACATCCAACTGATGGGAGAAGATATTTGCACATCATACACCTGGCAAGGGGTCAATATCCAGGATACATAAGAACTCATACAATTTGACGACAACAGCAAAAACAACCCAATCAAAAATGAGCAGAAGATCTAAACAGACAATACCCCAAAGAAGATAAACAGATGGCTAACAAGAACATGAAAAATGATAATTGCTTATTACTATCAAAAATCAAAACCACAATGAGATAGCATCTCACACCTGTAAGAATGACATATCAAAAAGTCTAGAATCAATAAGTGCTGGAGAAGATGTGGAGAAAAAGAAACCCATGTCTGTTTTTGGTGGTAATATGAATCCATGCAACCGCTTTGGAAAATGGTTTCTTTTTAAAAAATTAAAAATCAAACTACCATTTAACTCAACAATTCCATATCTAGGTATCTATCCAGAGAACAGGAACACACTAATTAAAAAAGATATATGCGAGTGCACCTTGTGGCCTAGCAGTCTAATACATCCTGGGAGGAGTCCCACATACATCCCAAGGTCCTGAGTTCAAGACCTGGGTCAGGGAAGGAGCAGGGGTGGTACTACCAATGTGAACAGCTAAATAAAAGTAAATGGAATGCTTCTTCTGCCTTTTCCTGCTTCATTCCTGCCTTTAAATATATACATATATGTATGTAAATGTGTATGTATATATATATATATATATACATATGTGTGTGCACCTATATTGATTACAGCACTGCTTAAAATAGTTAAGATATGGAAGCATCCTAGGTGCCCATAGACAGATAACTAGATAAAGGAGATATGTTATATATACACAATGGTATACTCTCAACTATGAAAAGAAAGAAGTCTTGTCATTTGCAACGACATCCGTAGAACTAGAGGAGATTATGCTAGTGTAATAAGTCAGAAGGAGAGGGACATACCAGATGATCTCACTCATCTGTGGAATATAAATAAAGCAATTGAACAGAATAAATAAAAAAAAAAAAAGCTGCTAGACTCTAATAGCAGACCTGAGGTTACCAGAGGAGGAAGATGTGGAGTGAGAGCAAAGATATAGGAGGTTCAGTGGACAGTGGTGCAAGATTATTACAACTTTAGTGATGGGCATGAAAAGTCTACCTGCACACTTAAAACTTAAAAATAATTTTAAATGTTAATTTTTTTAATGCTTTGGGTCTCGTACTTAAGTCATGTTATACCCCTTGCATTATGTTATAAAGAGAGCACGTTTATGGTTCTCCACTTTTTTATCTTTTTCTCTTCAAGTCAACCAAATTTTTCCATTAGATGAATGAATAATATCAGCAATGTGCTTTTTCTCTTACCACTTATGGAGTCTTATTTTTAAGAATTGACTAAGGTGCTCTCTTCCATGAGTGCTAGTTTTTTGTTTTTTGTTATTTTTTTTATTAATTCTTTTCCCCTAATGCCACGCATTCCAACCAGAAGTTTGCTCTCTCTTCTGAAGTTTTAGCCACTTAATGGTCCTTTACCCTGAGGGTAAAGGATGGCTACTTTATTGTCTCTTTTACACTTTCATACTTCTTTTAGACTAAGAAATTTCTATAAATGTATGCATATGCATGATAATATTAAAATAACAATAAATTTCTCCTTTGAAGGAGAATTTTTTTTAGTGCCAAAAATAACCTACAGCAATGAATGTAGTTTCTAATTGTCTTAGGAGAAAAAAAAATCTTGGAATGTGAATCACTCACTTTCACCATGTCAGAAGATGTTTTCCCAGTGACAGGGGGGAAAATTTCATTTCTAAACAGAATAAAGGTGAGGTTTCTCTTTGTCTCTTACTTCTGTCTGAAGGACAGCCACTAACTGCACCTGGACCTTAGAAACTAGAATTAGCTAGCAGCACTGCAGCAGTAGACTTGTGCATCCTGTCCTAAAGGAGACAGGGAGAGAAAGCAAGAGAGACTGGCCTCATTCTATTTTGCCCAGTTGAAATTTAATTTCTACTTCCTAACCTATTTGAAACCTTTAAAAAATAACAACAAATCATGGTACATGGGGAATCAAAATGAACTTTGGAAGTATGAAGAAAAATGACAACCTATGTTGCGGGCAGCATTTTCTGATATTGTCTTATCGATTTCCTCTGTGCCTCTTCTTAGTAACCAAGTTACTAAACAGCCACACGTGGGAAATCAGAAGTAACGGCATAAGCCACATTGGATCAGAATGAAGTCAATCTTCACTGGGGCTGTGAAGACCCCCATGGTGTGATTACCACCCTTAGCCCCACTTCTGGGCTTCAACCAGTCATTCTCCTCCTCACCCGCTCCTGGCTTTCTAAGTGCGCCCTCTTCTTCCAACAGTTGAGCTATGATCTTCCTCACCAACTCACCTCAAGTCACTTTCTCAATGAGGCCTTCCCTGACCACCTTATTTAAAATGACAAGACCCTTTACACTAAATTTTTCATTTATCATCTTCCCTTATTTTTTGCACTTACTATTTATTATGTGTCTCCTTTTCCTACTTCCCAAAGTAAGCTCATCGGAGCATTTTTGTCTATTACTCTTATTGTTTTATTTTCTAAAATGCTTAGAATGATATTTGATCTTTATCAGATACTCAGTACATAC
Organism: Solenodon paradoxus; assembly: GCA_004363575.1. NCBI lineage: Eukaryota > Metazoa > Chordata > Mammalia > Eulipotyphla > Solenodontidae > Solenodon > Solenodon paradoxus. The sequence continues at coordinate 100,808 of RJWH01001448.1, forward strand.
CAGTTGATGGTTTAATAAATGAATAAATAATCTTTTGCTCCTTGTGAATGACTGACTAGTCATTAATAACGTAAGAAAGAACTATCTTTGTAATAGAATTTCATTAGTTAAAATATCTTCAGAATGCAGGCATCTTATTTTTAGGGTTAAACAATTATACACTTTTTAAAGGCATATAGTTTAAACATGGCTTAGTCCTCCTGTGTCTTGATTTGATTCCACGAGACTTGATGCCAAAAATTTTCATTGCAACTCAGTTCCTTGTTAAGAGGGCAGGAATGTATTCAGAGCACAAACTTCCAAATAAGAATCTTTGAGATGCTGCTGTTTATTTTTTCCATTCACGTCTGTTCACTTTGGTTCTGGATCTTAAACAGAACTCAATTTTCAATACTTCTGATTTTTAGCCCCTCGTAGAGAGATGTAAGCTGAAAGAAGACCTAACTTGAATGAATACTTGCATTACAAAGTATTCTATTGTCCATCTGGAGCGGGCAAGGATTAATTCACTTACTCTGTCTCTATTTACAAGTGAGTCTAGAGATAGCTATCTCTTTTCCAGTTTCCTTATTTATCTTTTCCTCAATTAAAAGTCAGCTCTGATGCTATTAGCTCATTTTACATTAAAAAATACCTCCTATTGTCTCCAAAAGAGAACTATCTCCTCATGTTTTGTTTGTTAGTTTAGCATTTTGAAAAAACTATTAAGTCAAAAGGCCATAACTTAAGTGTTGGTAGCTGTTAACAATTAAAGTAAAACAACATATTGAATAAAGATGGTTTGCATCATGCAGCCTGGGGTAGGAAAAATAATGGAGGGAAGAGTGGAAGGCCTTTATCATTTGAATGTTTTTGTTTATTCTTCTAATTCTAATTAAACAAAATGCATATCATTCTGAAGAAGAAAAAAAGCTGAGAAATTTGCTTTATAATCAAACTTTAATTCTAAGATCTGAAAGAATGCCTAGAAACACAAGCTCACTGTCTGAAAGTCTTTCCGTGAGACCGGCTGTAAAAGTCATGATCTATTTAACTCTTTCCACTGGAAATCTCCAAGGTGATTTTCCAGGACTTGTGATCTGTGAGCTTTTAACTCTGCTATTTCTAGAATCCAGTTCTGAGAAGGCCCTGAATGTGAAATCAATACGTTTAGGGGACTTGGGCGCTGCAGAGAGCCCAGCATTGACCAGACGCTCTGGAGTTAAACATGCGGGGATCCCATCCCAGCTCTGCAAATCTGTTACTGTGTGACCTTGGAACTCATCCAAGCCTCCTTTTCCTCATTGGTAAATAGGAGATAATAATGACGGCAACCAGATAAAGTGAAACAATTGCAATAAGTTCTCAATAAACATTAGCTGTCAATATCATCATCTTTGTCTTTTAATCCTCACAGGACTTCTACAAGGTAGAAATCATTCCTGCCTTACAAAAGGTATAATTCAGGCACAGTGTAACTGTTTAAAGACATCCAGATAATAAGTGGTTAATCTAGTGTGAATATATAAAAACTCATACCCCTACTTCTGCAACATCTCCTTTGAAGCTATTTCATCTTAACCCCCAAATTCCTTTTGTCTGTATAATCTTCACTTCTCTCTGCTACTTCTCAAAAGTCTGGATCTGAAACAGCACCAAGGATGTGGCCCCTATCTTGACCCTCAGTTATTTTGAAGCATTAAGGTTTTGTTATAGGAAAAAAAATTTCCAGTCTGGAGATCTGGTCACTTGACTATACTAATGTTGTGCAAAATTGGGACACTTCCTTGGGGCCTCTGTAACATATATTAACACCTTATGTAACTAATGGGCGAGGGGGGCCACAGTTAAGTAGGAGCTAAGTGAAACATTTATAATCTTACCAATGATCTAAGTTATTTTTCCAGCTGGCTGGCTTTATAATAAAGATGGCAGGCCATAAGTAGGAGTCGATGAAAGTTTATTCTTTGGTCAACCTGTGGGGAAGGGAGCGCATGTTCTAAAGGTATCACCTCCTACCTCCTCTCCCCACCCCCACAGGTAGGTTCTAGGTTATATGCTTTTTACGAAGGAAATGGATGGAAAGAGCTGTGTGTAATTCTCTGACTGACTACAGATTTCCATGGGAAAGGGACTGGGCATTCCAGGATCAGCAGATCACGCCTATTTGCACTCCTAACTGGTCTGAGCTGTCAGAGCACAGAGAGGTGGGCATTTAATGCACCCTTCTTCTTGACCTTTGTCTCCTCTTTGTCTCCATTTTGTCTGGCTAGTTCTCACTGTTCTTCATTCACACATTCTGGAATCAAGACAGCCCAGCAGCCATTGTTTTCTAAATTATGGTTGTAAATTCCATTTTTCTCTATAACCTCGCCAGTTATGTTCCTCTGGCGATTCCTAAAAATAAGCACAACTGAGCCATATGTTGGTTTTGGTTTATGGGATCAGCCAAGCACCAGGTGACACTTGGAGCTAGTGAGGAAACCATTAAAACTGGGGCCAAATCCCTTGGGTTGCATACAAATTCAACCCTATTTTCAATTTATTTTTCTATATTTTAAGACACTGTCCTTCAAATATTTGTATAAAGTTTTAATTGCCACCAAAACTAAAATTGATAAACATGTTTTGAGTGCCTACTATGTGCCTTGTATGATGTTTGGACCTACAAAGAGTCCATTCATCACCATTATGTGAGCTAGCAATCGAATGAAGGCATTTAATATTACAAAACAAATAACTGCAAAATATATACCAGCAATGTGTACCTTTGTTTTCCCTAAAGGTAAGAAATGCCAGTAAATAGAAAGGCCTTCAGTAAAATTTTTTTTTTTTTTTTGATCAAAATGAATATGTTATGGTCAAACAAGAAAAGGGGACAGTTTATTCTAACTGGGAAGTTTAGGGATAGCTTTATGGAAGATCCGTTGCTGGCTCTGATGAATGAGTCACATTATAATTGAGGGAGATGAAGAAGACGTGGAAGACTGAAGAAGCAATTTAAGCAATTTAAGCAGAAGTTAAGGGAGATTGTGACTGTTCTGCACATTCAGGAAATGTCAAGGAGAATCTACAACTAAGTGCAAGTCTCAGGAGACAAGAGTGAAAGACGAGGGCATGAAGATAAGCTGGAGCACAGCGTGAAAGCATCCATGCCATAGGCTGAGCTTGCATTCTATTTTCTGAATAGTAGAGAGGTTTTTTGAAGGACAGAGTAATATAGTCACTTTACTATCTTTGGAAAATAATTCTGGTGATAGTGTAAAGAAGGGATTTAAGAGATAAAATGGGAAACAGGACTACAGGCTAGGAAGTAGGCTCATGGAATACTACTGTCACTGAGAGATGAGTAGTACCTCACTAATAATATGACTCAGGATATAAAAGAGCATTCAAGGGGCCCAGGCCAGTTACCAGAAAATAATTTGAAATTGTCCATGTTAAGTAGGGAAAAATGAAAGATAGAGTGAAAGAACTGATGGTTTTAGCCAGGCTGTCTTGGAAGAATATGATAGGTACTGGGTTCCTTGACAAGATTGGGATTTCTGGAAATCTCATGCTTTTGTTTCATAACCCTCCCTGGCTCCAGTGCATCATGACATTTTGCAACTTTTTCACCTTCATATTTTCATTTTCAAATTTTTGCAAGGGAACAACTAATGTTGGCGAGAGTGTGGAGAAACCAGAACACCTTTGCACTGTTGGTGGGAGTGCCAGTTGGCGCGACTTATAGAAAGCAGTATGGAGATTCCTCAAAAAATTGAGAATGGGAATCCCATAAAATCCCATTATTCCACTTTTGGGTATTTATCCAAAAGACATAAAAACACTAATGTTTATTGCTGTATTAGTTATAATAGCCAAGAATTGGAAACTACCAAAATGCCCATCGTCAGATGAATGGATAAAGAAGATGTCGTATGTATACACGCTGGAATACTACACAACCCCTAAAAAAATGAAATCCTGTAATGTGTGACAACATAGATGGAACTAGAGGGGATTATGGTGAGTGAAATAAGTCAATAGGAGAAAGACAAATAGCGGATGATCCAACTCTTATGTGGAATATAAAAAAAATAAAAGCAAATGAACAGGCTAAACAAGAACCAGTTCTTGAACATCAACGATAGAACTGGGGTTACCAGCAGGGAATTGGGTGGAGGGTGGGGGCAATGGCGGGGGTGGTCAGTGGATAATGTTGATGAACTTTCGGTAATTTGGTGGTAGGCAGAGTGTGTTGTCATTATATTTGAATGAGGAAATTGCACATATAGATTTATGTTATTTTGTAAATAGTTTACCTCAATAAATAATTAAAAAATAAACTCCTTACAAGACATATATTCCATTTTCAAGGCACAACTCTATTTGATAAAAGAAAACCACTCAAAAGAGGGTTTAGAAGGTGCTCGAATGAAGTCCATGCCTTTGCCCCATGTAGCTTAAACCTGTAGGAGAGCTAAACTCTAGCTCTGCCCTCTTAGTTTTCTAATGGCATTTTAACAAAAAGATAAACAAGAAGATTAAAGAGAAGTTAGTTAACATTTATACTTCATAAATACATGGTATATACCCAAGAAAAATGAATAACTCAAAAGAAGTAGCATTAGAATTAATGATTAATGCCCTTTTACTAAGGAGGAGGTATGGGGATGTAGGTCTCTTAGGGGAGAGTGATTTTTAGGAAAAATGAGTAAACCCTTAGAAGAGTAAATGGAAAGTATAAATTGTGGCCAAGATTTTTAGCCTGGTGTGGACTTTTGGTGTCCTTTCCTATTATGGGAGTCAATCCTTTCTAAATGATTAAATTTCATGCTGGGGATTGATGCCAATTGAGTTGCCTTTGGAAGAGTTAGCTTTAGGAAGATGACGGAAATTCAAAGAAAGCCTCTTCCTGTATTTGCTGTCTTTCAAGTGCTTATAATTAAAAAGAATCAATATGCCAGTGTGGTATATTTGGAGGTGCTATCCTTCAAAATAAATCCAGCAGTCTAGGAATGACTATTTTAGACAACTTTAGAAGCATTTATAAGAGCAATACCTTGGAAATCTGAATTAAATCAGGTAATTCTGAGCCTTAAACTGTTTCTTCTTGAAAATAAATTTTATCTCTCATTTTCTCTTTATTTTTCCTCCCCATGCCTACACTTGTAGAGGAAAAGTCCGGTAAGAAATAACAAGTCTTTTCCACATTTTGGCCAAGCCTTATGTAGTATTCTGTTAATTTTCATTTTCCGCAGATCTAATTATTAAATATGTTTAACACTTAAACAAGATTTTGAATTTTAAAAACAAACCTTTGTGAATTAGGACAAGGTCTAATTATGTCCCAAGGGGAAGAAAGGAAATTGGTTGCTAAGTGATTTTACAAACCTGTTATTAAGGGCCAGGGGCTAATTTTGTAAAGATTCACGTCTGCTTCAGTCACAGGCATATAACCAAATATTTTAGGTATTAGGTTTCATTTATTGCAGCCTTTACTTGAATTAGTCATGCTACATATATATATATATATATATATATATATATATATATATATATATATATATATATGATAAGTTGGGTGAACACTTTTTAAGGTAATTTTTTAATGCATATCTGATAGCATCCATTATGAATGAATGCTTGTGAAGTTGGTCTAGAAAAGGGAAGTTGTCTTTTTTCTAATTAGAAAAATGTTCCCTTCTGTGGTTGACAGAGACAGAAAAAACAGGACGTTAATAAGACGCAAATCACATTTTGCAAGGTCCTTCTTTGTGCCAGCTTCTTTGTGTGATTTTTAGTGGCAGCACAAATCTGATATGATGTACCCACATTTTAAATTTTAGAACAACAATGAAATGGATCTACTTTTTTAAAAAAGTTCCAATATTTTCTTCTCGGCTACCTAATTTATTAGGAACATGTTCCCAGGACGCTGATGCATGTCTGACACAGTGGCTTCTCCACTGAAAATATGAAAATATTGTGTTTCCATGTTAACAAGCACCAAGAAATGATTGGTTGATCCTATTTAACTTACCTGAGTAGACGCTGAAATAAATTCTGTAACTTTTCATCCTACTCATCGACCTTGGCAGTCTCTATACCATCTGCAGGATATAAACTTGTAGGAAGCTTATGTGCTAGAAAAAGTAGAAGACATAGGAAAAACAAAAACTAACAAAGAAAAATAGAATCAAAACACTGCAATATATCAAAATATGGATCCAATGACTTTTTGTTTTCAAAAATAAAATAAGCACCTCCTCCTCCTCCTCCTCCCCCCACCCCCAAATTTGAGTAATCGAGCTTTGTATCACTTCTATGTGACAAGAATTTTTTGGTGTCCTGAATCTTTAAGACCATGTGACCAGAAATATACTTGTGGTGCTTTAGAAAGTTTCTGTTCTTTGACTTTTCTGGTGTCATTATAGCAATTTTAACTACTTTAGCTTTCTGTCTTCATGGATTAGTCCTCATGCCACTCGCTTCCCTTCTTTTTGTTTTGTCCTTTCCCAACCCGGAACTAGCCATCTTGTTGATTCCTCAACCTGGTCAGCTCTTAATAATGTCTTGCTTAGTGACTATTTCTCTTTCCAAATGGAGTTTCAGATGATCTTCTTCTACCAAGTCCTGTTTGATACAGTAGGTATTCACATAGTCTGAATTATAATCTAGGAACAAATTTAAGTATAGACAAACACCTACAAAAGGGGGAAAATAGGTTCTTGCCAGATAGTTTGTCTTTACCCTAAAGCATTTAAAAGCAAATAAGAATATTGGCTGACATCCTAATAATAAAATAATGCCCATATAATGTAATTCTTTCCTAGAAAACTGTCAAACATTCATCACTGAATTTACTATGACTAGACTATATAAAAATGACATTTATTTTTCCTGTGTAGCTTTTCACACATTTTTCTGTTTCCCCAGAGCTCTGAATTTAGCTAGTGAAACTGGTAATTTAATGAGGTTGATTAGCAAGATAGATTGTCTACTCTTTTATATATAAATATCTTAAAGTATTTACCTATATTGTCTAGTCTGAGGCATCCTAATTAACTGAATTTTTATGAATCCTGATAAGCAAAAAATAATAAAAAGCTAGTATGAAGTACTGTGGAAACTTTGAGACATATACTGAACTATTTATTTTTAGAGAGGCATATTTATGTCACAAATTACATAAATTTTAGAAATCTAACATGTTCTAACCAAAAAGTACTATTTAGTCATCATCTCAAATTAGTATTTACCCACTTTGAAACAAACGAAGTACAAAAAATTATCTCTAAGTTGAACACTAAAATACAGTTAGAGTGAAAAATAAAATATTTTTAAGCCTCTTGAAATATATCAGAAAAACGAGAGAAATCTAGTTTTTGAACAATTAATAGTTAATTAGGAATGCCTGAAATTGTTTAGAAAACGAATAGACCAATTGCAAAACCCTATTTGAGTAATCAGGTGAAGCAATAATCACAGCAGATAAAATGTGCCGAGAGCTTATTATGTGTGATACAAATGTCTGCAATCAGAGACGAATTGGCCACCTGCAGATTCTGAACAGATGAATAAGTATTTTGTTTGGTTGTATAGTTAAAAACAGTTTTAGCCTGTATTTAAAAAACAGAACATTTGAAATTAAAAAACAAATTTAGGATGTGCTGCCTCTCTTAAAATCCCTGAAGCTCTGGCACCATTAGGCCTAAATTTTTGCCCACCAGGCACCCAGACACATGAATAGTGGCCGATTCACAAAAGCTTCATAAACACATGTGCGCTTACACACAGCATCCCTGCTCCTTTCCTTGTGTGCATTTTAGTTTGCAACCCAACACAGGGTATTGAGTTTATGGAATCTATCATGACCGGATACTAAATTAGCTTTCTTCCACCATAAATTTTTAGGTATAGGTAGAGCAAAGATAGAACGCAGAAGACTTCACAGTTCTTGGAAAATGACAGGAGAAAGACTAAAATAAAATATCAGACTCTCTTCTGCTGGCTGATATTAATTTTGCTATTCTTTTTCAGCCGAGTCTACAGCTATTTTATGCTTCTGAATGGTGAGAATTAACATGTATAAAGTCCTTCCATTTGACTTCAGGAGTTCTTTATCTTTGGAAGGTTTCAGATAGCTCTTAATTATGGACCTTGTGGCTTTCTGAGTGTGACCTTTCCATAGTGTCTAGCTGGGTGTTCTAGGCTCTGATTAATAAGTTTGAGACTACATGAGTTGGAACAGCTATTCCATGATGAAGGCATTTCGCAAACAACTTTCAAAAAGGGTATTTATGAGGTTGTCTTTTATAGGGAAAAAAATATAAGCAGGAACTATAGATTAAAAATACAGGTTTTTAACTCATTGGAAATTTAGATAGGACTTTATTTGGGTGAATTGACTTAACTGAAATTATTTTGAAAGTATTGCCCTCTATAATGACATTTCTTTAATATCAGGGTTCTGCCTCTATGGTTCCAATACACATATTATTTTACATTATCCCTTATAATTTCATCATAGGGGAACCTGTGTCACTTTCAATCCTCTCCTTGCTATATTTTATGCTGTCTTCAAGAGTGAATTGTTTGCCATGAAATTGAAGCTGAAATAATAAATTCTCACATTTGTTTCTTGGAAGTGAACTTTCCGGTTATTAAAGAATTATAAAGAGTGTTTGAACTCTCAAAATATAATATGAATTAGTCAGTAAAAGATTTTAGCTCAGAAATATCCTTCTTTCTGATTTTATTTAAATTACATCCAGACAGATTTTTAAGAAGAATGGGATCAATATGGACCAGTACCTGAAAAATAAGGCAAATAATAAAGCCTAAAATATTATTAGAGCTATATGTCTAACATAAAATATGTATAAATTATAATATGTCCAAAGTCCTAATAACTTACAAAACTCATCTGGAGCTAACCATTGCTGGCTCTCTGCTTTAAGAGTCCTCCAACAGTGTCACACTTGGTATCTAGAAAAAGCGTGAGAGTGGAGACCAGAGACAGAAATTCTGTCACCAGTTTTACCCATTTACTAACTATGTGTCTCAGTTTCTCTGTTCTCTCTGTATCATAAGAGCAGTTGGACTAGGTGTCCACAGAGCTCTCACAACTATAAAAGCCCGTAAGTTTTCATTTCTCATCTATGATCTGAAGAATGCAATCATCCTCTTCGTTTGAGCCCTTCTAGATCCTTTTGTGTTTGAGCTCCTGGACCAGATTTTAGGATTTGTCCTGTACTGAGTCCCAGGCAGGCGCTAGTGAATTCATAGCTTAGCCTCTATCTTGAAAGTGAAACTTTGAATCATCTTTCCCCAGCCACTTTCACTCTTATTACAGCAGAAAAATCTTAAAACAGGAAAGCAATGAGAAATTGTTGGGGTAAATTGAGAGCAGCCATAATCAAGGTTTAAGGAGTGAAAGAAAAGTCCTATGTCGGCTCATTGTATTTAGTCAGGCATCATCGGGTCCACCCATGTCTGTCTATCTGTGCTGGCCTCTTCATAATTCCTACATGTGCTTGTCAGGGGTTCCCTACCATTGGTAGAAGCTGTCTAAATCACCAGCCCATGAATATATACTTGCAAAAATAAAGTCCTCATCAGCACACGTTCCAGGGAACACTGAAGAGAGCTAAGAAATGAGAGTGATCTCTAAACCTTGCGCTCTGAATTTTGTTTCCCTTCAAGTCCTATTTGTGCGGGAAATGCACTATGTCTATGACGTTTGCTAACACTCTGTTGTGTGGAGAACAGTTTCCTCTGCACCACCTGTCCTCTAAACACTGCCTTTCCAAATAATCTGGGGGGAAATTCCTTATGGCAAGACATTAAAAATTGTCAGTAAGGTTTTCTTCTATGCTACTGCCTTGTTCTTACATCTATATAACAAAAAAACTAGTTAATCTCCATTAGTAAAGAGCAGATAGATTCTCTTCAAGTTCGTTCAGAACAACCTTATGGTTTAAAGAATCCCTAAACACAATAACTGCCCGTCTTCCTTCAGCCTGATTTTTTTTATTTGGAGTGAGTATTTGGTTTTATGAAGTCTTCTATTACCCAAGCCTGTTGACTGATCCATCATTCTCTGACTAGGTGTCTGTTCTCTCTTCCTTTTTGCTGATCACAGAGGCGCAGCCCGGTAAGAACCCTCAACATTTTTACCTTAAATATGTATAGAGAAAATTACTGCCAAAACTGGGTGACCCAGTATGACTTCCCATTAAAGTTATGATAACCCAGTATGAATGAATGGAATGAATTCCATTAGAAGTCTCTGGTCCTGTCAGTATTAACAACATGTTTTAGGATTACCAGAGCATTTTTCTGTATCAAACATACACAAGAATTCTAGTGCCTACTGCTAAATTTCAAAAATGTGTGTGTGTGTGTGTGTGTGTGTGTGTGTGTGTGTGTGTTGTATGCAAGTCCTGGAGATTGGCTAGACAGCACACTAGAAATTTATAGCAAAGAAATAATAAAGAATAGAAAAACTGTAAAGAAAATAAGGAAATTATTTTTAAGCCACATTTTTCTAAGGTGGAATTATCCCTGGACCATAACTTGCATTGGTCAGTATACATTGATACATAATAATGCAGATCATAATTTCTGTCCTGGGAAAAGAAAACATGTTTTCAAGTCAATACTCCCAGGCTGTCACATCATTCTCAATTTCATCACTGAGGAAAAATCTGTGTTAGTGTGAATTCTTCAAAGTGAAATCTCAGCCATTTTCCTCAGATTAAAGAGTATGATAAATGTATTTATTTATCTTGCATATCACAGAAATTTTTACTTGGAAAATTTTGTGATGCAGACATTATATTTAAACATATAACATTTTCCAGTTAACATTAACAATTATCAAATTATTTTAAATAATTATTTTTCATCTTATCCAAAAGTTCATGGAAGGATAGTTCATATATATGCCAGCCTCTATACCAACAATTTTCTTTCAGTATTATTTAAGTGTGATGAACTTGACCCAATAAGAAGGGCCTTTTCCATTTAAAATGACCCTCATCTACCTGTTACTCCCTTGAAGAAGAAAGGGAAGTAAAAACAAGATCCTCTGAAATATCCTTGGGTCCATATCAAGGTGATGAATCAATGATTATTCAGGCAAATACCCTGCCCCAGCAGACAAGCTGGTCATTCTCTGTTGAAACCACGGAGGATTACCAGAATTACCAGAATGTTTTAGGATTACCAGAACATTTTTCTATATCAAACATACATAGGAATTCTAATGCCTACTGCTAAATTTCAAAAATGTGTGTGTGTTTAAATATTAATTTAAACCATTTATTTATTAAAATAAGGATCAGAGATAACACCTTCAGGGACTGCTATTCAGTTGTGGAGATTTGTAACCCAGCTGTTAGTTAACATCTCTGAGTATGATAAGTCAATCTTTTCTTTTAAAGGAAAAATAGCGAATTAACTAATTCAAAGTGAAAGAAATTTCTTCATAATACACTATAAGGACAGTCATTGAAAGGAGGAAACTATAGCCACTCAGGCAGAACCTGTTTTTGTAATTTAATGAACATTTTTCCTGACTATGATTTGTATAGTCAGCATCACCTTTACCTTGTTTTAGATTTGTCCTATCGCACTGTCAGAGCCATCAGAGCTCTGCAGGCCAGATCCAGCTGCCAATGGTGCTGTTAACTTGCTGCGGATCATTTAAACAGCTAGTCCCTTTAAACTAATATTATTTTTATTGTTCCCGATTTCTGAACAACAGAGTTTTCTTGCATGTTTCTGCCATGTCTTGCCTGCACTTAACTGGGGATTATTCATTATTGGACGTTTAGTAGAATTGTTGCAGGGCTGCTTCTATACTGTTTCTCAACAGTAGACATCTGTTGAATGAACTGGTGCATGGGGGAATACATCTATACAAAAGAAACTTTGTACCTTTCTTGGTTTCATGAGTGATAGATTTTTAATAAAAGGGATAGAACAGAGGGACCAAAATGTCTTCAGTACATCATCTGGGGCCCCCTCACTTCTGCATTTCAGGGCTCACAATTCAGCTGACCTTATTCTCTGCCAACCTGTCATCCTGTGATTGACTACTTGGGACTAGAACCCCTGGATTTTTTTCTTTAGATCTCATAAATAAAAATCTGACTATCTGAAGCTCCAAATCCCAGAAGAAAATTAACTTCATTTAAACAATGTCTTCTCTTTTAGTTTTTATCCAGTCTTATTTTCCAAAAGCCAATCTATATCCAAACTCCTATAATGACTAGAAGATTTAAACGATCATATTTATTTTAAATGTTTATTTATTTAAATGAACACATGTTAACTTAAATATTAATTTAAAGCATTTATTTATTAAAATAAATGTTAATTTTAAAAGATTTTGCTAAAAATGCAATCCTTCTTTATATGGCACTTATAGATAGAATGTATTATCAAGCAGGCTAGCCAGAAAATACAGTTTGAGAGATTAGGCCACCCACAGACAAAATTTAATAAATCCTTATTCAGATTGAAGCTGATTCTCTATTATAAGTGAGTTCCAAACAGAGGAGAAAATGCCGAGAAATCCTTAGGAAAGTGGAAAAGGAGCCTCTGATGTATCTGTTACGGAGGTACTAGAGCTTGTCCTGAGTTAGTTGCTGATATTGTACTTTGAGAGATGAAAATAAGTTAGAAAGTAGGAAAAATATGTCTTCTGACCCACTAAACTCATTTTAATACTCTTTAGAATACTTTATTATACTTCCACCTTCTTTACCCACCTCCTCTGCTATTGTGTTCTAAGGCAAGTCCCTGTCAAGCCAGGCCCCACCATGATACTACCCTTCTAGGGATCTGTGTTTCTGGCAGCTCACTATGCTAAGAAACTTTGGCAGTGATTTTGAAATAAAACTTTTTATCTAATCTTTCTGTTGTTGAAATAAATTTCTGCTAGGGCATTATGAAAACAGCTAATGACCTTCACAGATTATTCCTGCCAGGGCATTCTAATAGTTTTACAGTGTCTTTAGCTAAAAGAATGACTTCCAATTAACAGATGTACAAGCAGAAAAAATTGGGATGAACCACAAAAGGGGGGAAAGATAGAATTCCCTGGTTCCCTAAATAAAGCCCATCCAATGGTAATACCTATAAGTTTTCCTTCTCTTTAACATTTGCCACTTACAACTTTTTTAAATGGTACTAGTAAACTAATGACTGTTTCTACCAACAATTTAGGAACCTCATCTAATAAGAGCAGACAGTATTCATAATACATTCTATAACTTTCAATCATGAAGCTTAAATTTTTATTTACTTTCTTGTCTGTTAGACTTCAAGGGTTTTTAACTATTTAATATTTGCTTTGCTTTACCAAATCTACCAGGTAAGGGGTTTTTCTGGTCGAGAAGATTTATTATTTACTTTCTATAATCTTTGAGTAAAATTAAAAACTGATTTATATGTATATTAACAGTTTCCAACTTGAATGCAATTCTGAGAAAAATTCCATTGTTGTCCATCAGAAATTTTTTTGAGTTCAGTGTAATTGTAATGGCAGGAATATACATATTGTATAAAACATATATGTGGTCTTAAACCTTATAGTGTCTATTTCTAATTCTAGGGTGCAATTAAAAGGAACTTATCCAGTAAGTATATCTTAGCTACCAGAAATAGAGTATGACTTAAGAGAAGGAGCAGTCATTTCATCTTGGACATTGAATTATTCTTCAGCTTGATTTCCAAGGCTTACAAATATTTTACTTTTGCAGCAAAGAAATCTGTAATGATAAGGAAGCTCTGTGGGTTCTGACTGATTATTGTTTAAATTCTGAAAATGAATGTTTTGGGAAAAGCATTGTTATTTTCTTCTTATATTGTTCAACTTTTGCTGTATTATTGACTTTAGAAATGAATTTGATCAAGTGTGTGTTGATGGGGGTGGGGAGAGGAGGAGGGCAGGAAGAACTGAATATAAATGCAGGTTAACTATTCTTATGTTATTTGATAGGAAATTTTAGTTAACCAGAAAGATATGATATATGTTATAATATGCATACAGCATGATTTTTCTCTACTACATACAGCACATTCCAGGGAATTCTAAATTTATGTTTCCTAGTTAAAGGTACAACATTTTCTTGGCATTTCAAGAACGGAATAGAGAATGTTAAATTTTTTACTTTGTACATATGGTCTAGTTTAGTATTCACTTATGGTAATTGGGAAGCAGAACTGATCAAGGCAGCAGACATTCAAAGAATAGTGTGCTATTTCATTAACAAGCTCTGCAGTGTACACTTCTGTTTGATGGCTTATTATGGTAGTTCTTTGGTTAATTAGGTTTTACAAATGCTAGTGAAAATGCTGCTACATATGCTTAATCCATGGCTTTTGCATTTCCAAGGAAGAGTATTTTTTTCTGGATTTGTTTTGTAAAGTTTTCATACAGACTGTTTAATTCTCTAAGTATTTCCAAGTATAACCTATCAGATATATCAGAAGGGAAAGGTCAAAAAATGTGCCTAAAGCATTCCTTTATCCTGTATATCAGGTGAAGAGGTGGCAAGACCCAGGCGTTCCACACCAACTCCAGAACTTATTAGGTGAGCATGAAAGACATGAATTTTGTTTTATGCAAGACATCATTCACCATTAACAATGAAGAAATCTCCTTTGGACTAAAACTCAGGTCCTATGAACATGTGTAAGGGCAAAGAATTATTCAAGTATGTTGTTTCTCCTAAGTGCAAATCAAGGGAGATCTTTTGGAAAGCATTCTGTTGTTATAAAGTAACTATCTGTCAAACGTGCAATACCCTCTTTAAGGAAGGCTGAAGGTCTATATGAAGAGGTCTTTTGGTATTTGAAATCCTGAGCTGATTATATTGCCCAGTGAAGAGTAGCTTGCTTGGTTGGATGCAATTTTGCGATACATTCTACTTGTCACACAGGTAGCCTATATTTTGTGGGGATTTTTTTTAAACTTTCTATTTTAAGTGTATTCCCTGGGATAATGAAGTATTATACAAATAGGCATTGTTTTCCATAAAGAGTACTAATTCAGTTTAACAGTTGAATATTTTCAATTCTCCCGACTTCTCCGACTTCTCTCCCCTCCTCTTGACCTCTTATCCACACCTCCAACCCACTCCCTACACACACACACTTTGTACCCATTAAAATCAATGAGAGGACTCAGATCTGGGGAAGAAAGAGGAAATATTATGAAACCTTTTGTCAATAATCAGTTTATAGGTAACAATTAGAATATAGAATGAGAAATTTTTACTCTCCGTTTCCTTCTGATATCTTAATTTTCTTCCTCTCTGTTTAAAAGAATTTAGAAGACTATAACCTACTGGGAATGGGGTGGACCTGATAATATTATATGATATATTATATATAACATTATGATGCAATTTTCCTTCAATAAAATTCCCTGTATCCAACTTTCACTAATCAAAAACCGCAATAACTACAATACAGATATGTAGTAAAGACAAATAAAAATGGTTTTGAGGTATTAAAAGAGGGATGTGCTTTGCAATAAATTCTTATCTTTAGTGTTACCTCTTTTAGATATAGAGAATCATGATGCTTTGCAGAGATTTCTCTTCTTCGACTTATTTCTATTGGACCAGCATCTTGGTTCCTGACTGAGAATCAGGCATCTTATTTCCTATCAATCTTCTTGACCATAGTATGTTTGCCATCCTTACATATTACTTCTATCTCTGCAAGAGATTGTGTGACTGCACACATATATACATCTGCCTTACCATTCGGTATACTGCTTTGTGGGGTTTTTTTAAAGCATTAATAGTCCCTTTATATCTTGCTTTAATATGTGTAATTTAGCAAAAAACCTCCAGAGGACACTACAGCCCTTGCTCCTCTCTTTGGCCCACCATTAGAATCAACTTTTGATGAACAGAAAACTGAAGGTAAGAAAAACCTGTGAATCTGTAGATTTGTTTTTTCTCTTTCATTAAGATATTCCTTACCTTGCATACGTGAATATGTTTTGAAGCATATTTTTTCATTGTTTTTATTGCAGTAATTTTGCTTTACAAATGAAAATAAGCTCATATGTGTCAGTACCCCATATGTGCAGTGACCCCATTCCTCAGATATATGTCAACACACCCTGCCCTCCACCAAATCACCAAGAATTCTTCACCGTTGTCCAGTGGGCTCTGCCACCACTTACTACCCACACCCAACCCCTGTCCCATTCCCTAATGGTAACTTCAGTTCTACTGTAAGTATGAGGCATAGTTTTAATGTATCATCAAATCTTCATGTGAAAAAAAGTTCTGATCTGGGTGATCTATTAACACAGGAGTTTAATTTTCAAGCCTCTAGAATTTTAGGAATTGAAACTTTACTTCCAGAAATATCTAATAACTAAATAGTCTACTGCTCCAGTGAGGTCCACAGGAGTTATTGCAAATATATTCAAATCACAATCCAGGGATGAAGTGCTCTGTGAGTCAAACAGCCATCATAATAGAACTAGACCTTCAAACTCCTGCTCATAGTCTTTGTCATTGTGAGTTAGTCTCTGACCATCTTTACTCTCACATCACTTTCTCAATGGAGGTGTCATTTGGATTGCTTACACAACAGACATTGCTTGCAGGCTCAAGACCCAGGAATGACCTCGATCATTTAGCAATTTAGAACTAAAACGCTATGGGAGAAATATCATTTTGATCATTGTTATTGGGTTTACCTATGAAACATTTATTCCTGGAGTTAAATATCTCACCTTTGCCATCTTTTTTGGATGACTGTAAATAATGTATATCTTACTGACATGAAAAGAAATTCTATCAAGGGCCTAATCTGTTCCTGAAATATATTTATGCTCATTGTACATGTCTCCAGTAGTCGTGTTTGGTGATATAAAGTACTTTTATGAAAATCATTTGATTTAAGAACACTGTGATGTAGCCACAATTTTTTTCTAGAAACTATTGGTAAAGGAAATTAAAGTATTAAGAGATTTGAATGCTTAATGAATAGACTAAGCTACAGTAACAAAGAAATTCCAAAGTATCGTGAATTACGACAGAATTTTATTTGTTTCATGTTGACAGTCTTGAAATAAACACTATAAGACTGGTAGGGTGACTCTGCTGTCATAAACACGCAGCTTTCATCTGTGGTCCCAGGAGACTGCTCCCACTCTCAGCATCTTCCAATTTGAAATGAAGGGAAGGCCCAATGAAACTCACTGTAAATTCTTGGAAGAGCAAAATCTGGGGGAGACACACATCATTCTAAACAGAGGCCATCATACATAATATAGTACCCTATGATCAGCTAAAACTCTTTTAACAATCATAGAAATGGAGAAAAAATGCTGGGAGACAGCTAGCAGTCAGCCATACCTGAATATTTTTCAATAATATTAGGAAGATGTACAAGTAACGTGCCTAAATACTCCGTTGGTGATTTAAATGTCTACAATTTAGAGTCCCCCTGTAAAGGTACATTGTGGTTAGACGATTTATTTTCTTAACTCATCTGTGATCAATCACTCTTTTAACAACATTAATTGCATAGGAGCTGAAGGTGAGATTTGATTTGCTACTTAGGAATCTACTAAAGGAATTCAATAACTATGGAAATCTGATACACAAAACAGAAAACAGTTCTTAAAAAATCAAGTTGGGAGCACACGCTGGTGGAGTGGCGGTTGGGTCAAATGCCTCCAGAGGAGAGGAGGCACATACTCTTGGGTTGGAGTCCCGAGTCCAAGGGGAAACAACCAGTGTGAACAGCTAAATAAAAAGTAAAATCCTTCTTCCTCCTTTCTCTTCCTGCCTACCTGTCTCTTTACCTTCATTTCTGCTTCACTTTTCCTTAAAAAAAAAAAAAAAAAAGTTGTCCCACAATGAATCCATAAAAGAAAAAAAAATTCTGCGTTACCTCTTTGGAGAACGTTTGCTTTTATATTAAAACAAACAAACAAATAAACAAACAACTAAGAACTTTGAGATTTGTCTTAGAGAGGAGACACATACCTGGACTTGTCCATGACTCCGGCTTGATTGTTCTTTAGGTAATTTCAGTCCCTGAAGTTCAGTAAAGTTCTAACATTTGCACAAATCTCACTAGCTTACCCACATTTTTTTTCATACCTACTCACTCTCACTTATTTTAGTTGATTCTTCCATCACTAGTTTAAACAGTCTATGTATTTTGTCTATGTAATATATGTTTTGGACTCAGGTATGTATGCCTGGGAGCAGATTGTAGGCCCTCTGCTTTTACCATGTATGTGCTGAGAAAGTTGTTTAAACACTCTGATCTTCATTTTCCTCTGCTGAAATGGTCTCAATGCCACCACTTGGTGGTGTTGAGAATTGAAATATATGTTACTGACCTTGTGATAAGTTTTATATAGATCTAGATATATACATTATACTTATCTATATTAACTCCTTTAATCTTTTTAATAACTCTCTGAGATTGCTCTTTTTATCTCCACTTTACACCGAGAAAAAAGAAGCTCAGAGGTTAAATGGCTTGGCCAAGGTTCTACAATAAGTATAGAGACTGGATTTAAATCATTTGCTTAACTTCCCAGCCTGTATTTTATAGCATAATGAATTATAAGCAGTACTTATGTAGATCCTGGCACTGAGAGGTGCTGAAAAAACTAGCTATTTACATAGTTTCCGTAGCATAGATAGATAGATAGATAGATAGATAGATAGATAGATAGATAGTTAAATGGAGAAAACAAAGAACTAGAAGAAATCTTAGATCCAGTGTTCTTAGAACCAATACCTAATTGCCCTGATTTACTTCAGATGTCTAAAACTTGTTTATTTTGCTGGTTGTCTCAAAATATTTGCCAAATATATTTAGAGTTATTTAATTTCTCTTTGAGTGATGCTGGGGAAAAATTTTATTTAAATACATTATAAGATCCTTTAAAGATTGAATCTCTGTAGAGAACCCAGGCATTTTCATTTTTGAAGCATATTCATAACAAACTTTAAAGAAACCAACTTAAAACAAATGTCTGTGGGATTCATGCCTGGGTTTTCAAAGAGGTGCTCGAAGCAGAGCCAGTGAATGTACTGACTTTCAGAAGGTCCTTAAGTGACCCACCAGGAAGCAAATGTGCACATTCCATTTTGAAAACTTTTATTTAGCTATATGTACAAACACAGACCCCACACACATTCACACATTCCATTCCTATTCCCAGTGTCTGCTTGAAAAGAATGAGAAACAGTACATTCCTAAATTAACCTGCTAGTACTGAGGCAAGAGGGAAATTATTTTTGAAGCAAAATTTGAAATTGAAAATTTTAGTTCTAAAATCCAGGGACATTTCTTATTTTAATTCACTCTGGGAAATTTTCTTTTTTTGTTTCCAGTTCTATTAGATCAGCCTGAGATATGGGGTTCAGGCCAACCAATTAATCCAAGCCTGGAGTCATCAAAGTTAACAAGGTCTTTTCCCAGTGGAAGTAAGTTATGTGTCTGCTCTGTCTGGAAAAATAAGTGACTCATTTTACTGTCTGTCTGCACAGTGATATTCGGCAGTTCTTAGAAAGTCTATGTAAGCAGTATTTGGTTGTATACTCTTAAGAAGAGAGGTTACTCTCCCAGACCAGAGTTAAAGGGGCAGATTGTCAAGGCAGGGCTAATATAATAAAGTAAAATTATTAATGTTGAATCACATAGCCTCTTCAGACATCCCATAGGCTCATTCATTCATCAATCATTCATTTATTCATTCAATATGTATACTTAAGGATAAGAAACAAGTGAGCTAAAGAACCTACTATGCTCCAGGCACAACACAGACACAGAAGTGGTCTCTGCTAGTCCTACAGACAAATGAGTTTGCATAGGATAGAAAGGACACATTGAAGGAAAAAAGCAATAGCTGGAGAGCAAGAGAAATGGAGTCATATGGTAGAAAATAAGACAAAAGAGAGATCAGGGCAAATTTATCTCAAAGTTATGCTTATTCCAGCATGTTCCAGGCCCCATTCCCCCCCCACACACATAAACACACTGAAGATTTTTTAAGATCCTGAAGCTCTTTATAACCCTTCGCCTGCAGAGGGCTGAGCCACTTGGAATGAGTGAATTGCTCATGCAGTCACGCCACCTGTTTGATGGGTTTAATAAGTTCTCCTCTCAGTAGACGTCCCCTAGCAGGTGCGCATGTGAGAAGCAGACCACTAAATGCCCACAGGAGGACTGGATCTCAGAGAAAGGTGTTGGGGATCAGGAAATAGAATCAAAGGGTATGTTCACCCCGTGAGGTTCACGTATAGACCGATTAATATTTTCTCCAGGTCAGCATCCCCAGGCCTCTGCTTCAAGGGAATTAACCAAAGGGATTCATAATTAAGGGCCAAGATGTTATTCATTAGGGACATTACAATAAAGCCATGCGATCCAAGGTTATTTCCCTTAATAAAACAGGATAGAGAAGACAGTATCATCAGCTGTTTTTAAGTTTCTGATCTTTCAAAGATGTGTTTGAAAGGACTTGAATGAACCCCAGTGGCAAGATTCTGGGTGTTTCTCCCTGCTACTGGGAAACAAAGCCAGTGAAAAACCTCTGATTTCCTTAAAAAGCTTTCTTCACAGACTCGACCCAAGCTGCCCATAGAAAATCATCCCTCAAAAACCCTTCCTAAATTCCAGGAGAATTTATGTTTATGTAAATTATATATATATATATATATATATTTTTTTTTTTTAAGTTCAACTTTTGGTATTTTAGAGTTTTAAGTGTTTCATGTGCTGTGGTTAGATTTAGCACAGAAAGGGCTTTTGTATAATTGATGTGCATTACCCAGCTCTGCCATGTCATGGTTACAGCATAAGTTCATTATTGTGTTATTAAAGCTTTGGAGTATCTCACTTGTTTTTATGATACTTTCTTGATTATGATCTCAATCTTTGTAGAGATCCTTAATCAAGAACAGACTCCTAAATGGCTTTTATGGGGAAATATAATCCATTTGAGGTCTGCTTTTCAGACGTTCATAACTAAGATTAAGAGCCATATATTCTTGGTCTTAGGATAATTGCTAGTCATGCCTGCTGTATGAGTGACAAGATGCTGTCTAAAAATAAACGAATGTGTTGGCGGGTGGGAGATGACAGAAAATGGCTCTTTCGAGTACATGCAGGTAGAGGGTACTGGAAAGAGGTTTCCAGTTTGTGCCTCACTGACTCATTCTGCTTTTAGGTTATGAAAAAATGTGACTACACTCAGGTTTGCAATTAAACTTAGTTCTGGTTTATGAGATAAGTGTGAGCACTTTGAATCAACAAATATAGTCAGTGATAAGAAAATACAATTTAAAGAAAAAACAGTATCTGTCAAAACAGTAATTCCTATGTAGCCCACAAAGAGATAAGCCCAGTTCTAAAGAGGAAATCTCTAGGTTGGAGCTGTAATGCCATCCTTTTTCTATCTCAGGGGATTTGGGGGAGAGGTTGTAATTTTTGCCTATGAAATCTGTTCATTCTTCATTGTCCCAAATAATTTTGCTTCAGACTTCCAAAACTATACTAGACTTTAAGAAATATAAATTCAAGAAATAGTTCTAGACTCAATTCAGGTAATAATATCTGGACTTTTAAATAGACCTGGTATAGAAATTTTCTCCCCTGATCCCCAGCCCGAGTAATTCTCATTTCCTTGATAACGTTCTGGATTGTAATTGTGTGATTGATAGTCATTTATTCAGGCACAAATTCCTAGAGGGCAGAGACTCCTTTCACTCAACCCTACATCCCTAGGTCCCAGTATAAGACATGTGGCTTAATGGGTTCCTGAGGTTTGTCAAAGAAAGGAAGGAATGAATCAAATAATGATCTCTTATTGTTATTATCTGACATTTTGGATACATTCTTACTATCAGAAAGTAGAAGAATCTGAATGGGTCTTACTTTGTCCCTCAGATTTGAACTTAAAACATATCTAGATCATTAATGGTTATTTCATCTCCAGTAGCAGGAATTTTAATGAAAGCCCAAGTCCTTCTTATCTATAGGCTATTGTATAACTTAGGGAGAAAGCAGTCAATAATGTGTGGCTTCTTATCTCTTCAAAGCACCTCCACCACTGCCTCCAAAAAATGTGCCAGCCACCCCACCCCGAACCGGCTCCCCGTTGACAGTTGGGCCAGGTAAGCGTCATTTTATTTTTTCTTTTATGGGATGATGCAGCAAGAGAGTATGGCCCCCTCCCCACTAACCTCAGCATGTCCTTGATGTCTTGGAAGCTATAGGCTAGATGAAGCATAAAAATGTGGACATTTTTTTTCCATTATAATGCACTACACAGAGTTATTTTAAAGTATCACTCCCAGGTTTCACAAAAAGGTTTGCGTTCTCAATTAATTTTTCCTCTGTATAATTTTGTTGAATGAAGGCCGCATTAACTTGTAAAATGAAAAGAAAAATTTCTCAATGTCGAAAGTCACTGTTTAATTGACATTTCACTTAATTGGATCTCATTTTAATGGTTTACAAATTAAAACTCTCACATCACAATTGGTATTTTTCCAAGATCCGACCATTTTTTTCCCTAGAATTAAAACTGTCTACTCTACAAAGACAAAATAACTCCAAGGAGGTGCAGCACATGGGTAAGCTTAGGAAGTAGGGATTCTTTTCCCAGTAGTCTTTCAAGTATTTATTATCCCATGACAAAGAGATGTATACAGATGATGAAACGTGGCAAGGAATTGATGCATGCCTTGAAGCAGACCATTTCTAAGGCACACCTTTACCTTCTATTAAAATTAATACTACATATTCATACAATTTTTGATCTACCTTGTCTTAATGAACTACCAAGTTAAAGCAGTAATTTTTTTGGACCTCGGAGTTTAGAGTATGGTTCTTTATTGCCTTTAGAATTCTATTGCCACTTCATCCTTTTCTATTTATGGAGCCTGATGAGTTTGATAAGTCTAGAGTGGAGTATTTATCAACAAGAGCAAATACAAGACATAGTCATTTGTTAAATTTATATGGACTCAAATTTCAACAGAGAGTAACTAGAGTATAATAATGCAAAGGTGTTTGAAAGTTCGAGTCGTTTTGGCCCCTTGTATTTCCATAAATACATTAGATACAAATAAATCTACCAGTGACACAATTATAAATAGTGTGGGCCATATAAAATGCTACTCCATTTATCTGTATCCCTAGAACATTGAAGGTTAACTCCTTTCAAATGTGAAATATGGAAGTACTAAGCTGGTTCTTATCCCTGAAGGGCTATTTAAAGGTAAAATGGCTTCTGCTCATGCTTTCCAATGACTTAGGAAGTATTATTTTTTTCTATTTTAATAACCTCAGTTTAAAAAGCAGTGCACTTTCCTACATTGCAGTTGGTATCAAATATTTCCTGCCAAGCTGTAGAAGATATAGTTTTTTATCTTATTACTGATAACATTTTCTTTTTAAATAGCTGATGCTAATGTTCAAGCAAAAGTGATTTTTCTGTTTCAGACAGACATATGTCATAGTTATGCCTATCATATTAACTGATTAGATTTGCTGAGAAAAGAAATTATAAAGGTGTGCTTATAATTTTCTTCCTTATTAAACAGGAATATATGTAACAATTCTAACAAGCAGTACACGTGTTCTTAGTAACCTGTGTGTATGTCGTGCATGGAGTATGTATGTGTGTTTGTAAATACACATGTGAGAATTGCCCTTTGATAATCTTTGGACTGTGATTCTGGTGATTTAAGGTGGAGAATTACAGGCAATTATGTTATCATTTTAATAACAAATATTATATTTCATTTCATCAAATATTTTCATTTAATGTGCTAGACAATCTTTATCAAACCTGAGGGTGATTTTCAGTTATCAATTATTTTTCTGTTGTCAGTTCCAGAGCCTGTATCTCTCTGTGACCTAACACTGTCTTCCCCAAAAGATTATAGTTTGCACTCTTATAAGCAGTCTTTGAGAGCTGTAGCGTATCAGTACTTTAGATAGCTAACTGGTCACCCTGCAAGAGAATAAATAATAGCACAGAGGGATGAGCATGCATTACAGTGGCAGGGAGCTCTCCCTTCCCCTTCATCCCTGAATCCAACCAAGATATGTTGATGTCATGAAATATGCCCACTGAAGCACATCACAAGGCAATCTATTTTCCAGATTTTGCCTCGTCACTCCCACCCCATCCCCATACAAATAATATAAACAAAGTCAATTAAAATTTAAAACCAACTACTTTAACCACAGGAAATGACCAGTCAGCCACAGAGGTCAGAATTGAAAAACTACCATCAATCAATGACTTGGACAGCATTTTTGGCCCAGTATTGTCCCCCAAGTCTCTTGCTGTTAATGCTGAAGAAAAGTGGGTCCATTTTTCTGACACATCCCCGGAACATGTTGCTCCAGAGTTGACTCCAAGGGAACAGGTGGTGTCCCCATCAGCTGCTTCAGACAACCCTGCTGACTCCCCAGATCTGGGGCCTCCAGAGTCCCCAGGCCCTCCAGGTCCCTCAGGCCCCCCAGAAACTCCTGGTCCTCCTCGCAATGTACCTTCGCCGCTCAATTTAGAAGAAGTCCAGAAGAAAGTTGCCGAGCAGACCTTCTTTAAAGATGATTACTTAGAAACAATCTCATCTCCTAAAGATTTTGGGTTGGGACAGAGAGCAACTCCGCCTCCCCCACCACCACCCACCTACAGGACTGTGGTTTCGTCCCCCGGACCTGGCTCGGGCAGTGGTACGGGGACCACCAGTGGTACGTCTTGCTGCCTGAGTGTGCTCGTGTACCGGGAATGGCCGTGGCTGCTGCGGTGTAAGCAACAAACACCCTCCTCCTGCCTGGCAGTTGGCTTTAGAGCTTCAGCCATCCCCCTTGGTGTGGGTGTTCTGTGGCCCCGTGGCATGTCCTCGCCATCAAATGCTCGCAGTAATATTGCAAGTCTGTGGATGTGTCTGCCCTGCACTCCCAGCCGGAGGTGACGACCCTGTAGTTAGAAAGTGTGAGGTTTTCACTGACAGTTCTCATGACATTGTTTGGAATTCAGGAAGTTTCTAGAAAGACATGAGTTTCATGTTAAATGTCTGATTTTCTTGTCAGCTGCCACTACAGGTTGTTTAGTTTGTTTTGGTTTCAGCTTGGAGGTATAAGCGACACATAAAATTGTAGGAGATTTAAAGTGTAGAATGTGATGATTTGAGATCCATTGTGAAAGGATCTCCCCCACTCCCACATTGAGTTCATTAACACACACGCCACTTCACATATTTACCTCTTTTTTTGGTGAGAACATTTTAGTTGTATACTGTTAGCAAATTTCAATTATGCAATACCATGTTATCGATTATACAATATAATGCTATATTCATCATGTAATGCATTGGATCTTCAGACTTATTCTTCTTAAAACTGAAAGTTTGCACTTGACTTCCCTCCAAAGGCCCTAGTTTTTGTAAGTTAATGTTTTTCTTCATCTTTTTTCTCTTTCTCCTCTCTCTCTCTCTCTCTCTCTCCATCCCCCCCACCCCCGCCTTCTCTGATTCATGCTAACCTCTCTAATTACTTCAGAAAAAAAGAAGTCAGGTTTGAAAAGGAAATTTTAGGGAACAAGAAAAATGAGGCTGCCTCGTTGTTTCTCCAGCCTAACCAAGCTGCCACTGAAGACAAATTCTTCTCTAATTTCACTTGATATGCTCATCATCCTCTGAAGTCCACTCTAAGTATGATGATAAGTGATGGAAATGTATCTGAAATGTCTGTTTGGGGTCTCTCTATACAAATGACCACACCGAATCTGATTTTTGTGGGTTTTTTTTTTCCTTTATCTGAAGATTCATTTTGTGTTCTCTAATTATGAAAGAATGGGAACACTTGCCATGTGTACCAAAGAAAAATCAAGATTTTACTGCTGTATTCTTCCAGTTTACTCCACACATTTGTCTGGAAGGTCCAGGCCCCACCACCTGTGTCTGTGTTTCAGTCTCAGTTCCTTCCTGGGAGTGCCTTGTGCTCTTTGGTTTTCACTTGCTTTGAAACAGGTGGCCAAGTTTAAGGTACTTAGTTATAGTCGGAGACAGAAGGGAAAGACATCTGTCTTTGTTCAAATAGTCATCATCACTGTCTCTTTCAATGGAGTCTCTTTAAGCGCTGGCGCTCTTTGCAAATCCCTCATTGCTTTAAAGTGAGAGCATGAGAGCACTGGAGAGTCACCCAGACCGCGCACAGAGCCAATGTTTTGTATCATCAGAGGTGACGCCAATGTCATCCTCCACTAAAAAGGAACAGCGATCCAATACTTAATTAAATTTGGGGAATATCCCAAAGCAGATCTCTTTATCCTAAAACCTTTTAGAACCCCTTTTTTTCTCCAATAATAACAACAGCTACAGCCGAGTCTGTGTTCTTAACCACTATGCTGTTCAAAGACCCTTGTAAGATTTAGTTGCAAAGTATCCCAAAGTTATTTGACCACTGACACCCACCTGTATGGCACAGGGACATCACTAAAGATTCCCCACATCTTCTCTCAGAAACTACCGTTTTGTGCTCCTTTCTGTAATTTGATAGAGGGTTAGAATGCCTATCTCCAGACTGATGCATTTTTAGCTCTTTTTTGAAGATAAAAGGCTTCTTTGTTTTGTTTTTTTTTTTATCTGAAAAGATGTTAAGGGACCCCGACTTTATTAAAGCCTTCAAACTTCGAATACAAAGAAGTCAGCTCTCTGTTGTCAAAGGGAAATGTGTTTCCATCCTCTTCTATGGAGTTGTTTTTCCTAGGCAAGGCTCTCAGCCTTCTGAAAGGACTTTTCAAGGAATAACTCACTGCCTCCAGTTGGGGGCGCTAGCTCTTCTCAAAGTAAATGCCTTTAGTGAGGGGGAAGTTGGAGGTGGGGGACAAAGCAGCTGTTATTCCTCTGTGCTTCATCACCTTCCACAAGGCTCTGGGGGATGTTTATTTAATTGACTTGACCACTGATCTAATTGAGTAAAAAGAAGGGCTTTGGCTTTTTTTTCTGGAACCACTGAGAATTTTGCTGTTATTTTAGTGCTTAGCTTCCATACCCTGACTTGAAATTATTTTCAAGTGTTACCAGTAAAGACTATTGATTTTTAATAAGTGAGCTGGAAAAAATTATACTTTGCTGGCATTAAGGGATTGAATTTTTAAGTGGAAGATTGAACTGGGTTCATGAATAAATAAAAACTTTGCACTATTATCTCCTTAATTAAGTCCCAGTTTATTTGCTGCTTAATGCTTTATTGATGAATGTACATAGACTAGCAGAATTATAAATTTCGGATTGAAAAATTGGTTATAACTTCATATTTTAAAGGTTCGCAATGCTTCTCTCTACTTGCTTTTATAACCCTTAGCCTGATGAGACTTTTCCTGCTCACTTTTGAAATTTCATTCACAAAAAAAGTGACCAAGTGTAGGCAGTACTCAGAGCCTTGTGAAGCAGAAGAGCTACCTTTTGAAAACAGTTGGAGATTTTGCTGCAAAAATTTTAATTTCCTTATCACAGAAAGTTAAAAAACTTGGTTTGGAAATATATGATGTTGTAAACTAATGAAACAACCACAAAAGTAATAAACCTAGTTTGCTCAGAATATGTATCTACTGGAAAACAGCCTCTGATTCTTACAAAGTCTCTCTTTTCTCTTTTGTGGACTGTGTGCCAGTGGGTGGGAGGGAGAGTTTGGCCTAAGGCAAGTTTGGAGGTCAAGGAAAGAGAGATGTTAGTAAAGATAGAACGCTCAGTGCAAGATTTTCCACCCTGGGAAACTAAAGCAATGTTAAAAGATGTTTTACACACACACACATACACACACACACACACACACACACACATACTCACACACAACTGAACTACCTAGGGTTAAATTAAACAAATGTATTTTGTAACCATGTCTTTTTAGAGCAACAATATCTAATCTGGAAGTCACTAGCCACATGTGGCTATTTTAATCTTAGCTATTATTAGTTATACTTAAAATGTCAATTTTTCAGATGCAATAGCCACAATTCAAGTGCTTGATACCCACGTTTGACTAGTAACTATCTTTTTGCACAATACTTGTTCTAGAATATTTTCATCATTGCCTAAAGCTCTATGGGTTGGCACTGTTTTAGAACTTGTAATGTACTGGTCACCAAAAATAAGAATATCATTTATAACCATTCCAAATTTGGGAAATGCTATTTCTTTTTCTGTGTAAAGTACATATATTTTAATTCCCCTTATTCTCCCAACAATATCATGGTACAAGTGTCTCATTTTATAGATAAGGAAGCAGAAGCTTGAAGAAGTAACTTGGTCACGGTCACAAAGCTAAAAAATGGAAGAGCCAAGATCTGATCCCAGATTTATTGGATTCCATGATCACTTGTCCTCAGCAGCAACCTCTGCCTCCAACACATACATACAAACACACACACACACACACACACACACATGCACAAGTACAGAGAAAAGAAAGAAAGAAATGTTGAAAATATAGTTATGTAGTTCTCAGAGGTTTGACCAAAGAAGCTATGATAGAACTCTGGGTTGAAAGCAGCAAATGTATTGAGAGCATGCATATTGATGACTGTCAACTTTTTGAAGTCAGAAAGCTCAAATGATGTACTATGATTGGAACATTAAACAGTGTTGTCCAATTATTTCCTAGTGTTGTTCTTAGGAGTAACACTGCTGGAAGGGAAAATGAAAACATAATCGAATATTGAAGAATGAGGATGGAGATGTACAAATAGTAATATTCTACATTCTTAGAATGTGAAAAAATTGGGTAATCTTTCAAAAACATGTGAAGCCTTATTAACTCAGTGGTAAAACACCCCCTAGGTCCTGAATGTCCTCTGTGGAATTTCAGGATTCTGTCAAACAAGATTTTTTCCTTAAACACTCCCTTAGTGTCTTTCTCACTGCGCAAAAAAATCAGTCAATTCAGTCAGGAAAAAGTGAGTTAAATGGGGTGTCCATAAAGGAAAGGGAAAATGACTGGCTAGTTACTTTGTTCTTTGCTTTTAACTGTATCTGAATTTGCATCAAAAGACACCATCATTACCAGCTTCGATAATATCTGTTTCCTTCCATTTCTGTAGCATGTTACAGTTTAGTAAACACTTTTTAACACTTTCAGAAAAACATCTTTCACTTCAATTGTTATAGCTCCCTTCTAAGACAGAAACATGTCTCACTCTAAATAACAAGATGCTGAGTCTCACAGAGGTTAAAATCCCACAGTTGGTAGAGGCAGGCCCCAACAGATCAGCTGACTCTGTATCCAGGGTTTTCAGTATTCCTCACTGCCTTGATGACAATTCCGTGCTACTTTCCCATGCATTACTGATAATGGTTTCTTACAATTTCTCTTCTAGAACATGTAGGCCAAAGATAAGCGGCTGAGCTTTTCCTGAGATGGAATCTGAAGACTCTTTCTTGGAAGCAGACCTGTAGATAGACATTTTGTACCATTCCTCTTATACCATACAAGAAATACAAATTTTTAAAAAAGGAACTTTGTAAAATTTTCTGACAAGGCTTTTCTATTTAAAGGTTTACTTCCCATCTTCATGCTGTCACTTTTGTTTTCTGGTGGTAAATCTAACTTGAAAGAGAACTTACTGGGAGTCGTCAAAACATATCCTACTTTTTTTCTATTCAAGAGAAGATTAACCAAAAATAAGAATATTTATATTAAGAAATATCTGTACAAACCTACCATGCAAAAATAAGAGCAGGATTTATGCACAATTTGGTATTCTATAGTCCACTTAAAACTACAAGACATCGTATTAATAAGCTTTGGTGTGGGAGCTAGAGACTGTTTTAGCTGTGTGACCTTAGGCAAGTTGCTGAATCTCTCAGAGCTTCAGTTTCCATTGAGATAACAGTAGATGCCTTGGAAGCTTACTGGGGGCCGATAAAATAACATAACATATATAAAGTACTTAATATAGATTCTAATAAAATAACGCTAAAATTCAGTTTTAAAAAAAGGTAGCAGTGGTAAAGAGCAGGTAGGCAGGGGCAGGTTAACAATAATTAGGACTTTGCACCAATGAAATTGCACTTAGAATAAACAGCACAAAGGATAAACACACTTAAGATTTCAGGTTGTTTAAACAAAAGGAACAAGATTTATCCCCAGTGACTCACCTAAGATGAGTTCAGATTCTGAGATGCTGGGTTTTGCTGCTCAACTTCCAAACTGAGAATCAGAAGATCTGGAGACTCAGGGGCTGCTCTAGAATACTCAAGGGAGCAATTTTCCGATCTGTGGGAAGGGAGCTGGTGAGGGGAGCAGGTGTTTTCCTGGAGCAGGATTTCTTCAAGTTTTCTTGGAATAATTTAATGCTTCTGCTTCTAATCAAACTGACAAAACCTCAGGAGTAGTTGACATTTTTGTGGACAATAACTGTTTGTATATTGATTTGACTTCCTTAAGGTGTTTAGCCAAATGGTTTACTCAGGTAGCCAGACATCTGACTGGAGACGGGCAGAAGTCTGATTCTAGAGACCCCACCGGTGTGCTGACTAGTGTGCATGCCAGCATCTGTGTGTCCTGTGTTTCATAAGCTTGTCATTGACACCAGAAAAGTAAATCCAAGAGGCTCTTTTAAAATCATCACAAAGATCATTGTGATCAAACTGACATACGACAAATTCCTCAGCAAAAAAAAAAACCAAAAAACAAAAAACACGAAACCCTCTAAATTCAGTGTTTCTAGTATTGAAATTCTAAGCACAAAGTGCTTGTGCAACTTCTTATATACTTTCATATATTTTATTCTTTGTTACCATCAAGAGTTTGCTGACACAAAGCTCATACTCCTATTGTGAAGCATAGTAGAAAGGATAATGTTCTTATAGATACTTTGAAAATAGAAAAAATCATTCCTTTCTCTTCAAGTTCTAACCTCCATTTTCATCTTGAATATAAATTCTGAATGTGCAAAAAATAAGAGAATGTATCGTAAGTTTCGTGTGTATACAGTCAAAATGAAAGGCATCCACCATCGAGCCCAAAGCATTTGATTTCTGTTACAGAGAGTAACAAAGGATTTACCTTTCTCGGGGTGTCACATGACATCAAAAGGCAATGAGCTTCAGCTTCGACCATCAATCATAGTTCAACTGAGTGATTTTTTTTCTTTATTAGAGAAAAAACAAAACAAAAAAAAAACCTGCCACATACTAGAATGTTGGGTACACTAACCGCTGAGGTGAAAGGAAAAACAAAGCCATGTCTGGGACAGGCATTTTACTGTGGGAGTGGGGAAGGAGGGACTGAGTGATGTCAGAGTTTTGGTGACCTGTGCTTCAGCCTTCTTAATTCCAGATTGTTTTACAGGTGCATCATCCCCTGCACGACCCGCCACTCCCTCGGTTCCCTGCAGCAGCTCCACCCCACCACCACCTCCTCCCAGACCTCCCTCTCGGCCAAAGCTACCTCCAGGAAAGCCTGGAGTTGGAGATGTGGTATGTTACCTTCTTTCCTGACCTGCCCTGACTCTCATGGTGAGAATAACTAGTAGAAGCCAAAATGCTAAGACAAGCCATGTCTACTCCAGATCAAAGTCTTAAAATTTTGGTACAAATGGCCCTGATAGGCATCTGATGAAAGACAGTCACCTCAGGACAGGTGTACATTTCAACCCTCTTTCAATCTATACCACCTTCCAAGTCAGGGTCTACAAAGAGAGGACATGGATCTTGAGCTGTCATTTCTACTAGTGTGGGTTTAATGCAAATTAAGATAGTAGTGCTCAGTTGTGCTCAATCTTTTAGAAAGGGACATATTCCCTGTCATATTATTTATCTGATTTTGGAGCACTCTGTGAGTGGGCAGATTCTAATTTCTGTCCCCAAACTACAGGGAAATTATTAATGATAGGCTTTTCTCTTTGAATATCCAGGAAAATAGTGACCAATGAATTTGTTTTGTAAGTTTCTGGCATCTAGTTTTCAAGCTGAGAGGTGGAAACACTGAACAATGAAGAGACTTCAGGCAGAAGTAAATTTCTCTGGCATCTGCATACAAGAGTCACAAACTGATGATGTCCCTAATATTTAGTTTACCTAGCAGTGAATAAATGCAGTATTTTGCATTTAGTTATCTTGAAGTGGTTATAAGCTCTCATTTTGTATTGCCTGCCTGAGAGGGCATGTCAGTTCAGAGTCCTTGAGACATCATTAACCACATCATGTATGTCTGCTTTTCCAAGCCTGAGGTACCTATAGCTCTTTGTGGTTTATGGTTCCTCTAACTTTATCCACAGCTTTTGTATAGGTATCATCGACTTCAGTGTAAAAATGGTGTCACTGATAATCTTTTAAGGATTTGAGTTGTCATATCTTTGGGGCTGGGAGACATTAAAATATGGAACAGATGTACTACAACCTGTGTATCTAACTTTTCATCTCTTTTCTTCTCCCTACAGCCCAGACCTTTTAGCCCTCCCATACATTCTTCTAGCCCTCCTCCGACAGCACCCCTAGCCCGGGCTGAAAGCACTTCTTCAATATCATCCACCAATTCCTTGAGTGCAGCCACCACTCCTACCGTTGGTAAAAATTATCTCCTCTTTTAATTCATCTGTGATTCTGACTGGCTATTTTTGTATGATCTGAAAACCCCAAAGCCTTATGTTTCTGGTCAAAATTGTTTTCCTGTGTGTTTTGCTACTATCATCTGACTCTTCTTTTAAAGCACCTTCTCAGCAAAAGAGGCAAAAAACGCTTTGAGCAGATAAAAATATAAAGGGATATTAACACCTGTGTTTTGCAGGAATTCCCTTAAGTCATTCTATGCATAGCTATTCATCAAAGTAATAAAATCACCAAACGACTTCCTGTAATTAAAATATTATTTCTTTTAATAAAAATAGTCTCCTTCGAGGGGCAATTTTTATTTAAATTGCAACCGTGTACCATGTTGGAAATCACAAAATTTAGAACTTTTATTTCCTTGAAGCTTTCATTTCATCACTTTTTGGTTATCCATATGTTGACAAATGGTATAAACTATGGGACTTGAGCAAACTGACGTTTTTGTCTAGTGCTTTTCAGTGATGTGTGGTCAATTTCTCTATGAAATTCATCATTGCTGGCATTTTCTATAAATGCCTGTATGCCACTTTCTTTATGGTGTGAAGAAAGTAGAGTTGAGAATGGCTGCTCTACTGGATGGTTTTTCCAGGTTTAAATGTCTCATTTTGCCCGGGGCATCTTCCCTCTTCCCAAGGCTGATCTCTCTACACGTTTTTAGGCTCCTGCTGCTTCTCACGGATTTGCATGTCCTCTCTGATTGGAGCTTTTCCATTTCATTTTTACCCATGAACCCTTACTCCCCATTGTCCTCCTTTGTTATCTGAGCTTCCCTCCAAGACTCCAGTATTATAAGCCAGCTGACCCTGCATTGCTTAGGAGAATTATTAACCAAAGCTGAATAAATGCCTTCTACTTAACAAGAGCATGCTATAGAGTTGTCTAAGTGAGAAGAGCTCCCTGTTTTCCCAGGAAAACAAATTTAGGTGTGCCTGTTAGGGCCCCCAAAGAGAATTTCAGCTCTATTGTATGTTCTATGTTTTTAAACAGATCAGACCAAAAGAACCCTTCAAATTTGGTAAAAATATAGCTAGCTGTCCAACTTCACATGCTTCATTGACAGTTATATACTATTTATTTAGCCAAATCTATTATTTATCTACATCATCAATTGGGCAATTTGGGACGGTCTACTTTTTGTGGCTTATTAGCTCATTTCTCTCTGGGTTTCTGTTTTGTTCCTTTTCTTCTGTAACATCTCAACCTTATTTTTTGAACTCTCTTTAATATGCCTGATAGCTGCAGCCATTTTCCTCACTCCTGCTCTGTTTGTGTGTGTGTGTGTGTGTGTGTGTGTGTTTGTTTTCAATCAAGATCATTTGTTTCACTCATCCCTTGTGATTTTCCTTGTTGGCCAGAGAGGAAAGGAAGAATAAGCTGTCACTCAGAAAATAGAACTCATGTGGCCTCAGATGACCATCTAACATGTTCTTTTAACTCACTGAGATTCATAGAAAACAAATGCAGAGGAAATTTGGACAGTGTCTTTGTTCTATACAATGTATTTGAATACTTTCTACTGCAGAAATCTCAAATCTTGTCTAGTGACATATATATATTATATATACACACACGTATATATTTATACAGAGAGAGATCCGTATCTATATCTATATATTTAATCATTTTTTAAAGAAAAGGTGCAGGCAGGAATGAAGACAGTAGTAGGAAAGTAATCAGGATGAAAGAAGAGGAAGAAGCACTTTATTTATTTTATATTTAGTTGTTCATACTGGTTGTCCCCCTGGGTCCAGGACTCGAACCCAGGGGTATGCGGCCTGCTCCTTTGGTAGATACTCCACCAGGGTGCACCAGGGACTTATATTTTTAACACATCCAATATGCTTTCTTTCAAGATAAATTGCAGATTTTTTAAAAGCACCGAAAAATAAATAAAAATGAATTAGTTGCTTTTAAAAATCCCCCTAAGAAGATCATCACATTGTTCATTGCTAACGAGCATTCTGATTTAATTTGTTCAGTTCTCTTATTTTTTCATTTGGTTTTCAGCTTCCCACAATATTCCTCAGTGTTCTCTTCTTTATTTCCTGCCACTGCAGGTCACCTGACAGCCACTTCTCTCGGAAATAAAAGCATTGTCAAATGACAGGCTGTCCAGCACCTTCTGCGTGTTGCTATTTTTCTTTCTGGAGAAGCTGTGCTTGGGTTATTCTCCACCAAAGGGAGAACTGACTGAGAATGTCAACTTAGTGTGGTCAAGTGCAATGAGGAACTTGAGCAGCATATTCTCTGGGAACATTTCCCTCCCACTGACACATGTATTTTTTGACATTTCCTGTGATGATTGAGCCAAAATTGGGGCAAGTGTGGTAGAAACCAATAAGCAAAGTTTAACCTAATTCAAGTATTAATTTTTTTTTTCTTTTTAAGGAAAAGTTCAGGGAGGAAAGAAGGAGAACAGGCAGGAAGAGAGAGAGAGAGAGAGAGAGAGAGAGAGAGAGAGAGAGAGAGAGAGAGAGAGAGAGAGAGAGAGAGAGAGAGAGAGAGAGAGAGAGAGAGAGAGAGAGAGAGAGAGAGAGAGAGAGAGAGAGAGAGAGAGAGAGAGAGAGAGAGAGAGAGAGAGAGAGAGAGAGAAGAAACTTTTTTTCTTTAATTTTACTTAGTTATTCCCACTGGTTGTTTTCCACCTAGACCTGGAACTCAAACCCAGGGACATGTGATTTGTGCTCTTTCTTTCGGAGGTGATTGACCTAACCGCTGCTCCACCAAGGTGCCAAGAACTTAATTTTTTAAATCAAGTCTTACAGTTGAATATGCCCCTGAAAGACTTTGGGCATGAAATCTTGCATGAGAGCAGTAGTTACAAGGTAGTAAATCTGATGCCACTCCTGAAAATAGCACATTCTGTGTAGAGACTACTCTAGTAATGAACGAGTCCTATGCCACTGTCCCTCTCTGAATTAGGACGCCCTTGCCCCATTTCTGTGGCTCAGGCCTGAGGCTCAGACTATGAAAACCAGGTACCTGGCTTTGCGATTCATATGAGAGGGACAACAATCAAGACGTCCTCAATTAGAAGATTCACTATATCTTATATATGACTGAGAAAGCCGGGAGAAAGCTGCTTATTGAGCTAAGATATGAGGCTTTTCTGTCACATGGATTTTAAGACCCGTTCTAATTTCAGAGAGAATAAAATGTGTAAAAGTGCACTTCTTATAATTAAGAACTACAATATACTCCTTTGATTCTCAAAAAAACTCACTGAGCCTTCACTGTTTTAGTTTGGGAAAAAATCTTGTTAATATGAGGATAGATAAAATGTTTGTAGTTTTTCTAAGAAACAAACTCCTAGATATTTAAAAATAGAGATAAACTGAGTTGAATTGTAAATGTTCACTTTTGCTACTTGTTTCTTATTGACATGCGTGATAGTTTAAATGTTTGCAAAATCTTCTTTGGGGAGGAACATAAAAAGACAGTTTTTCTTTACCAGTAGAGGTACAGTTAATTATACCTCTTCAGTGTTGATGATGCATTTTCAGGTACATCTTTAACTTCCCAGGAAGCTGTGATGAAAAGTAATCATGTGTGGGCACCAAAGGAACATCATGTAGACATTGATGCTTCCTTAGGTGTGGAATGTGGAGAAAATGTGATTTGTAGTCAGTACTAGAATATTAACCAGAGCATAGAAAACTTAAAATATTTCCTCCAAGCCTTTGTTTCTCTGAGCTGGGTGGCAATTCAGAATTGGATAAACTCTCTTTTTAAAATATCTGTATTAATACTCGCTTTTCTGCACGGAAAAAAAACCAGACCTTTGGAGGTAAATGTCCCTGATCACAGTTAAAAAAAAAAGTCTATATTTCATGGTAGACTCTTGTTTTGAAAGACTTCTCTCCAGTACTGACTTCTCTATTCCTGGTTGATTCTGGTAATTTCCATGGCTATCAGGGATTTGTTTTCTTCTGTACTTAATTTGAATGTTCCCCTTCTTTAAACCGAGCACAGAGGTATCCAACGACTCATTTTTTAAGTTATTTAATTTATTTTAGAAGTTTTCTCCTAAGCACTTAATGCCCACACTGCCATTTTTTTTTTTAAAGTATAAACATGCTGTTCAGTGTTTATGAACTTTTGTTTTCAAGTTCAGCTTAAAGAACAAATGGCGGTATTGGAGGCTCCTCCTTCTAAGGAGGCTGTAAATAGGACATTAGTTCTTCAAAAGAATGGACCATCCTCTTACTTCAAAGACACTGTTGCATTCAGATACTGTCAATGTAACTGTTTTGCTTCCTATTTTCTGGAGACACTGTGAAGTATTCTTAGTTGTTTGTCCCATTCCTCTCCTATACATATTACAGGAGTTGGACTGACTTGCTCTAGTCATTAAAAAAGTCACATGTATATAAAAACTGATTGACAAGTAATACCCTAGAACCTCTAGAAGTGACGAAGTTCCCTGCCTTACTCCAAGTCTAAGAAACAAGCTAGTAGAATATCTTCCAAGGAACATTATTTATGGAATATTTTTTCTATTCTAATCCATTTCATTTCTTATTTCAGTATGTTGTAGGTAAGATTCTCCCTCACTAGTCTCTACAGATTTTAGTCAATTTTCTATGAAGTTGTAATAACACCTTTAGAGCCTGTGGCATTGAGCACTGGAAAAAAACCACAGAGTAAAACTCCAATTACCTACATTTGTTAGTTGGTGAGAAGGGAGACCATGTGCAAAGATCTGAACAGCTGCGGTCCATAGCAACTTTGTACTCAATTTACAAAGACACTTTGGCTGGCTGGGCACCATAGCCAAAGAGAGAATAACAATAATGCTGTTCAAAGCTAATAGTCTCTAACTGCCAAAAACAGGAGCAAGGTAGACTGAGCTTGCATATTGAAGAAGTTGAAAGGCAATAGTTCGTACAGGAACCTCAGCTTTATACTGTTGGATTTCTTTCCTTGTCTCTTTAAAAGCTTTCTCTTTTCCCCATGTCAGGGTTGGTGCATGATGGGTGATCCTGTTGAGATGTCAGGAGTTTCTGTTGAGGGACAAATGTCTGGTCAGTTGAGAGTAGTGTCTGAGTAAAATATACTTGCACAAGTCAATTATTAATGATAGTGCCTTTAGCAACTCCCTGGAAATGTGGGTGTATGTTTTCTTCCATGGAGCTGACTTAAGCCAAATTCACAGACGCTACAACCTGACATTTAAAATTGTTAATTTTTTCTCATGGGATCATCATGAAGTAAGCACATCACTTTTTTAATACCCTAGTCATAAGCTCTGTGTCTCAGGTTTTGTTTCCTTTATCCATTAAAACCATTCCTATGTTCCGATCAGTGAAGTGTATTTATTACTTGATTTCATTTGAGATTTCTATTTGTGTTTTTGTTTTCCATTCCTTTTTATTTCTTTGGTTCGTAGTGTCAGAAGATGATGTTTTTTATGACAAACTGCCCTCGTTTGAAAGGCGCTGTGAAACGCCTGCAGGTATGGTGCTAGCGAGTGAACTCTATTTAGATTTAAAAATCCAAGCCATATGCCATCTGAATGCTATAAAATCATGGACATGCTACTCACCTCATGAGCGTCCAGTGCCTCTCAAATGCACCCAATCTATTTACTGTTCATTGTGGAATTCATGTCACTGAATTTTTTTTTTTACATGAACATATTAACAAGCAGCAGTTTGCATGACAGTTTCTCATCGAATAGGTTCAAAAAAAGGTGAGATGCTATTGCTTTGTGAAGTTACAAAGGAAGGAATAATTTAACTGCTCAGAATTACTTGTCCAGTGACTGCTTTTGAATTGAAAAATAATAATAATAATAACAATAGAGCATTGTTAGTAATCTTCTTTTCTCTTTGGTACATAGGAAAAGAGTGTTTTGTATCTGGATGCCTAAGGTGATTCCAGGGGAAGGGACAGAAGATATATAACATCTTCCCCATACTTTATATTGATACGCAATGCTGTTGTCATTTATAACCTAACAATGTTTTATGCAACCCCTAACTCCGAGTTTATCTTTTTGGAAACATAGAAGGGGATGCCATTGAAGAGGAAATGGATACAGCAATTGCTGAATGACAGTTTGCCCAAACTAGTGCAGTTAAATATGCTGCTACCCCTGCATGGCCAGGAAGACTTCTGCTCCATGCGTGCCAATTCCAGCTAGCAGGCTACCAGCAACACGTGCCCAACCCTGTAGACCTCCATAGCTTTGCTTTGCTTTCTGTTTCCTGAGCTGAAAACACAAAACCAACCCCATAGATTGCCAGCCTTCCCTTCTTCCCGCACGCTAATGTCATGCAGTGCCTCTGCCCTCCCTGTAGTGAGATTAATGACCTGCTCTGTAACTCATACTGTGTCCTTCTCTCTCCCTCTCCTTAACCTTTCCCATCCCGCTTCAACTCCTGGCCATACAGAGAATGAACAGCCTTCCCTCGTTTGGTTTGACAGAGGAAAGTTTTATTTGACTTTTGAAGGTAAGTAGTACATAGCATACCAGATTCTAATTTATACTCCCCTCCTCCTTTTTTTCCCACTGCATTTCGAAATCCCAATTCTTTTAAAAAGACCTGGTCTCATTTTCTATATAAAAATGCTATGGCTACTTAGAACGTATTCAATACTAAAGAAAATATAACATGAATTTGGTTTGTATGGGATCTTCCATTTTTTCTATTTAAAAAAGTAAAGTTAATTTGCCGTTAATATTGGTTACTTCATTAACTGTGTCCAACTGAAAAAAAATCACTCTTTTTGGCCAAAGAACTTAACTCTGTCAACCAGGGCTCTTTCCTAACTCGTTTTGCAAATGCAACACAACAAATGCAAGGGTATTTTTGGTTGGTATTGACTTCGTTTTGGGAAATTAATATTTTGGTAAAACAGCCATTGTTATAAATAAAATGTAATTAAGTATATATATATATATATATATATATATATGTATATATTCTGTGAGGAGGTTCTACGTAGAAGATCAGAAAAAGGGCACAAGAAAAAACAGGAGTATTTTAGTAAGCTCTATTACATCCCCTGAAATTGCAATTGGAATACCTGTAGCAAAATGGACAGATATCACTAGACTTGCATTTTCAAAGATTAAGGAAAATATACCTAAATATAGAAAGCTTTAAATAGCTACATTTTACCTGGAATAAGAAGTTAACCAAAAAATACTCTACTCTAGAATATGTTAAGCTTATCTTCGTGTTTTGTAACAACAAAAATTAATTTTCCTAACGAGTGTATTGTAGCATCATTTTAAATTTAAGAATGAGTGATCTATATAGATATATAGATAGATATATACACACATTTTTTTAAAGTAGTTTATATGTCATGGTTTTATTTCTCTCAACAGTGAATTTTCCTTGTAAGATATGCTAGAAATGGAAGTCCGTAGCTTGGATAACAATAAAGAATTGGGTCTGATTTGACACTTTTCAAATACTCTGACATTTTATCCTGGCTCAGGTCGAGGACAGGTGGACAGATAGTCTTCAGGGGGGAATTGCTATTTTTCCACATGCTGTCAGAAGCCTTTTTTGCCTCAGGTCATTAATTTTGTAATAACCAAGATGCAAAGTCTACAAATGTATGACCTTCTAAACTTTCTTTTTGAATCAGATAGAATTACAAAGTGACCAGCTGTCTTTTTACTGATCAGCATATCTCAAAGGAAAAGCTACCATGAAATAGGTTGGCAGTCCTCAAGAACACCAATACCTGCGTAGGAAAAGGCCCTTTCTGTGGTTCAGTCTGCTCACAGCAGAAACTAGAGTTCACCTTGTTTTAACCAGGAAATTAAGCTATAAACTATGACAATCCTTATTTAAAAAAGAGAGAGAGAGAGAAGCTAAACCAAGCAAAAAACAAATTGACAGTTTTATTGTCGTTGCTATTGGTACTTGTTTTGACTTCTGACTACCTGTTGACTCATTTGATTGTGTTTTACTTTGGGTCCCTTTAAACAGTCTTTTTTGTTTGAAGACACCAATCTGAGACAATTTGGAGTTGCTTGCTTCTCTTTTAAAAATGTATTATCAATCAAATATAAGCATTAATAATTGTGTGGTATGATGTAATGTGAACACTTTTTTCATTTCAGGAAAATGTAATATTTGGTAGTAGATATCTGAGGATCTAAACTGGCAAGACTAGTATTCTAGTTAGTAAGATACACATTCCTGAAGCATCTCAGTCTGATCCAAGGGATAAGAGTTTTCAGAGAAATTAATTAGAATCACTAGTACTGTGTTATCTTCATCGTGAACTTTACTCAAGTTTAGGAAATAAAGACAAGTCTTCTTGAGAAATTATAACTGATATCATGAATGCTTACACCTACTTCTCTCACCAAGAAACTCTTATAGATAAAAATACATTAAAATGAACCTTAAGGGGAGCTTTAGGAAAAGCTTAGAATGACACTTTGCCACCTTCCCAGAATGACTTTGTTTTAAGAATGTTTCCATCATTTGATGTATATGACTCTCGGGTAATTTTAGCTAAGGTAACCTGAAAGGATTTTTTTTTATTCCCTGCTGTGATCAGATAACACATATGCAGAAGTACCTTGGGAATACTGCCCCAGCTAAATTTTTATACTCCCAAAGACTGTCACTCAACTTGTTATATTGAATAGCACTTATGTCATATTCTTTTAGAGCGTTTGTTTTTGCCCACAGTGTTAGTAGTCATTATCTTCAATTTTCATTCAGTGTGTGGAAAAGGAAGAGTCCCATGACAAAATACTCACCTGTTCTAAATAGCTTTTAAAATATTTATCATTGTCTAAATAATGTTTTTATAGTGTTCATTACCTTCGCTAATCTTGTTCATTGTTTCTTTTTGACAGTACTTTAGGCGTGTTGTCATTTGCTAAGTGAGCCATTGACCAGCCAGCCCACTGCCTAATGGCTGTTGGCTTAGAGTTTATTTGGCTGTAACATGAGGTTCTTCACCCTTCCAAATTTGATTTAAAAGAGAGATAAAAGTGTTGTATAAGAGTTGTAGCTCATAAGAGTTCTGAAGTTTTTCTTGATGTTTTACTTCTAGAAATAATTTCAATAAAAGCTTAACCTGTTCAAGTTGGGCTTAAAGAACCTAAAAGTTACAAAAGGTAGTAACGTTTTAAATGTATTCATCCAAGAACAGATTATATTAAAGTTATCAGGTATTCTTACAAGGTGGAAGGAAGGGCAATATTTCCATGACACATAGAAGATATCACTGCTAGATAGTTGAACAATTTTCTGGAACATTTTAACATCAAGATGATTCTAGAAGCATGCTGTTCCTCTCCTGGGTTAGCTTAGAATCCCCTTGTATGAGGTAGTTGGGAATAAACGCCTGCAATCATACATTCTCGAGTGTCCTGTGTCCAAATATCATCTATTCTCTGTATATACAGCCATTTTCAACCTCTCATCTCTAGACTATTCTCTTCTCTGATTACTGCTCTTCCTGCCATCATGCCTTAGGGAATGTCATGTCCTTTCCAATATCCTCTAAATTTAGTCTCTCTGCTGACTCACCCACCCATTTCCTTAACTGAATCACAGCTTTCTCCAGGGACCATCACTTTGCTAAGACTGTTGACAGAAAGTTCTTCAGTCTTCTGTGGGACATATGTCATGGGGCTAGGAGGCAGTGTTTGAATTCTCCCAGCTCCTTGTTGCTACTTTCCATACCTCTCCAATCGTGGAAAGTGGTCATCTGATAATTCCATCTTCTACCACTTTTTATTGCTGTCAGCTGCTGACCCACAGAGCTTTTCTCTAGATTTGTTGTAGCTGGTAGCTTCCTTTTCATCCTCTTCTCCAACCTCACTTCCTGGTATCATTCTGTAACACAGATTTTTATGCAGATGACCCATGCAACACATGGCTCTAAGGCCTCTTTGACCTCTGTATCTTCAACAAACTTGCCCTCCTCTCTGAACAATAACCCATAACTCTGGCCACATCTTGAAAATGGTCTCCACTGGCAAGTGTTTTTTGGGTTATTTCATAACTAACAATGTGTCATGTTTCCAGCACATTAAGGGCTATATTTGGCAAAAATTCTAGTATTCATTCAAGAACATTTATTGAGTGCCTATTATGTACTAAGGTTGTCCAGGGCACTCCCCAGTAGTGAACAAAACATAATAAAATCCCCTCATGAAGAGATGTAACACAAAAAGATGAATGAGTAAAACATAAAGCATAGAGATTATAATATTTTTATAGAAAAAAATTAATATAGGGAAGGAGAATGAAGGATCTTGCAGTTTTAAATACGAGACTGGAGGTAATTTTAAAAAAAGGAATGAGTAATAACAAGCCACCTAGTACTTACTACAACATGCAAAATACTTCCTGTCTATTAATCTTTCAGCTCTGCAATCCCCTGCCTGTTCCTTATCTTTGAATTCGCTAAGACCTCTGAGCTTCTGTCCCCCGTCTTCTGATTCAGCACAGAAGCTCTGGCCTACACTACCCAGGCTAGACTTTATAGAGGACAAGTATGTTTCTGTAAGGACCTTAATCATCTAAAGAACAGGAGCTATTTTTGCCTCTTTGAACTATGTTGTCTTTAAAACAAAAATGACTCAGGCATTTTAAACTTCTTCAACAGCTTGTTAAATATCCCTACTTAGTAATTGGTAAGACAGAAAACCATAGTCACAAATCACCCAACTTTCCTTACCTAGACATAGTAATAACAGCCTAAGGGAGGCAACCGGGTCAAATTTTTCACCTTCTAGACACTTTGATGTGTTTACCAACCTGGAATCTCTCCAGATTCCATTGTTTGAGATTTTTACGGAGGTTTGTTACATAGGTATGATTGACTAAATTGTTTGACCATTGGTAATTAAGTCACTCTCCAAGCTCTCTCCTCTCTCCCAGAACTCAGGGGATATAGCTGACCACTCGCATTTGAAGTCCTGAACAACATTCATTCCATATGAATCCTAAACACGACTCATTCCACATGAGTCCAAGAGTAAATCTTTCCTTTGGCCACACAAATATTAGTGATTAATTTGAAATGTATGATATTCGGTGGTAATGTTTTTTGTGTAACATAGTGGATGGATACTTAGCTCTTTTGCTGATCTGTTGTCTCTCAGTCGTACTCTGAGTACGACAGTTAATCAAAGTACCAGATAGGAAAATTACAAACATCAAGCCTCAAACAAAGCTGCCAGCTTCTAGATGGCTTTTATAGCAAATGCAAGTTAACGCACAAGATGATGCACTGCCTCTTTTCCCTAATGCTGCCCATCAAAGTCTTTTGTCTTCTCTTATGTGTGTCTTTCTCA
Organism: Solenodon paradoxus; assembly: GCA_004363575.1. Classification (NCBI taxonomy): domain Eukaryota; kingdom Metazoa; phylum Chordata; class Mammalia; order Eulipotyphla; family Solenodontidae; genus Solenodon; species Solenodon paradoxus. The sequence continues at coordinate 144,707 of RJWH01001448.1, forward strand.
TTTATCTTGCAATCTTTTTTCTCTTTCTCCATGATGCACAGACGTGGACATAATATGAGGCTGAGGAATTTTTAGCATTTGTTGTACACATCAGATGAAAATGTAATGACCTGTATAAACATAAAAAATAATTAGGTAATAAATTTTGTATTTCTTTGCTTTTGTAAAGAAATCTTTTTTAATAGGACACTTTATTTTTCTTTTTCCATGTAGTAGTAACTCTTGAGAAAAAATGTTCATAAGTTTCTTCCCTACTCTCTCAGTAAACTTGTAGACATATAAGTCATTCCCAGAAGAAGAAATTAGTTGTTCCTGATGATATTTTCAAGTTTGATTTAAAATATTCCTCCAATATCATATGCCTAAGCGTGCTTGCAGTTAACATTCTCAAAATGAATCAGGAATGCCTTCATCTATTTATATGCATGTCTACAAAACTGGTGATGAATGGTATACAGCAAAAGGCCACGGTTTTTCATGTGCATTTACTCCGCAATTAGTAGGTATCTGATAGTGAAAACAATGAGCACATTTATAGAACAAGGCCTGGGTAATATAGCTATAGAGAAAGACATTGTTGTGACTGTGTTCATTCAATCAGCAAGTATTTTTTGAGTGACTACTAAGTGCATGGTACTATCAGAGTTATTGGGATTACATTAGGGAATAAGAAAGACATGTTCCTGTCTTCAGTGAAACCGAGAAGCTAGACGTTAAACAAACAGTAAAAAGTGTGTAAGGGATGTTATAATTCAAGAGTTAGAGTAATTTGGAGGCACTCAGCAGCAGACCTAACCTGTCCTAGAAGACAGGGAGTGCTTCTAGAGAAAGTGATGGGAGTGACATTTAAGCTGACACAGTCTGCTTCAAAGAAATTTAAAATGTTTTTGAGTTAGAGTTGTAATCTTATGCAATGTCAGTCTAAAGGTATATTGAATATTAACTTAGATAAAGAGTCCCCAATTCACTGATATCAATTTACTCTCATTACACACAGACACACACACTCACACACATGCGTGCACACATGTAGCGAAAACTATATGGACTAGAGAAAGGCTACGTATAGGGAAAAAAAGTGTGTTTTTCTCTATGTGTCTATATGTGTGTGCGTTGACTCAGAATGCATCTTCTAGTCTAAAGTATAGTCCCAGCACAGTGTGTAGCTTTAGAGAAGTTACTTAACCTCTCTACATCCTGGTTTCCTCCTCTGGAGATGGAATAGTAGTGGCACCCAGTCCATTGGGTTCTAGTCAGGATTAAGTGTCCAGGCACTGAGGTCCGTGCCTGTTAAAGACAAGAAACGCTCAGTGACTGTTAGTTGTTATGGGGATGGTCCAGATACACACATCCCTCACTTGTAACATGGCTGTATTTTATTTAGTTCTTGTGCTTTGGAGAAGGTTGGGTTGTAACATTTTAGTCTTCCAAGTAAAACATCTGGTAACTTGATCTTCTGTGAGTTGCTACATGGCCTCCCTCCTTGTCATCAGGGACAACAAGCAATATTCTCTGCTACTTATGGAGCTGGAGAATGATTTGGAAGCAGAAAGCCTCCTCCCTGCTGTGCACCCCCTGCCTCCACCAAAGCCTATCATTAAAGCTGACTTGTTGAGACTAATCTGCCTGGTGATGCACTCCTCGGGGTGCTGTGTTAATGCTGGTGGGACATGTTGGAAGAAAATCTGTTATCATCTCTTTTAGTAAAGGATTTGTAAATCATGGTCTTTCAGCATATTTGATGAGTAATTTTAAGCTTCCTGAGAAAAGAATGGAGAAGCCAAAAAGTGACTAAGGAACTGCTTTGCTTTGTGTGGTTTTGAGCTTCTATCATGCAATAGCTTTTTATTAAGTATCTTCTGAGAAGAGGTGCTCACAGGCAGACTGTTCATTTCACTGTTACTCTGCCTCCCCAGACAGAGAAGAGAGCTGACATAATGAATGAATAAGTGATTCAAAGAGGTGCTGTCAAGACTCAGAAGAATCTCCGATTTCTAAGCTCTTTTAAGTGTCTGAAATGAACATATTTAATCAACATCATATATACCCCCAGCAGATTCTAATCAGTTATTTCTGAATGGCCTCTGTAAACAAATAAAACACTATACAAATGTAATTATTTCCTAAAATAACAGTTAATATTAGAGAATGCTTACTATGTGTGAGATATGTGCTAACAATTTTATGTTCATTGATTAATTTATTAAATCAAAGATTAGTTTGGGATCATTAAGATAAAGCATTTAGAATAAGTCATTGCCCTTAAGATGTTTTACCTTTTTGTGTCTTCACCTATTTCACAATATGTGAGTGGTGAGAAAGTCTACCAGAGCATGATTTTCAGTAGATAGGAGCTTTTATAGATTGGTCCTCTCATCTCCTTGTTCTGCTGTATTTTCACCAGGACACCAGTGTATATGACTCTGGGACTTCTTTTCCTGCTTATATCGCATGTAATCTCAACATGGCTTCCCCTAAGATCTGACTTAGAGACTTGAGTTGTGCCTCTGAGAAAACACAAAAGGTTACTCTGCAGGGAGCAAGGGTGATGTTACTATTTCAAGGATGTTTTTGTGACTTTTAAGAGTTGCAGTCATTATTGCAGAGGGCCAGAGCAGCAGGCAGAAGAGTGAATTATTTAATGTAGGTTATGCCTTTCCTTAGATGTTGCCTTTTTGGGACTCTGCTCACTGCCCATCTTCTTGAAACTGGCAGCTCAGATAGGTTTTCAGACAATTTGACTACAACTGACAACATTCTTTATGCCTCTCCATTCATAATGTCGGTCCCCTAGAGAGAATAACATGCAGTGTTCATTTTTTTCACTGTAATAGTAAGAACCATTTAAGAAATGAAGGAGAAATGTAGAAACCTCAGTGTTACTTAGATTCCAATTTCTATAATATTTCACTAAAATACTAGACTAATGCATCTGCTTTGTAGAAAAACAGTAAAAGTATAAATAAAACGAAATACTCTAGAATTACTTTAGATAACAATTTATAATTTTTGTGAATTTCATTTCTAAGATTTTTCATGTGTACCTGATGATATGTGGTTACATATAGTTTATATTTTCATATAGTATATAGTATATATCCTTTTATTTTAATATATGACAATGACTCCACGGTATCACAGTATTTAACAGTAGCTCATATTTGCTTTATTGGATCATTAAATTGATTTAAGCACATTTTTTCTAAAAATTCAAACAATATGAGAGGGTGGAGAATAAAAGGCAAATACAAAGAAAGAAGGGAAGTCTGTCATTTGTGCCAACATGGTTACTGTATAATATAATACACACACACACACACACACACACACACACACACAGAGGATTTTAGAAAAATCATTAAAATGCCTGTGCACACTACGCTTACCTAATTTAAGAAGTTATCCACTATGATTGATTCCATTGGTTTGGGGTAAAAATAAACTTAATCAAATGTGCAAAATATTTCTTTTCTTTTTTAAGGAAAGGTTCAGACAGAAATGAAGGCAAGTAGGCAAGCAGACAAGAAGAGAGAGAAGGAAGAAGCGCTTTATTTTTCATTTAGTTGTTCACACTGATTCTTTCCCCACCCACTGTGCAAGCCCAGGACCCATATCAGGAGTATGTGGCCTGTGTCTTTTGGAAGTGTCACTGTTACTCCACCAGGGCCTGCCAAAACCACTTTTTTCTAATCAACAATAGTAGATTACATGCAAGCCACTATCTTCAGCATAACCAATAGAAACTAAGTCTCAACCTATTTCATATTCAGAATTAAAGATATCTCTCAGTCACTTTTGGCCATCAACAGTTATGTTTAATATTACAGTGGCTTGAAGTATGTTCATAATCTCATGCTCTTTATTTTCTTGACATTGATGGTTTATTTGGCGACCCATCAAAAATTCCAGGCTTCATCTACATTCATATTTCTGAGTTTATTTATAAATTTTCATAGGTAAACTACTTTTTAGAAAATTAGCTTGAAATTTTGGACAGATGTAGTGTTAACATCTGAGTTATAGATTCTTCTTTGATGCATAAGTCAGTCAGAACCTTCATGTTCCATTTTTCAAATTTCTGTAATTTAGACTTCAAAGAATATTGCCTGGTATGTGACAGTTAATTTTCTTTGTACAGATAAACTTCATTTTACTACTGCATCAAAGTGGAATATTTTTTAAGCATTTCTAAGGAGAAATAAGGGTTAAAATTCAATCACATGAGAGGCTATTAATTCAAGTAGCTAAACTCCATTGAGGAGACCATGAGATGAGCTTCTAACTTCTATTAGTGGTTACTCTGCAAAAGTATAAACAAAGTCAGCAGAGGCACATGCGCTGTTAGCAGCTACCAGGTTTCTTTGAACATTGATTATAAGATGCATCTCAATTTCAGAAGTGATAAAATGTTTGCAAAACTATGCTTCTTATAGTCAAGAAAATATACACTATTTTTTGCAAATAGAATATGCAATCTGTTCTGTAATCTTTGCTAACTAGTAAAAGGCATTTAAATTTATCATATGCTGTACATATACAAATGTTTGTGCATCTATACATATACATCCTTATAATCATGCTAATGGTTTCTAAGTATTATATGCATGTACCTATACTTATTAATGAATATTTAGGCTTTTAACTTTTTGTTGATATTATGTAAGATGGCACAATGAACAACCTTAAACTATATCCTTATATGCATATATTAATTTATCCTAAAGACAAATTGCAAAAAAATTACAGAAGAGTAGAAATCTCATATAAATTGTTCTTCTAAATTAGATATTGATGTCATTATTCATATTATTTATAGTGCCATGCTCTAGTTGACTCAGCTTTAGATGCTAGAATCAAACTCTCAGACCTGTTTATGAAATTGTCTAGGATTTGGTCATCTGAGTCCTTACACTGAAGATAAACACTGTTCATACTGTAAAAATCAATTGAAAAAAGTGTACATTACTTTTCATTTTCATTGTATAGGCCAGGCTTTGTTATCTGTCGTATCTATTTTTAATAATAGTTCTTGTGTTAAATATGCTTAAGATGACTTTGATAATGAAATCAACATATCATTTCCCTGTTTTCTGGGTCAAACATATTTTAGTAAGTTAATAAAGCAGGGCACTAATGCTGGATGATAATTTAGAACTACAAACAAAAACCCAGTTTGAAGAAAATTTCTCTATAAGATATGATGAGATGTCAACTCATGTATTTCTGAACTGTCTGGAATTTGAACAGGGCAGATAAGCAGGGACTTATGAAGAAGACTGAAAATAACTCTAACCTTATTTAGATACTCAAAAGTCAGTATCCTTGCTTCTGTCTATGATAATTGACTTTCTTAAGTATGCTTTTCTCATTTTAATGAATACAAGTGCCTTGCACACTAAAAAATATAGCAGATAAAGCTTGCCCAATGTCACTGTCAGATGAAATGAGACTGCTCAACAGAAACAAAAAAACACGGCATTAAATGGACCTCACTTGAATCTTACTCCCAAACTTACTGCTGGTGACAATGTAGACAAATGACTGTCTTCTGTCAGACTCGTTTTCTTGACCTATATATAATATGAATAATGCCTATCTGGGCACAGGATTATGATGATTATTAATGAGACTCTATGTGTCAAGCATAAAGACAGTGTTTAGCTCAGAGCTCAGAGCAGTAATATTGGTACCTACCTTTTTGAACCTGGTCCTTTTTTCTACTGACACTCACCAGGTCAGTTAATGCTATTTATCTCAGGATGTGAGTGGACAAATAGCATTTGGAAAAATTTCTTGACTTTTTTAAGCCTCCGTTTGTCCATCTGTAAAAGTTGATAATATGTTCTTTGTAAAAGCATGATGACTCAATAAGTTAATGAATGTGAAACATTTAACAGTCTTGGGAATACAGCAAAGTATGCTCCATTCACCTCCTGTAACAGAATTATTATTTGTTAGAGTCATTAGACTACAAAAAATATTCTAAGATAGAAAAAACATACAAATACAATAAAAATTCACAAAATACTTAGCATATAAACTTTCATGTGGAACATACGCATTTGTACACACAGTTTCAAGTCACTAATTTAGGTAAAATTTTAACATTCAGACTTGCAAAGAAAAAAATTTATATGTAGTAACTTTCCTTTGACTCCTTTTCTCACACATCTATCCTAAAAAGTTTTTGAAATAAAGTTGCTATGATTTTTTAAATTAATATGACATTATTAATCATCACTTCAGTTAGGAATCACAAGATCATAAAGGTGCAACTCACTTTCATACATTAAGCTCTCAAGATATAATTCTTGCTCAGGATCGAAAAAGAATATCTGTTCTCTTTTTGCTTGTCTAGTGTGCTAAATGCATATGGTGTTAAAGAGACTGAAATGAAATATTACATATTCTGATTGTCAGGCAATATCTTCTTTGCTAATCATAATGTTTATCATGTATCGAGTATTTACTATTTGCACGCTCAGATTTACCTATACCTGTATTGATAAAACTCCTTACCCAAGCATCACTATCAACATCTTCAGTTATTGAAGACAAGATGATATGCAATTATTTGTTTATAATATTAGCCGCCCTTCTAATATGATTTTTCTCAAATTAACACTATCATTTGCAGTATTTATTCCCAGTTGTTGCATAAATGCAGTCAGTTTCTTCAGAAACCTATAAATGTACAAAAAATTAGCATATACCAACACGTACATATTTATTACAAAGTAAAATTGTCAATCTAGAAAGGATACAAAATTCCATGAAATCAATTCAAGTGATGGGATAAAACTCGCTAGGTCACATCCAAAGTCACTGTCAATTAAGTGTTTTCAGAAATAAAGCTGGTAACTAAATAAAAAGAAAAGGAAACTTACACTATAGTTACACTTCAAAAGAAATGAAAAAATTGAGAAATCCATAGGAAAATTTATAAAAGTCTCAGTTAACTCTGCATAATGGCTTACTTTATTTATGATAATGACTCAAAGCCTAATCTGAACCTAGAGTGTTTTGTAGAACTATTTTCAACTTTAACAGAAAAATATTCCCTTTCTCAAAATATCAACTAAATATATTTTGTTCATACTAATAACCCATTAATTAACTGATTGTAGTATTACTAAGAGATATTTCCATAAATTTGTTTATGACAATTTAGAGCCCAAGTCAAACCATTTTATCACTATAGACTTGCATTTTTAGTTGCTGTTTTAAATACATTAAGTGACTTTTCCTGATTCTGAGAATTCTTGGATAATAAGGACAAACCTGTAGCATCCTACTTAATCTTCACAGTATCTGTAGGACGATCTGCTATTTACAAAATGATGAGACCGAACCTCAGAGAGAGAAGTGGTTTGCCCAAAGTCACACAGTGATTAAAATCAGAATTCTATTTTAATTCAATGTGATTCCAATATTTTTCCATTTATCACTGCATTATCTAGACTATACTCTATAAATTACCATAGAATGGAATATAATGTATCTTTTTATTAATTAAGGCAATTGACTTTTTTTCCTAGAAAAAAATAACCTACTTCCCAGTCTCTGTTGTTTCATACAACTCCTAGAATTTCTTCTCTCTTCTTTCATGTATTCTGAGACTAACCTTTGGTTCCATTTCCTGAATTCTTATACCTGCATGTAAGGATTATTTGCCTTTCATCTACAGCAGGTCTGGTGGAGTGAGCAGTTATTTTGATTGGTAGACAGCAGGGGCAGGAACGAACCCCCTTTCCCTCTTCTCCACGCTCCAAATTGTGCTTTCAGGGTGTTGCCAAGCCCAGATGAACTGAAGGTAAAATTTGTGACTTTCATGACACCTGGCATTTGTAAGTGCAAGTCCTGCCTTCAGTTGGATGAATTTGGTAGCACTGAGATCACTGTCCTAAATGAATGGAGAAGCAGCCGGAATAACTGATCTGGTCAAGGTCAGGTATTCACTCAGAAATGTAGTCAAGTCTGAAGGCCACACACTCTGAGATTGTCGTAGATGCTTTACTGTATTAGCAAAGTGTAAGTGTAGGTTGCTTGCTATCAGAATCTAAGCTAAGAAAAAAATGTTAAAAACTGCACCTACCTGGTGAGATGGAGATGGCTGTGCTGGTTAAAGAAGATAACACGTGGGGAGCAGCGTGCAGAGTTTGGCACTAATTTAGGGCACAATGAATAACAGCTATTGTCTTCATTTAGCATGTTATGCCAAGTGTCGTTAATGCCCCTGTGGAGCCACAACTTTGACACAAATTCATGCAAAATTTAAAACAACTGAAAGTGTTTCCTCTTCTGTGGCTTTAATGTGAAAGGGTGACTTCTGAATGTCACCATTGCCAAATGGAAATCATTATACTGAAAATGGAGAAAAGTGCACAGAAAGGGGAGCCTAGGCCTTGTCCCCGCCCGTTTTACCTGAGGCCTGAGGCGCATACTTCTCCTCACAAACGACTGGCCGTGGTGTGATACAAGGTGCCTCTGCTGGATTCTGGAAACAAACGCTCACTCATCTGTAAAGTGAAACTTCTGTTCTTACACAATTTCTGTACCTGCGTATTTTGCTTTGTTTTCCCTCTTACTTTTTTGAATCCTTCCTTTTCTCTTCTAAAATCTTTCTCTTCTTTCCTCTTTCTTATTTAACATTTTCCATCCATGTTTTATACTCCATGCTCCATATTTCAATTGACTACTCAAGAAATGTTTCCACAGATTAAGGAGCTTATCTTTTAGAGATCACATACTATTACCAAGAATGTGAAAATTTTTTAGCTTTAGGGTGTGTGCGCGTGTGTGTGCATGTGTGTGCGTGTTATGCTGTGTCTTGGTAATGAGAGTCACAGAAAGCTGCGTGTCAGAAACTGTAATCACAGACTGGGTACCTCAGTGTGCCTTTCTCCATTCCTCAGATCTTTCTCAGTGTGTGTTCCAGGTGCTTTCTAAGACCTTGGAATTGCTATTTTGTCAGAACTCCACAGCTTACATCAGTAACTTGTCTTTCTGGGGAACCACCAATGCACCATCAGATCCCTGACAGAACTTCGTTCTGACTTCTGTGCTCCTTGAGCAAAGTAGTTAAGAGTGAGAAGCCTGAGTCCTCTGATTGCATCCCAGCTCTCTTCTTCCTGCTGACTCACTGGGCCACTATGGGAAAGGTTATTGAATTATTCAAAATCCGTTTTGTTGTCTGCAAAACAAGGGTAATGATGGAACTTACTTATAGGAGTATTACAAGATTAAGAGTTAATATAAGTAAAGTCCCTTGAATATTTCTTGATGTGCGGTAAAAAAAATGTGGGTGTTTTCATTGTTACTGCCGCCACTGTTTAAACTTAGAGTTGGGAGAACTCCAACTGAATTACAGCTTTACTGCTTACTAGAAGAGTGGCCTTGCATTGTACTGATCCTGTTCATCCTTTTAATGTATACAGAACAAAGCCAATTAGTGTTTGATATTTTATCTTATGACAGAAAGCTATAGAGCCCAATAATATATACTTTTCTACCTTGAATTCTTAAAAAATTCTTTGAGTAATAATAAATGTAATATCAAACTACTTTCTAATTTTATTTAGTGCTTTACCTTTCATTTGTATCTAATGTTATAGTCTCCTTCCATACTATAAGACCCATGAACGGAGGGATACATCTCATACGTTTCTGTGTATCCCTTCACACCTACCACAATGCCTAATTATTGCATAATTATTGCAGGAACTCACATCTGAATGAATCAAAAAACAAGAATGCAGTCAACCAACATGTATCTCCTATTGGCCCCAGCATTATATCAACTTAAACAGATGTAATAGCCACCCGTGTGATATGCAATAAATTAAGCATGCATGTATTCATAAAATACATTATTCTTATAATAACAATTTTAGTGATGAAAGGAATTCTGAAAATTGTAGAATTCTGAAAATTGTAGTCTATCTCTATACTCAGTAAAGAATAGCATCTGTGATATGATTGCCCTTTGTTTTCTACCTAAATAACTACTCTGCTTCTAAAAACCAACTAATTCACCAGCCCTTAGTGAAGTTCACCCTGACAAAAATAACAGTAGCACAAGGAACAATAATAATGTTTTTCTAGTATATATTGTGTTAAGGACTTCACAGATGGTATCCCATTTGATGTTCAGCAAAGACCATGACATAAGTGCTATTGTTATCTAGTTATCTAGACCATTTTTAAGATGAGGTGACTGAGTCATAGATTAAATAACTTGTCTCTGGTCATGCACACTGTAAGGGAATAAGTCTGGATTTGCACTCAACTCTGTATGACTCCCGAAGTCAAACTTCCTTTTGTTAATTCACAGAGCAGCATCCCTTATATAGCTCATTTAGCAATTAATCCTGCTTTAGTAACATTATCTCATCGGGCAATCTCTTGAACTGTTGTCTTAAACTGCTATTTTTTTTAAGGAAAGGTACAAACTGGAATGAAAGTGAATAGGCAGGCAGGAGGAGAGAGAGAAGGAACAAGCACTCCATTTATTTTTATTTAGTTGTTCACATTGGCTTCTCCCCCCAGTCCCAGGTCTTGAACCCTGGTCCTTGAGATGTGTGTGGGACTGCTCCGCTAGGCCACCAGGGAGCACCCTTAAAGCCTTATTTGAATATGTTGTGATTAGATTTTCCATATATTTATGTCTTATTTCCTGAAAGTTTTCATATTGACATCCCTACCACTATCTGGCACATAGTAGATGCTCAGGAAATGTTTGACAGCTCCACTGAAACCTTCCGTGAAGAGGTACTGTTTTCAAAGAAGCTCATGTCTTTGTTAGAAAGTTGTTCTTGCTATTTAAAAAAAATGTAATGCCTGTAAACTGCTTCAAATCATAAGATCCTAAAGAGAGGTTATGTGATCTACTGCTTTTATTTTACTGTTGAGAAAGCCTAAAATCAATTGACTCGCCCGAGAAAAATGCTGTTGTCTTATAGATCCGTGGCCATGAACGCTGGTCTCTGGAGTCACTGTCTAACAATATTATTTCAGATATTTGAAAATATTTTCCAGGTGCCTCTTAGTCCTGTTTGGTCATCAGGTTTGAATTTCTCACCCTCATAGGTACTCTCCAGGCTTTAGCCTAGTTTTTCAACAATCATAGTAAACAAACTCCCTAATGTACTGCAGGGGAACAGAAACATCTATTACTAATATCACTTACACTGAGTCTAATCTTTGTGTAAAAGTAACCAGATATTCTTAGTCATAAAAAATGCAACTGCCTTTTTGTAATAATATAACGCTATCAATTAGTCACGAAAACAGTTAAAAAGGAAAAGACTAACTCATACAAAAATAGATGTAGAGGAATTGCTCCTGAGAAATGGTTCAACATTCAGAGAATTTTTGCAGAATAATATATAGTTATCGAATATAATATGCAGACTAGATAATAAAAGTGAAAAGTATATAAGAAATTTTTTTAAAAAGAGGCACACCCTGGTGGCTCAGGCATTAAGTCTGGGATGTAGATCACGTGAAGCCCAGGGACCTGGGTTCGTGACTCAGACCCAAGGAAACAACCAGAAGTGAACAAAGAAATAAAATGCTTCTTCCTCCTCTCTCTTTCTGCCTTCTTACCAGTTTGCCTTCGTTCTTGCCTTCTGCTTTCCTCTTTAAAAAAAACATCCAAAATATCTGCTTATACTAAGGGAAAGAAGGAAGCAAGGAAGGAAGGAAGGAAAGAAGGAAGGAAGGAGGGAGGGAGGGAGGGAGGCAGGGAGGGAGGGAGGGAAGGAGGGAGGGAGTATGTAGGGGATATAAACAAATTAAATCCTTTAAGATAAAATGGTTCTTTGTGAAGTGTTGAAGTTTTCTCCTTCCCTGGCATTATTGACTAAATTTACAGTATCTGTAATAGCACATAGATGTAAATATAACTAGAGTATCAAATTTTTAGACGGAATGGGAGGTGGGTCAGGAGGGGTAGATCTGGGTCAGACTCATACCTGTTCTGGCTAGTGTAACAAAACACCACCAACTGTGTGGTGGTATAAACAACAAAACTTGTCTCTCACAGTTCCAGTGACTAGAAGTTGAAGATTAGGTTTCCAGCACAGTCAGGCTCTGGTGGAAGCCCTCTTCGGGTTGCAGACTGCTGACTTGTCACTATGTCCTTACCTAGAAGAAAGGCGTGGCGCTCTCTGAGCCGTCTCTTTATCAGGGCACTAATCCCATTCATGAGAGTTCCACCCTCAGGATCTCACCACCTCCCAAAGACTCCATCTCCCAAGAATGTCACCCTGGGCATTAGGTTTTCAACATGTGAGTCTGGGGAAGACACAAACATTCAGACCATAGCACCATAGACATCATTGCACTGAACAGTTTGGATTCTGGCTTGTGAAGCCACGTTTTTTCACATGTTCTTCTACAAGGCCATAACTACTTAATTTTTAGTCTTGGTATATAAGAATTCCACTCTTTTTGCTGTTATTTTTCTTATCGGTTCCAGCCCGGTATTCTGAACTTCTGGGATAGTTTTGAACACTTTCAATGAGTCTGTCATTGTTTAAAATAACCTTTGTATTATCTTAAAGTGTGATAATAATCATAAAAGTACCTAATCATTAAGCACTTACTTCTAGACCAAGCACTACATTAAATGTTTTGTCTCATTTTATCCTCAAATCAGGCCTACAAATTGAGTATTATTAATCACCTCTGCCGAAGATCATACAGATAGTAAGTGTCAGAAAATGGAACTCAATCTCAGTTATATCTGATGCCAAATTCCATGCATTTAGACATTATCATGTGCCATTTCTCTCCAAGTTTTTCTTCCAAGGTACTAAAGATAAGAGTAAGAATAGATTTTTGGGATATTCTACCAGAGACTTCCTTCCCAATGGACATATAACTACTGATTCATGTTCATTGGATATTGTGATTCATCTAATTGTCATTTACTTGGAAAGAATATTATCTACCCAGCTTTTACTATTCTATTCACAAGACTAATGTGGAAGACAATTGAATGTTTTACAGAAATGAAAAATCTTAAGCCTATGACATTCTCTTTTTCTTTCAAGAGATTCCCTCACCTATATTATTACCTCCCTTACTAAATTGTTGACCATACCTTAGTTAGAGTGATCTAAACTCAAGCCCCATTGTACCATCTTATTTCAGTTACTTAGGAGGACTCCCCTCTTCTATAGAGGATGTTCTTGATCTCAAGTCCAGGACCACCAAGAACTTCATGAAATGTATAATTCTGTTAAAGTTTATACAATATTGTGTATATATATATATATATATATATATATATATATATATGTGCACTGTATTCTGAAATACCTTTTGATTTGTATTAGATTATCAGAGGTAACTACGATATGATTTTAATACCTGTAAATCACTAATTAAATATAATTTTTAAAAAATATTTACACAAAACCCTTTATGACCTATTTCTTCATGACCTAAGTTAAACATGTTCATTCAATTAGTAATTAGTTACCAAGCTTAACATATGGAACATGTAAGACAAAATTAGTGGTTATCAGAAAGAAAAGGGGGCGAGGAGTGGGCAAATCAGGTAAATGGATTCAAGTATAAGATAAAGGATAGAACTGAACTTTTAGTGGTGAATTTAACAGTATATATAGATGTTGATTCCAATGATGCGCACCATAAGCCAATATGGTATAATATAATGTTACTTAAATAAAAGAAAAAAGAAGATATTGAAATCCAAGGGAAGATAGAAAAGAAGAGACTAGCATGAACTAGAATTATTAAGGAAAGCTTTTTGAGGAGGGAATCATACTAAGAGGAGAATTTTTCAGACAAAAGAAAGGACAGAAGTTACTGAAAGTAAAATTTAAAAAGTATGCCATGTAATCTGTGACAGCATAGGAGAGAATAAATACATTTTTTTTGATTGAAAGAAGAAACAGTGAGTATGTCTTTAATTAAATATCCTGGTAATTATTACAACTTTGCTATTCAATACCACGAGTGGAAATTAATAACAAAAATAACAATCTTCAACCTTGCTCCAGTTGAAAACCTCAGGTTATATCAAAACCATACAAAAAAATGTTCTGTTTTGACAGACTGTATGGTATGCAGGGGAAAACATGGATATGATAAAGCAGAAATTAGTTTTGATTTTTAGTTTTGCCGTTTAGTTACTTTATATAGTCTGAAACAAGTTTTCTCTTCTGCAAAATGGGAATAATAATGCTTATATCACAGGGCTGAGACTTGAATGAGATGATTCTTCTAAGATGCCCAGTGCAGTGCCTGATACATAGCAAGTGTTCAATAACCATGAGCCCTGCTGTTATTTTTATTCCTGTGAATTGATGCATTTATGTGTCTGTGTTAAGTCAAGATGTGAATTTTGGTTGTGTATTTTGAACATATAAACTTGAGCCTACTTGACCTGAGAGCAGTGGGGCTTTCTGAAATGGAAACTGGAGAAGGTTACTGTGTAACATGGCCTCAAGTAGCTATTTGTCTTCAAAAGGACAAAAGGACAAACTTTGGGATGAGCAGTTGTATAGGTGGAATCCTCAACTAGAAAGCTGATCATTTTCTTCATGAGCTGCCTACTGTACAAACTGTCATGCAAATACTGCATTATTCTTTATGAAAAATATTGAAAACTCCTATGACTTTTTGCTTGAATTTCTTCTAAAGTAGATTACATGGTTGAATTAATTTCACGTGTGATATTCTTCGGCTTGGATTTTTTTCTAAAGTAAAATACATAACGAATTGATTTCAAGTGTGTTTGTAAACCAGCCAAATATTTCCTTTTAAATACTTGAGCTCTATGTTAAATAGACAGAGTAATGGTTCTTAGCACATTACTTTTTTTTTTTTCAGTAATAGATTTCATCCTTTAATCCTTTAGTGGGCTTTTAGTTCCATATATACTAAGATGTCTCCTAGGCCCATAATAATTGAATTTTCTCATTTCATGCAGGTTCTTCCAGGGGACCCAGCCCCCTAACCATGGGCGCCCAGGACACCCTTCCTGTTGCAGCAGCATTTACAGAGACAGTCAATGCCTACTTCAAAGGGGCGGATCCAAGCAAGTAAGCGTGAGCCTGGTCCTCCACATGCTCCAAATTGCATCCTGTTCAGACAGAGACACTCTAAATAAACTATTTCATTTCTTGTCCTAAAAATATCCAGTTCACTATAACAAATGACGCACCTAGAATAGAGGAGAAATTTTAATTAAAAATATTAATTCTTGACTTTTTGTTAAAGGAAAGGTGCAGGCAAGAATAAAGGTGTGTAGACAGTCAGGCAGTAATAGAGAAGAGGAAGAAGCATTTTATTTTATTTTTATTTAGTTGTTCACACTGGTTGTTTCTCCCTCCGGACTCGGGACTCAAAGCCAGGGGTATGTGATCAGCAGTCCTTTGGAGGTGATTGACCTAACTGCTACTGGGCCAGGTGCGTCAATACACTGCTCTTTAAAAAAGGTACCAAAGATTCAATAATCAAATCTCTTACTATCCAAAAATCTCTGATTTGGTTTGGTTGGAAGTAGAAGGATACCCTACTTTATCAACAATGATGAATGTATTATTGACAGAAGTAAATATCTAGATAATGCTTTCATTGTCTTAGTCTTTCTTGGATGAAAATCCACATATAAATTATAACACCTTCTCATAACACCCATCCACCTTCTCTGTCACTCACCAGTGAGAGTACAGGTTATATGCTACCTTTGCCATAAGATAAACTACCCCCCCAATTATATATATGCATATATGTGTGCATAAATATACATATTTACATACATGATTACATATAATACATATAATTACCACAAATTAAAAATCCAGGGAAAAATGTACTATTCTCTATTTACATGAGCCTAACTTCACTTTTATCAGTATATACTGTCATTGACTTGACATGAACGCATATGGAGTATAATTAAATAATTTGCTTCTCTACCCAGAGTTCCTGGAGAGTTTTTTAGGAAACCTATGGATTGCCTAGAATTACACTGCATGTATTACATGTGTGTTCAGATATTTACTTTTTCCATAGGAGAGGGTTTATAGAATTAATCAATTTTACAAAGGGGTTTATGATCCTAAAAAGTTAAGTGATTATTGGTCTACACTGAAAACTGAACACCAAGTTGAACTGGTTTTTCAAATGTGTCTTTAATATTCCAGGTATGAATTTGTTGGATAAACCAAGGTGAGAAATAAATTGTTCTTTAATTTTTTGCTCACAAGGAATAGGTTTAGTAAACCTTAGTGTATATGGGAATAAGAATGAGAGAGAAAATTAAATGTGAATATTGAACCCCACACAATTTTGTATACCTTTTTGAAACAGTGATAATGAAGTATAATTAGAACTTGGGAAACTACCTGCCTGATAGTAAATTCTTTCTATACTTATAAAGCTCTATTTTTTTAATCTAAATCTAACAATATTATACTGGGAAAGTAATATAATTAGTAACTCTGCCTTCAAGTGTCCTACCCAGTTACTGAGATCTATCACCCTCACTAAATATGATGTTTTTTTTAAAAAATCTAAGTTTTATTGCAGGCATGGAGAGTTACATAGAAACCAGCACTGTGAATTCTGTTGTCTTTGTTCCCGTAACAGGATACCATGGACTGGGTAGCATATAAGCAATAGGAATGTATTTCTCACAGTTCTAGAGGATGGGAAACCCAAGGCCCAGGTGCTGACAGAGGGAGTGTCTGGTGAGAATTCACTTCCTAGCTCATAGACAACCTTTGTCATGTAACTCACATGGCAGAAGGGACAAGGGAGTGCTATGAGGTCTCCTTTATGAGGTGTTAATCCCAGTCATAAGGGCCCCAACCCTCATGACCTAATCAGCTCCCCAAAATCCCACTTCCAAATACCATGATGTTGGATATTAGATTATCAGCATATGAGTTGGGGGTGGGGAGTGACAAGCATTCAGTCTATAGCCCTCTATTTTCTCCAAGTCCTCTCTCTTTCATCTTTTAAGCAGGAAGGTCGTTTGCTAGATCTATGCATGAGTAGAAATTAAAAGCTATCTCTAAGTATTTACTTGAATTGTTAGAGCAAGAAAGCTTAGGCTGTGTATATACTTTACATACATGCATGCGATTGTTCTGTAGAATCTTCTTTAAACAAAGAATTACATAACATTGTCATACCAGTTCTAAGGAGCACTTAATACTGACTAACCTATACCTTAGAAAGCTCAGGCTAACTAAACTGAGAACAGCAAATAGAAACACTCCTTAAAAGTGAGTATATGTGTGTGCATATTTGAATAGGGCACACATTGTGGCCCAGGCAGCTAAGACACGGGCATGTGCACCACACGAAATCTAAGGACTTGAGTTTGGGGCCTGGGGTTGGGGTGAAAAATTAAAATAAACAACTAAATGATGCTTCTTCCTCTCACTTCCTTCTTTTCTTCAATGCTTCTTCCTTCTTCTCTTAAAAAAAAAAGAAAGAAAAGGTCATCAGGAGATATGTATGTACTGGGGTAAAATATGCTAGGACTTATAAAAGAATGAATTGTTTTGTTTACTCTCTCTAATTGGCTTTCATTCATTTATTCATCACTTGACTATTTACTCCACTGTAGTCACACTTACTTCATGGCTGTTTCTCCTTCACCACCCAACCCCGTCTGTACCCCAAGGTCTTTGTATTTGTTTCTCTTTCTGTCTCGATAAAATCTTCACTCAGATAACTGAGTGACTTGTCCCCTCTCTCCTTTATGATTCTTCAGCAGATTTATCGAAGAGGCCTCCCCTGTCAGCCCTCTGTAAGATTACAACTCTCCTCCCACCACGATCCGCACTTCCTTCCTCTTTTTCCACAGCTCTTCTCTCTAATGAACACGGTGCCTGTTATCCATTGTCAACTGTTTGTCTCTTCTGTTACTAGAATTGAAGCTCCATGAGAACTGGGACACTAGACACATTGCTCATTGTTGTATCCTCAGCACATAAAGCAGGACTTGGTGTGAAGTGTGCTCAGTGCATATTCACTGAATACGTTGCATTGAATTATTCCCTTAACATTTGCAGAATGGCTACTGTGTGCCTGCCATTGTGCTAGACTGGGGTTATATTGGGTATGTGGACAGTAAGAGTTGTGCACAGGTAAAATGCAAAGTCTACTATAGAAGTATAGCTGTGGTACACAGTGGGAGTTAAGAAGTCATAGTCATAGTCATAGACGTGCCCTGGTGGCCTCGCATATAAATCCACTGCCTTTGGCTGGCATAGTCTAATCCACATATGTCCCGAAGAACCGCATTTGTGACCCAGGGCCAGGGGGGGAGTAACCAGATGACTAACTAAAATAAATTAAAATCTTCCTCCTCTCTTCTTTCTTCCTGACTACCAGTCTACTCGCCTTCATTCTTTCCTACACCTTTCCTTTTTTAAAAAATGTCCTTAATAATATTTTTTTTAATCCCACAAGGTCATGTAGCAGTCTGCCAGTCACATTGTAGGCCTGTGCCATTAAAAGCTGGGTTCTTCTGTATCTATTCCAGTTTCTTCAGCACACTCTGACAGATGTGTGAGGTCTACACCAGGGAGCCTAGTATCCAAGACTGGCATGCCAGTGATTAGACCCTTCAATCAGATGAATATTAGTGCTTTTCCTATGTCCTTCCAAACTGCCTGAGTCTTTGATTTTTTAATGACATATATTGTGTCTGTTTCCAATTATATTGCTGTAAGTGTATTTATTGCCATCTTAGTATATCCTGAATGTTAGTAGATGGGTGAGTCAGTGTATTTCAGTGAAATTATTAGAGCTAGAATTTATGAACAGATCATGAAGTGAAATTCTTCTATATTTAATTTCATCTCCAGTCAGTGAATCATTTTTATTGCCCTTCCTTTATTATTTATTTTCAAGAAAACAGTTCAAGTTCAAAAGTTCAGTAGGTGGGCAGGGAAAGAATATAAAGCCACACAACTGCACCACTTTGAGAAACGATGCTAAAAATATCATATAGGATTACTGTTTTCCTGTGGTTCCCTACCATCCTATATCAGTTTTCCCCATTTGTTTTCAGATGATGCGTTGGAAACAAAAGTTTGCTACTTTAATTATTTAGTACTGTGATATATAATCCATTCAAATGTATATGAGACTTGGGAGTTCATGGGCAGAGAACTCCTTGACTTTTGCTTTTGACTGGAGGACACATCTTCCATGATTAGCTCCTATTTGAACAACCCTGGTGCTAAATAATGAGGGCCAAGGATTAATTCTCAAATTCTTAGGAAAACATAGGTTTCTGAGCTACATCTTCTCCTTCTCTTAATCATATTTTAATTATTTATTCAAGTGTCTCTCTCTTTACCTAAACTAGAAGTTTAAGCCAGACCATGTTTGTCATTTTTTCTATTTTCATGCATTGCATAATGCCTGGTGCATTGTATTTATAATTGTATATTTAATTATATATAGGTGCACCCTGTATATAATTGTTAAGTGCAAAATTTTATTTCACAAATGTTTTGTTGTTCCTATTTTTCCCCAGTTTTGTGCTGTGCACCTTTGTAGAACCTAAGACTCAGTACTTGTCTTCATAATAGTAGGTATGTGTAAGAAACTGTGAAAGAGTTTTCCACCCCAAAAAATCTGTATATTTATTCAAGGAAACTAAAGAAAGGAAAAACTAAGGACAGATGAATGGAGAGTATATGAAGGAAGGCTTTAAGAAGGTCTGTCTTTGAACCGAGTCTTGAAATACTAAAAGGAATTTACCTAGTATATGAGCCAACAAACAAGGGTTATGAATAAAGGAAGGGAAATTGCATGTGTGTAGAGGTATGTATGCTTAAAAGAAGACTATTGGCTTATTACCAAAAGCAATAAATACAAGTCACATTTTATATGAGGTATGCATTTCTTGTTGCCAGATAACACATAAATCAGTTTCACACTGTCTCTGACTAAAATTAGCCAACATTCCTCTTGACCAGATCACGGTGCTGCCTGGGTCAATAAGACACACCTAGATACAAGTCACTTGACCTGTTGAGATTTTATCATTCTTGAAAAAACGTTTCATTTTTAGAACTTGAAATGATCTCAAACTTTATACATGAAGAAATTTGTTAACATTTCTATATCACACTATTTTACATTTTCACAATTCAAACTCACATGAAATGTAGAGATATAATATAAACTGATAGGATTATTCATTAAGGTTCAGCAAAAATTTTTCTTTAGTGAATATAGGTTGCAAATACTAATTTGTATAAATTTCACATCAATTTAGACACGGGAAAAATTAATAAATATGTAAAGATTTCACTCTGATCACTGAGATGCAGTACAGAAAAGTAATGTAATTGAGATTTAGTGGTCCTTATATTTACTACACAGCACTGTAAGCCTCTTGAAGCAGGGGCTATTTTGCTCATTTTTTTAATTGCCTCCCTGCTGTGAAGAACAAAGCAAGAAAAACTTGTGATGTTGCAGAATTGTGGATGATAATATCTGAGTAAGGGTAGAGGGACACATGTCACATTTAGGAATTTTGTTTGCCATTAACCCCGACCCCAAGCCCAGTCTTAACCCTCAAGGCTATAGCAATTCTTCATATAAGCTATTTTGAATGTGCACCAAGTACCATCTCAACGGAACCATATGTCTCATCTCTCACAGTTCTGCAGTATACATGGGCACTATGGGGCAAATAGAGTTCCCTGTACTTGTGAGCAACCTTTTCATAGTGGGATCTGAGCACTGGAGCAGGCCAGCCATGTGCACTTTAGGAACCAGGTACTGGGGAAACTGCCTGGGCTCCGGGACACTAGTTAAAGCCGCAAGGACTGCACTTTACTCCCACTAGGAGGCGCCACATGCACCGCAGGAACTGGCAGGAGATAAACTGTTAAGTACCGCAGGAGCCTGCGCAGCCGGCGTGAACCAGAAAAGGGAGATCCCTTCTTCCTACAGCTTTTGTGCTGGCCCCTGGTTCTGACAAAGCTTAACAGACGCTTCTTGGCAAAGAAAAAATAGGTAATGAGTCCATTATTAACTTTCTCAGAGCAGGCAGTAAAGAGTGAATTGGAACTACGTAGATTTTATGTAGAAATTGACAGTGATTCTAAATTTCATATGACAATGTAAACCACCCAAAATAATCAAAACAATTTTGAAGAAAGTTTTTAAAAATAGGCATGCCCTGGTGGAGCAGTGATTAGGTGAGTTGCCTCTGAAGGAACAAGCCACATACCCTTGGGTTTGTGTTTCTAGCCCAGGAGGAAATAATCTTATGAACAACTAAATAAAAATAAAGATGCTTCTTCCTCCTCTCTCTTCCTGCCTACCTATTATTCACCTTCATTCCTACCTGCACCTTTCCTTTTAAAAAATTAAATTAATATTAATATATATACATATTACAAGACTAAGACTACCTTAATATAATGGCAATCAAGACCGTGTGGTTTGGGTGTAAAGACAATCAAAATAGATCAATAGAACTGACTAAAGAATTCAGAAATAAGCCCACACATATATAAACAACTGAGTTTCAACAAATTTGCCAAAGAAATTCATTGGAGAAAACAGTTTTTCTTCAACAAATAGTTCTAGAATAATTAGATAGCCATATCCACAAACAATAAAGCAAACTTGGACCCAAACCAAAATGAACTAATAAAAATGGACCATAAAGCTAAATATAAGAATGAAAAAAAAACACAGAAAATATAGGTGAAAATTTTGTGATCTTGGATTTGGCAATGACTTCTTATGGTTCCAAAATATTAAATAGATTAGATATAATCCATGAAATAATAAATTAATGAATTAAAAACTTCTGCTCTTCAAAGATACTATTAACATAAAGTAAAAGGCAAGCCAAAGACTGGGGGAAGAGATCTTTACAAAGCACCTATCTGATAAATAAAATTTTGAAAGTTAAAGGCATACCTGCTGTCTGATCCAGTGCTTTCACTCCTACAAATTTATCTGAGAAGTCAGGACATAAGTCCATACCAAAAAGTGTATATATGTACTCATCACAACTTTATCTGTAATAGGCAAAAACTGGGGAAAGAAACAGTTTCTTCAATGGGTAGATGGATTTTAAAAATTACAGTGCCTCTGATATCCAACAAAAATTACTGATACATACACTGTATGTGTAGATTGCAGAATAATTGGGCTGAGTGAAAGAATCCAGATTTGCTGAAAACAACGCATGTAGTAATGATACTATATATATAAATTTCTAGAAACTGATGTCTGGTGTCAGTGTTAGCAATTGCCTTGGGGTAGAGAGTGGACAGAGGGGGAAAAGCTTGAGGAAATTATAGGGATGGTGAATATAGTTATTATCTGGTTCACAAGTATATTAAATCAAAAATATGGAAATTTATATTATAAATACATGAAGTTTATTATCTGTTAACTTTACCTTAATAAAACTTTTTAAAAATGGTTATTCTTCTTTCCAAACAATCATTCTAGTGTGTTGACAAACATGATTTATTTTACAATTTGACCAAATAGATAAAGGACTAAAGAACTAGCTAAGTGGGAAGCAAGAAGTTTATCTCATGAGTTCATAAATGAAGAAGCTCAAGGCATCAATCATGTTATTCTGAGACAAGAAATAAATTCCAGCAGATAGTGTGGTAACACTGTGCATTTTAGTATTTTCAGATATGTCTACAAAACTCAGAAATCAAAGCAATGAGAACCCTCAGAATGGATGATTCTGTTGGTGAGGTGAACACGCCAACTCTTCCACAGGAAAAGAAAAGCTGCCCTTCTTACCATTCAGAAACACATTCAACAAAATAGACACCACTTTTGATAAATATTTAAACAAACCATTGAGTTCTCAGATCTTGGAAATAATTGAGTAGCTGAGGGTGGAATTGTAAGAGCTTGCCTTTCCTCTCTTCTGCTGTGTAATATTACCTAATCTTTTTCAAAACTGTTTTGATTCACAGCACATTGACCTGCGTTCTCTCTCTCTCTCCCTCCCGCTCCACACCCCTCCCCCACCTCGTGTTTTGATATGCCAGATGTATTGTGAAGATCACTGGAGAAATGGTTTTGTCCTTTCCTGCCGGCATCACCAGACACTTTGCCAACAATCCGTCGCCAGCTGCTCTGACTTTTCGGGTGATAAATTTCAGCAGGTTAGAACACGTCCTGCCAAATCCCCAACTTCTCTGCTGGTAAATATATTTTGCACAAATTTCTTAGAGATGTGTGTGGATTAGTACTTTATACTTAGGTGAGCAATATACCTTGGCAAGCGAGTAGCAGTTTAGAGAAATAATTGCTGCTCAGATACATCTGTAAACTCAAACGCAGAACTTTTACCAGCTGTAAAAAGGCCAACTATAGCAAATGACTAAGGTGACATTTACAGAACAAAATCTGTATTCCTGACTATTCATTGTTTCACTGATCAGTAGACAACACATGAGGGTGGTGGGAAACAAATTCAACAATATAAATAAGGTCAAATTTTTTTTTATTGTCATTTTTTTAAATCAAATGATATTTGAACTGTGATATACTCATCCTGTGAGCTTGAGAATCTTTTTTTGTGAAACATGAAATTTCATTGTAATGGTAATTATTTTGATGAAACTTTCCATGCATGAAATTAAAGAAGCGTATGTGAATTTCCTTATATAAATATGCTTCATCACATTTTCTATTAAATCTGAATATATCTTTATCATACATATATACATAAACATTCACACAAACATTAATAAGTACATGCTTTTTTAAATGATAATTCTAGTGAATTATTTGCAATGGATAAGGTGAAAGGAGTGATTCTTGATAGCATCATCCATCATCAAGCCCTGATATTCCATCTAACAAGACTCTAAAGTGACCACCTTGGTGCACCTTAGTGACCCTGGTGTTAAGTCTATAACTGCAGCACAGTCCACATAGGCCCAAGGAGCTGAGTTTGCCTCCCAGTGCCAGGGACAGGGATGGGGAGAACAACCAACATGAGCAACTAAATAAATAAATGAGTATGTCTTCCTCTTCTCTCTTGCTGCTTCCTGCCTGCCTGCCTGCTTGTCTTCATTCCTACCTGCTTCCTTCCTCTTTAAAAAATAAATTGATTAATTGTCTACCTTTTCCCTTTTTCACGACGTCCCTTGTCAAATGACTACTCTCATATCCCTGGACCATAGATTGCACTCTTCCTTCTCTCCCTATATCCCATCTTACCCTGCTCCTACATTCAGCTGCTCAGCTGAGTGGAAATTAGGGTGTTCATTCACAAGCTCTGGTGCCTTCACATTACCTCTAGAGCAGAATCCATACTTGTTGCTTTGCCTTTGAGGCCCCAAGTCATCATCACTTCCTGTCTTTCTGTCTTCATCTCTCCCTGTCCTGCTCAGAATTCTCGTATCTTCAGTCAGACCCACCAGACTTGGAAAAGGTCTCAGTCCCTTCCGGTATCAGGACTGTGTGTGTGTTTCCTTTGTCTTTAATACTATTTTTGACTTTCTTAACTGACTCCTGATCATTTTTCAGATTTTAGTTCCACTTGGCTTTCCCTGACCATCTCATTATACTCTCTCCTCCCACCTCACCCATCATTCTCAAACTAAATATGTCCTCTTGTTATTATTTTCCAATGTGTCCCATTCTTTCCCTTTGTTGTGCTTACCCAAATTAATAACTATATCTATTTATGTGTTATTATTTATTCATCTTCCCTGTGAGACCAGAAAATGCATGAGGGAATGAAACACATTATTTCACCACTGAATTTTCAGTACTTTTCGTCATCGCTGGCATCTACTGAAGACTTCAGTAGCATTTTTCCAGTGAATAAATAACTCAAATATAATTTAAAGAATTTTGTCAAGTCAGGTATTTATGTGGAAATTGCTAAAAGTTGCTGGTTATTGTAATGGGATGACTAATAGAGGCATTCTTTTCCTTGACTGAAACTTTTTCATTGTGGTAGAGAAAAAAGTCACAGGTCTTTAGGTGATTTCCATGATTTGGGGAGGACTTAACTGGCAAACTTGATTCCGGTTTTAAAAGTATGAAAGAAGTTCTCTTCCATTAAGAAAGAAAAATAAATGTGAAATAATCAAGGCTGAAAATTGTCCAATTTTTAATTCATTTTCCCACCATGTTTTTGATGTGCACATCAAGCCAGTAAATTTTATTCTTTGAGGTTCCTCCATCTGAAATTAGGAAGTATATACTACTATCTTACATACATATGACTGGTGTGATCTTTATAGTTTTGTTGATTTTTAAGCAGGTAAGTTGCCAAGATGAACAACTAAATTTAAAATATAGAGTGCTTCTTCCTCCCCTCTCTTTTTACCTGCCTCTGCTCACCTCATTCCTGACTATATCTTTTCTCTCTCTAAAAAAAAGAGATTTAAAAAATGAAGACAATCATTCTCCTTCTTCAAGTTAGATTTTAATGAAATATAATGTAACTATATGCTGAATGCCTAGCACATAAGAAGTGCTCAAAATTCATAACTGCTCTTACTATATTACTAGGATACTCTGAAAGTAAAATGTAAGTAAACAAATAGTATTAAGTTACTGAGTAACTTGAACCCACAGTTTCTTTATTATGTGGGAAGCGAGCAGATTTTTTTCATACTCTTGTCTGATTCTTTTTATCATTGAGAGAAGCATTTGCAAGATGTGTGAGTGGTCTGTGGACAGATCTCTTAGTAATGCTAACGAGCCTCAGATGAATACAAAATTCCTTAGCTCATCAACACTATACTCTACCCTCTGTTATAATTACTTCATTATTATCATTTAAACTCCAGGATTAGCTCATAAATGACATGACTTTTTTATTATTTAGATGCTCTTGGATGAAATATTGTGAATGCTATTAAGGTAGCATGGTAATTTCAGTATCAGCTTTTCTTTTTTGTTGTTATTAAAGACCATGACTACATTTGGCCAAATATTTAACTTGGCAATTTCTGAGAAACTACTATACAACTCAACTCAGGAGAAAAATCAATGTACTCAGTTCCTTGATTGCATTAACAGACTAATTCAGAGGAAACTGTGATGATGTAGAAAGAGCTATTAAGTTTGGGTTAATAAATAATTCATTCTTTAAAGCAACCAATTACCATCACGATTGGTTGATATTACTGAGTACTTACTGAGATTTATGCAGTACAGTAATGCCTCCCTCTGGGTATAACCTATTAACATAATGCCATTCAGAACAGCAATTATACTAAAATCACACTATTGTTAATAATATTATCCTATAAATTGTCAAAGATGGATATGGAAATCAGATTACAATTTTCTAATGCAGTTTCTTATGCAGTTTATATTTGTTTTAAGATGTGTCTTAGTCATTTTTTCTTCCCAACTGAACAGCGATACTACACAAAATGATGCCAATACCAAGGAATTCTGGGTAAATATGCCAAATTTGATGACTCATCTAAAGAAAGTGTCAGAACAAAAACCCCAGGCTACATATTATAATGTGGACATGCTCAAATATCAGGTAAGCTGATTTATATAGTCAAGGTGTGTCTGCCACATTACAAATGTATATTCCAAAGTACTTAACACTAAATAAAAGTCATAATTTCCTTTAATATTGTTTAAGGACTATAATTTATAAGAAAATAAAAACATCAGAAGACTATGTGAAGACTACTTTAATGTCCGGCTTGTTCCCAGGCATTAAACTTGAAGCGAGAGGCTGCGAAAGATTGAGAAATAGAAAGAAAAAGACCAAAATAGAAAGAAAGCAGTGGGGTCAGGGGATAAACAAATTGGGGAACTGCTACCCCAAATTGCCACCCTGAGTCACTGACTCCTCGCCTGTTTATTGTCATTACACAAGGAAATCATTCACAGAAAAAATACAAGTAAATCAGCCATTCTAACAATCATTGTTTACAAAGTGATTTTACATTCAAAAGGTTTTAGTTAACTATCCAGCCCTAGGCTTCTTCCTGGAAGGGGTGGGGGTAGGTACCTAGCTTTCCAAGCACCTGGGTTATTATCCTCCCACCCCAGGCATTAATTATCTAAACTAAGCTTCCTCTTTATTGATCCCAGCAACTTAATAATAAAAATATATATATTATATATACATATATAGATATCCTCATTGGTTTAAACTTATAAGTAAAATATTTTATTTAAAAAAAATAGAGAAATATGCCACAAAAATGAAGTTGCAGAAAGTCATATCAATTAAGGTTATTAGCAGTGATAAACTAGATTGCCATAATTTTGTTAAGAGCATTATTGTACTAAAACAAATTTTAAATGTGAGTAATATGTGGGGGGTACAATATGATAATCCTATAAAGTATATTCAAGTAATATTTATGCTAAGAAATAATTTGATGTTAAAAGAATGTTTGGTATAACACAATCTAGTTTTTGTATTTAGGATTGTCTTTACCTCATACTAACCTATTTCAAACCAGTATTCACTATAGTAGTGCCTAACTTAGCATCCATTTGATTCCAGTCACTAGATCCCCTAAATCATTTTACTGAATTATAATATTTGCGATTAAATGTATTCAAGTGGTTTCCCTTAAGATGAAGAAACAGTATTATTTTTTTTAAAGTGTACTTTGGTAGAAATCAGTGCATCTCAAATGTGAATGTGCTTCCCCAGGACACTTGTAAACAAATGTTGCTTCTGAACTGGCAGTAGATAAATAGATGACAGATAGATAGATAGGAAGAAAGAAAGAATTTTTCTAAAGATAGAGATAGATAAAATGGTAATTCCTTGCTATGTGGTAACCACTATACTGTTTCCACATAAAACACCGCCTTCGATCTTCCTGACGACACTCTGGTTAAATATTATTGTTGTCATTCCCCTATGACAGAGAAGCTAAGAGGGTTTTAGTCCAAGATCACTCATCTTGTAAGTGACACAGTCAGAATTCAAACTCAGAACTGTCTAACTCATTGGCTTCAGTGTGCTACCACTTCCCCAACAAAGTGTATTGTAAATGCTGAAGTGCCAGAAGTTTTAGTAATTGAGTTTATGTTTCTAATCGTAGCAATTTACCAGAAGCATCCAGCTCTCTCTCACTCACAGGGCATCCTTTATGAAGATTCTCATGGAGAGCCCATTTGTGAGCTGCACAGACAGCATTATGATGTTTTGATATCTAAGAACATCCCAGTGGGAGGTCATTATAGCTTCTGGTTTTGTTTCAGATGAACAGTCAAGTTTTAAATATTCTCTTTCTTATCGTCTGACAAGGTGTCTGCCCAGGGCATTCAATCCACGCCTCTGAACCTAGCAGTGAACTGGCGGTGTGAGCCAGCAAGTACCGACCTGCGCATAGATTACAAATACAACACAGATGCAATGACAACTGCTGTGGCCCTCAACAATGTGCAGTTCCTGGTCCCCATCGATGGAGGTGTAACCAAGCTCCAGGCAGTGCTGCCACCAGCAGTATGGTAAGAAGCCAGCAGTCCTCCTCCTCTTCATCAAAGGGCTGCTCTGTGCAAAGGGATCACAGACTTAGCATGTGTGCTTCCTACAGGAGGAGATCGCAGCAGGCCTGAGTGTCAGGGCTCAGAAAACAAATCCATGTAGCTATTTTAAGCAGAGAATGATTTAACAAGAGATGCTGGTGCTCACACAATGGTGGAAGTGCTAGTGGAGCAAGCTTTAGGCTGGATCTCCAAGAATATTTCCCTCAACACTGCACAATGGGCTGACCAGGGGAGCTGCTAACTCTTCTGCAACTAGGAAGGAGGTGAATTAGATGCTAGTGGGACAATTGTTTAGATACAACTGTCGCACTCATCCAAGAATGGACAAGATTCTACTAGCACCTCCTTATCTTCTCAGCATTCAAAAAACTGGAGACTTGAACTGGAGAACTCTTAGAAGATTCCATATTGCATGCTGCTGGCCAGGCAGGAAAGCAGCAGGAGGACGGCCTCTAGCTGCTTTGTATCCATCCACTCTCAAGCAGTGCATATATTTGGTGCAGACTGTTTTGAATCTAGGACCCTAACTGCAAAAGTGTCTGAAATGTAGGGTTTCATTTTGCAGCACCTGGTCGATAAAAAGACACGCTAGAGAAGTTATGGGAACAGAAATGGAAAAGACACTGAGTGCCATAGGGGCTGTTAAAAAGAATTTGTTCTCCTAGAACATAGTTCTAGTTTTCCCATGATTGTCAGAGGCAAAAAGTAGAACTTTTTAAGAAATGAATGTTAGCCTTATTACAACTCTAATTTAGATTACCTGAATGAATTAATTAACTCATACTATTTTTTCAGACTTAACAAATTTTAACTCTGAATTGCTCTCTAAATGTTTATGTTATGTTTATGTTATGTTCTGGCTCGTTAAAATAAACAGTGGGAAATAAGAGAATTTATATGTGGATGGATGGATAGGTAGGTAATTAAATAGACAGACGGATAGATGGATAGATAGACAGATAGATAGACAATGCTTAAATTGCAGCTAAAATTTTCAAGATTCAATTTTTTTAAATTAATTTTATCTGGGAAAATTATAGCATTCATTGAACAAAAAGTCTTGCATATGCAAAAGTTATTTTAACCTATCTTATTTTAGGAATGCTGAACAACAAAGAATACTATGGAAGATTCCTGATATTTCTCAGAAATCAGAAAATGGAGGTAATACAATTACATGTTTTATTTAATATGTAAAGCTGAAATAACTTTTAGGCATTAAGAAACTATTAACCAAAATATACTTAGCACTGAAAACATACAGACTAGTTCACTTCATTTTTCATTTTACTACATTTATTTATTTAAACAAATTAAAGCAAATAATTCTTCAGCACATACTCCTCTTCCCCTTTTCTACCCAGGATCTTACATCAGACCAGTCATGCTTTTGACAGAGGGGAGCTTTTAATGAGGCACTTTTCTATATCAAGTCAGATCTTACACTCCTTGATAGTTTATTTTTCACTTCCCTCTGATATTAATCATAGGTTGGAAAATAAATTGCTTTCCAAGTAACATGCCCCCAAATTTTGAAGTGCCGTTTGACTGAATAACACTTTCATCGATATGTAAAAACAGTCACTCAAAATAGTTAATGATAAATTTTCTTCACCACCATATGTCATGGAACACTGTTTTCTACTAAGTTTGATATTTTATGTTAACTTTTTAATACAGTTTCCAAAAATATTACCAGAATGTTGTGTTGACTGTTACCTTGTAATTATACTCTTTTTATAGGGGTAGGTTCTTTATTGGCAAGATTTCAGTTATCTGAAGGTCCAAGCAAACCTTCCCCACTGGTTGTGCAGTTCACAAGTGAAGGAAGCACCCTTTCTGGCTGTGACATTGAACTCGTTGGAGCAGGGTATCGATTTTCACTCATCAAGAAAAGGTTTGCTGCAGGTAAGTGGTTATCTTATGAGGCAAAAATATTTCCTTAGTGCCTTTCTTTAGGAAGGAATTGTTTCTGATTTTTACGTATTCTTTCTTCTCTTCTTCCCAATTCCTGACAACCTTTGTCCATTCCAATTAGAAAGCAAACTAATTTTAAAATAAAGTAAAAATAAGATATTAGACTGGAAATCAGATATTAGGAATGCCCTGGCTACTTATCATGGTTTCTGATTCTGTTTCTTACTGGGGACTGATCAGTCATTCCCATAATATAGATATATATACCAAGACTAATGGGATAAATCCTATTTTTGTTATTTTGACAAACAAGATAAATGCCGTTTACTTTTGGATTTATCTCTCACTTGAATTTTTTTTTCTCTAACAGGACTTCATAGATTTTAGACTTGTCAGGCCTTGCTGAGATCTGAGAGTTTCTATCTTTCACTTTAATGGCAACCTTAAGGAATCTAGACCAGAGATTGGAACTGGTTACCCATGAGCTGAATGTGGCCATGAGACAGGTGTTATTTGGCACATACTGTAGAGTTTGTTGGTGGGGGATTCCCTAATATGAAGGTGATTATACTTGTCAGTGATTTGATGGGATAAGTCCTGGGTTTTATGCCAGCTGTGCTGATCTAATTATTATACCCCATTGATTCTCAAAAAATGACCCAGATTAAAAAGTAAATTATATGGTGGCTCATCCTGTAACAAGTGGGATTCTCATACACAAGAACTAATCTTTCAACCTACACTTGGCAAAACCAAACCTCTATACATTTTTCATAAATGGAAATGTGCAAGAGTAACCAGATGGTCTAAAAAAAGGAAAATTTAAGAAACTTCATGTAATTTTTATTGTCATGCCTCTCAAGCATGCAATATTTGGTTCCTACAGAAGGAGGAATAGAAATGTTACCCATATAATAATCACATTATTGAACTCACATTTAACCTGTTGATATATTGTTTTTGTTTTTCAGGGAAATACCTGGCAGATAACTAATAAATTCTTATGCAAAGACTTGGAGTATTCATATAACAGAGAACTGGTGTATGAGGAGCAAGTTTTAGTTTTGGTTTAATGAAAGCAAACCAAAATTTGCCCTTGGGATAAATCTGCTGGAATGTCAGTGATGTTCTCAACGACAATACCATCATGACCAGTCATACAGTATTTACTTCTAGGTGTAATATTGTTAATGGTTTTAAAATGTAATTATCGTATTTGTATATTGTACTCATTCCAGTAAGACAGTTAGACACTTGAGTTTTAGCATTTTACCATTCCTGAAATGGATGTAATTTAAACTGTGGTATGTAAATTTAATAGTAGTACTGTTGAATGGCACAATGCTTACTGAGATAGATTGCATTTTGTCAATATATAAAATTTAAATATAATATTGATAGCTGTCATAAAGGGGGTGCCACATACAAAGAAAACTAAGTGGAACCAGAAAAAAAAACTTACTTTTTTTCAGTCCTTAGTATATTTTACTCTAGTGCTAAATAAAAGTTCTATCTTCAGATGTTTAGTGGACTAAATTCAGGAACTACTACGAAAAAATTCTAAGGTTAAGCATATTCAAAAAAGCATTAATTACCACTTTTTAAAAAGCTTTTTTTTCAAACTGCAAATTTCATAAAAATGTAAACTGTGTAAACAGGGCCTCTTATTTTTATAACTTGTGTAAAAAGGAAAAGCAATTCATATTTAAAGTTTAAGTATATGAAATTATAATCAAGAGAACAGAAAATGAAGTCTTAGCCACTTATCCCTCTCTCTGCTGTTAGCAAATGTGGAGCTTTCTGAATAATCAGACTGAAACCAAAATTGTGATTTCAAATTTCCACAATGTCCCATAGTTGAACTGATTAACAACTTTTGCAGTTACTATAAACACAGTTTTTCCCATCTAGTAGAGGGAATGGTACCTCATATCTTTCACTTTATCCACAGGAATCAAAACATCAAATATCCACGAAAAAAATTTTAGTCCCCTGTTTAGATCAAGAAAGAGAATTTTAATCATCATCATGTATCATTTGGAAAAGAATTTTAAAAAGTTATTAAATGAAATTCCAATCAATACTAATGTGCAATCAATTTCCTTTTGTATGTCTAAAGTCCATTTTATGTAACTAAAAATCTTTGCCATTCTTGGGGAGTCAAGAAGATAGTTATCAAAAATGTCATGATTTAATTGTTGTAAAATATAATAAAAACTGTAATTATTCAGTCTGGCCCCCCACTGTGGGGATTCAGAATGAAGAAGCATTTCTTCAGGGATCCCAGTAAAATGTTCCTCTCTTAGGATCTGAAAATATGACTCTTCCTTTAAATCATGGAACTTACTTTAAATATAAACCAATTCCTATTCTACTTTATACTGTTAAATAACTCTCATTATTAAGTGGTTATATTTAACATTTGTTATTAAACTTATTTTACATTCACCCATATTTGACAAAGAATCTTTAGCCCCTTTAAATTTTAGAATCATTCAATTTTGTAAGCCTTATTTTAAAATGAGATTGTGACTGGCGATTGTTTATAACAGAACTTTTAAAACTATCATTTGTACTTCTCAATCACTGCTTGCTTCCAAGAGAATGTTCAAAGTGGATCTGTTTTATCTCAGAAGAATTACTCTTCAAACAAATGCTCAATTGGTTCCCCAAGCAATCTTGCAGATTTCTCAACAAGGAATAGATTCTTCCTAAGTGAAAATATTCCATTTTATTTGGCACAAAATTAGGAAATGGAAACTTTTAAATCCCATGAAATATGGGGAAATTCTAGACATTGAAATCAATGGAGAGTAAGAAGCAGAAAACTGAGAATTATCCAGCATATGAATATAAATGTTTTTAAGTAATCAGTTCATGAAAAACGTATTGAATATTAACACAAAGCATATTAAAATGTGTAAATATTAATGGTTTTCATGTCTTGCTCTTTATATTTTATTTGTTTCATATGGTTCTAGAGTGATTAGTAATTAAACACAAGGGTTTTGTTTTCAAAGAATAATTTTGTTGATATTGTAAAATTGTAATTTACAGCATAGATTACAATAACCTCTAATGTTATTCAGATATTTCCAAGAATTAAATTTGAAAGTCTGAAGACATTCTATAATCCCTTAATTGGTATTTGTGAAGTAGAATTGGAGTCAGTCATTTCAAATTTATTAAACTTTGACTAACCAGAGCCTCAGTAAAAAATATATATATATCCTGTCTTTCAGAAAATAGATCAAATAATAATGCTGTAATAAACTCATGTCAGGGATTTAAGTTTTGATTTTTTTAAATCTTTTAGTTTATAGCTTCCTGTTATAACTGTATCCACAGTACTGTACAGTAAGAATTCATGTTAGGAAAAATGATCCTAGAAAATAGAAGAGTCTTGGTGATCAAAGAAGCATTAAGTCAGGTTCATTATCAATTCCTAAAACAGAGCAAAAGGTGACATACATATTAATACTTTCAATAACAGGGATTAAAATTAAAAGAAAGGTTCTAGTTAACCAGAACACCATTTCTTTAGCATTATGATTTTTAAAATTTCAAAACTAGCAAGACAGAAAATATGAATAATATTGCTTTATTTTGACAACATGGAAAATATGTTTTTCTTTTGAAATAAATTCCATATTTTCATGATATTTTTAAAAATAAAGACTTATTAAGAATTAGCCTGAATTTTATTATCACTGAAATTTATAATTCCTAAGAATTAAATTTCTAATTATTTTTAAAGCTCTGTTCCTCTCTCTATTTAGAGCCACATTAAAAATTCACTGTGTCGAATGTGGGAATATATTTCAACTATAAAGGGAGCATGTTCACATTTCAAATGATTGTTAGTAAATAGAGAGGGAACCCTCAGAAAGTCCAAATACAGATGTTTTATTTTTGCATATATGTATTTTTACTCAATTCACTATGTGTTTGAGGTCATAATTACACATATTTCCATTTGTAAATCTTTTCAAAGATTTAGTAACTACATTAGCTCTACCACTATTACATGACTTTGGACAAATCACTGCCCTTTTCATTGTCTCATCTATAAAATGAAGGATTTGGGGTTGCAAGTGACGTTCAAACTTTTCTTAACAGCACTGATTGCTTCTACTAAAATTGTACATGAAATTCTAGTAGGCCAAGCCAAAGCCATGAAGGAAATTACACCACAATTTTATATCTGGGTTCCCCCGAGTTCTGTTAAACACTGACAATACATCAATGATCTATCATTTTTTCCAACTTTGAAGTTCCGTGATTCTACTTGACTCGGGTCCACCTTTGGGACCCTGTGCAGTAATTGACTAATGCAGAATAAAAATGGGCATGACCTGGGTGCTCACCACATACCAGTTAGCACAGACATTAGTTAATATAATCCTTATACCAACTCTGAAATGATAGGAACTCTTTTTAATTCCTACTTTACAAGTGATGACACTGAGGTTTAGGAAGATTAATTGCCCAAAGTGACACAGCAATTAGAACAGTTATCTTGACTATAGAGCCCTGACCTGTTGTGTTTGTCATTCTGGGAAATAAAGTTTTCTGTTTTATTATAGTGCATATCGTCTACGTGAATACCAAGGTAAAAGATACTATGAAAAGGTAGTATCAAGATAAAGATAATTCCAATAACAAAGTTATTGGAAAAGAATCAGTATTTCTCAAAATATGATTTATGAACCACTTGTATTATGTATTATATTCTATAATAATAATAATAGGGCAATGACTTTGACTTAGTCGTCACTATAACCACAGAGCCTAGAAGTAGGAGGCATCAAAACATATATATATATATATATATATATACATTTATATATAGAGAGAGAGAGAATGAATAAATCTCTAGAAATGGACCTTAGGAATATGTATTTTGGCAAGTACCCGAAATTTAAAAACCACTGCCCTAGTAGATCTCTCAGGTCTTTCCTGGTTTTGACATTATATCAGATTGTAAATTGAGTACCATTTTTCTAGTCAGCTTCTTTTTCATTCAGTCCATTTAACTCCTCTAAACTTAAAAAATAGAGGGCTTTTTTTGAGGAAAATCCCCGTATTTTCCTTAGAGTTCTCCTAATATGCTATCTCAGTTTCAAAGTGACCTAAAATGCATTCTCTAATTTCTTATTTTTGTCCTTTTCTTCACTGTCTTAAAAGATTAAAAGAAGCAGCAGGGAGATTACAAGCTGCCACTCATTCCAATACAAAATCCCTGATAAATGGTCCCCTCCCGGCAAGGAAGACTGAGACATCTAACTTGTGAGCTGACCCAATTTATTTTGTAGGCTTTTGAGTTGGATGCTTTATAAGCACAGATCAGTGTTATTCCAAAAAGAATTGCACGCATCATTTTCATTTTTCCATTTTTTTCAAAATGATCACAGCTGTCAATTAAAGTTGAATGAGACAATAAAGTGTTCTCAAATCTACTAGGAAATAATTCCGTGTGGGATTTTTTAGACTCTCTTTACCCCCACTCCCCTAAAAAATTATATATTTGAATAAAATCCCATTCAGTCTAAATGAACTCATTTTGCTACATGATTTTCTGATCAGTAACTTTTAAAAAATGGAAACAATGTTTTTATAGTATCAAAATGAGGATGATCTCTAAGTATAGCTACAAAGGTTGATATAAGTAAATGTTTCCTTGAAATGAATTAAACGAAAACTTTGTTAAGAATGAACAAATCATTCCATGTTATATTGATTAAGGAGACTGATGACCCCCAGACCCCCTTACTGTGTGCACTTTTCTCTTGAGACTTATTGTATTTCCTGTTCCTTTGATGTTTTCATTTGACTAACAGCCGATTTCAGTGCCGTCGTTCTCTCAGTCATACAGTACACATGGCTACACCACCTTACTTTTTGTCCATGAAATGTATGGAGAAAAAACGAGATTGGAGTACAATGTCTAACTTTCTATATATTAAAATAAACCACAACACTAGCAACCAGAACAACAAACACTTGCTTTTTTGTGTGTTCTTTTGATATTCTGTCATCTCTGTAGGTCAGAATTGAAATTTTATTTATTTATCATTTTTAAGTGGAAGGAAGCAGGCAGCAATGAAGTCAAATAGGCAGGCAGGAAAGAAGAAAGAGAAAGAAGCAAGAAGCATCTATTTAGTTAGTTGTTCATTTTGGTCGTTCCCTTCAGCTGCAGGTCACTAACTCAGGCCTTTGGGCCTTACTGGATTTCACTTAATACCTGAGGCACCAGGGCATACCAGCGTTGTATTTTTAATTGAAATCTAATTGAAATCTAAATATCTTTTTTAAAGGAATGTCAAATTTTGTTTGTGTCTATTGAGTTGAATATATACATGTATGTATATATATACGTATATATACATACATATATATGCAGATGGTTAAATTTTCCCAATCCTGCATGAGTATTCCTATGAAAGAAAGGCACTCTTCGTTGACCTTTTTTATGGTATTTTTGTTGCTTCCTCCTATCCTAAACACATATTTAACCTTGTAAGAAAAGCTGCTTCAATGAAAAGCAAATATATTTTATATGTCCCTTAATGTCAGAAAGAAAATAAGTCAAGTGTACTTCAACTGCATTCACTATATTCAGGTATTTTCCATGTTGCCTCTACTAGTCTATTGGTTCTGGCAGATGTTCCTTATGGTCTGAGAGTAAGTTTTATTTTGGACATTGACAATAAATGTTGATGTTTTATCGAAGCTTAAGTAATTATTGGAACAGGAAAATAGTCCCCCCACCACCCTGAAACACATCATGAAAAAGCTTTAGAAAAGTTTTCTTTTAATGCCAGTGCACATGTCTTCCAACACAACAAAGAAGATATCCAGGAATGCTTTGAAAAGATGCGTTTATATTTTTGTTTTAGCTGTAAAGGAAATGATTGTCAGCTCAAATGAATTAGTGTCTATTTTAAATTTCATTAGTATATCTTAGAGATAAAACTCTATTGCCTAAAATATGCAAAGAAAATAATGAAATTATTTTAATATTTAAGAGTAATGTTAAAATCTGCACCTATGACCAACACAACTATTGAAGATGCCCCAAATGCCTTGCTGCATGAAATGAATGTTATGAACAATCTTTTTGGTAATATTCTATTAAACGACTTAAAGAAATTGAATTGTGACAGAGCAATACTGACAGCATTTCTGCATCTTGTAAGAAAACATTAAAAAATATTATAGTTAAAGCTGAGAGAAATGTACTAGACAGCAAGATTTTGCAGTTACCTATAATCTTTTAAGTATCATTTTATGTAGCTTTTTTACTTTGCTTTATTTTGCAAATCATTTTCACAAATTTCCTTTAAAAATTCCTAAGTAAACTTATCAGACAAGTAATGAGTAAAGCTGAAATCACTTTATATTTCTTTAAATAACCTTCAATTTTTAATTCATTCAGAATTTGTGAATTTGCCTCAGAAATCATAGCCATTTATCATTTTAATATATTCCCTTCAGTGAAGATATAACTCATGAGTTCAGGCGTATATTAATTACTTCATAGGCATTCTTTTTTCCTTCTCCTTTTTTTCATTTGGCAAAAAAAAATACTTTGTGTTATTCATATGTCATTACTTTGAACTGTTTTAAATAATATGCCCAAATGATTATCACTGGGTCATTATCCCAAGGTCTAAAGCTAGATTGTTATTCTTTTTCTTAAAAATATTATTATGATAATTATTATAGCTATGGTGATTTTGCAGGCCAGCATTTAGTTCTTGCCTTTTTAAATGGATATGCATGAAAGAGATTGGCTTCTACCTGATTTCTCTCCCCCCCCCGCCCCCTCTCTCTCTGGAGAGTTGGAAAATTGCTGCCAAATAATTTTCTCAAAAATACCCAAGTGTAGGTATGATAATATGTTAATTTTAACTAAGACCAGGACTTTCCTACAGGCCAAGAAATAATTTATAGTGGTGGCTTTTTGAATTGGACATTATAGAATTTCAATATAAAAAGATTTTCTTTTTTTACTTTGTCTAAGAGACAATTGTAAGATGAAATACTCAAAAGTGGCAATATAAGACATTGATTTTTTTTTCTGTACTTTAGGAAAGAAACTCAGAGAAATTTTGCTGTGTTTTTAAAAGAAATAATTTCAGTCAACTGCTCTAAGGAAAATGCTGTTAGCATATAGTTTGAGTTGGCGGTAGCCTTTATTTAGAGTTCTCCGATCATGGAAGCAAAAGTAAACTGAATTCCATTATGCTCTTGTACAGAGTATATAGCGTCACACAATACCTTGGGCTTAAAATATTTATAAAAGAACTTATGGATTAAATACTTAAGTATAACCTTTAAATTTAGTCAAAATATCAATGCCTGGCTTTTTCCTACACGTGTAATTCAACAGATTAATACTTTATTCTCATGTTGCTACTGCATTGTCTGTGATGAAAGCTTTACTCCTATGCTGTGCTCAAGAGAAAACCAGCAAAAGCTAGAGCTGTTCCTTCACAGAAATACAGCAAATGTCAAAAGGTGTCGATATCACTTTTTTGTAAATAATAATTTTTATAAATGCTCTTTTCTTCATCATTTTCCCAATCACCCATTTCATAAAATTCTGAATATGCAATTATTTTAAATGCCTGCAACTAGGGTTCCATTTCAGAACAAAGTTTAATTACATTTGAAAACGATGAAATATTGAGTCAGTTGTAATTTAAATGTGATCTTTTTTTCCAGAAAATAAATGCAAACATGAAAATAAATTGAGTTTGTGAATCGTTTTTCTTACCAGTCTCTTAAAATTTTACTCGCATTTCTGGCAGTAGCATTGCTTGTTTAGGGTGAGTGAGATGGGCAAAGTTACTGTCACAGTGCAAATGGCTTGAGAGACAAATCACACTTCTAAAAGCTTGAATACTCTTTCTCCATCACGATTTTAACCCTTTCCTGCTCTGCTGTTACCTCAGTGTATCGCTATTGTCAACTATGTCAGTTAATGCTAACTGCTCTGAGCCCTCTTCAAGGGTCATGCACCAGCCTAGGTGCTTATTGTATTATTACCTCCAGTGGCTGCCACTATAGTGAGTGTCTCTTCGGGGTTGATTTTGGGGAATGACGGGTTAGTAGGCGAACAATTCCTCAGGAGAAGGAAGGACTCATTAAATATGCCAGGTAGATCCTCAAGCTCAAACAACCTCCTTTTCAAAGCTTCTTAAACTGCAATGGGCTGGGAAGAAGGTCGTCGGGGGAAAGCAAAGGAGCCGGTTCTGCACAGATGAGTTCCTGACATCTGCAGGAAAAGGAGCTACACAAGGTCTCTCGGGTGTGTCCTGAGTCCTAGATGTGCTCTGTGGCTGAACTGGTTCACCCCAGGGTGCAACGAGGCTCAGGGCAGCCCCTTCCGGACGGCGATGGTGAGATCTTTTCGGTCCCTAGAGCGGCACCCAGGACCACACAGCTACCCTGTCCGGCTGGGGCGGGCCCAGGACTGTTTGAGGAGGTCACCCCGGAGACGGGAGTCCAGGGACAGTCCTGGCAGCGGCGCCGGGCAGAGGGAGTTCTGGGAGGGGGGACTCACGCCGCGTGCGGGTCCGGTGCCCGCAGAGAAGAAGCCCGAGTCCCAGGAGGCCCCAGCCAGCCGCCCTGCGGCTCCAGCCCGCCGTGGGTCGGTGCGCCTGCTGCGCCGCTCCGAGGGGCTGAGCAGAGAGACCGTCGCAACCGCTAGGGCAGCGCGGGCCTGGGGGTCCAGGAGGGAGGTGCCCTGGGTTGAGAAATGGTCCGCTGTGGCCACGATCTTTCTGACGCCATATTCCTCCCCACACTCCCGGCGCAAATACGAACAATTAGCCGCAGTTTAGAACTGAATGTGGGTCCCGACCTTTGGCTCCCTGCCTGCCTGAGCCTGGGCTTTTAGGTGATGCCCAGCGCAGACCTGAGCACCCCATCTGCTCCTGGAGGGAGCAGCGTGACTCAGAGTGGTCTCCCTGAGGCCAGCGGGCAACCCAAGGCCACTTGAACCCCCAGGTTCCAGCCCTGGCCCGCGGGGCAGCTTTGCAAACAGGTGAGCAGACCCCATCGGAGCAGAACCTTAGCGACCTACTTCGTCAACTCGGGGCGGCCTGTCCATATACACAGATACATCTACAGACACGATCACATACACAGACATACTCACAGACTCTAGCACACCCAGACACACACACGCACACACACAAAAGTACTAGTTGCTGATACTCATACACAAACATACACAAAGGCAGATGCTCATTCTTGCATTTTCAGTACGCAGACACATCCACACAGAGGCTCACAGAAAGCTGCACATTCACTCAGGTGCACCAATAATTCCTCGTACACACAGGCGTGTGCACACACATACACAGAATTGCTCACACAAGTGCACACGTAGGCACATATTTTTGTTGACAGGCACTCACATACAGACTCCCATGCTTATGGGAACACACTTGTCCTGATACACGCAGGCACCAGGCCACATGAGTTCACAGTCCCACACACAGACAATCATACTGACACACGTGTGTTCCCTTCAGTACCCTTTGCCCCTCTTCCCTGACACCGATCACACTGAGGCTTTAGGTTGTGTTCTCGTCTACCTGAACCACTCAACTGCCAACACCTTGAAGGTGGGGACACTGTTTCTGTTCTGTTTTAATATTTGTAACAATTTGATAGGCCTCTCGGATTTACAGATTATAAAATAATCTAAATTGTCTGTAGACAATAAGGCAGTAGAGTTACAATCTAAATTCTGGGATGCCCATTCCCACTGCCAGCTTTTTAATAAGCATTTGTGAAAAGGAGGTATCTTTTCCTATAAAGTTAAGTTCTATTTGCTCTTTCCAAAGTTGTCACTTAAATACACACACACACACATATATCCTTATTGTCTTCCTTTGAGGAAGACAGTTACTTTCAATCTTAAAAAGTAGCAGCACCAACAATAAGTATTAATTAATGAACTTTTATCAAGATTAAATTGGGGAGGACAAAAAATAATACTTTCTGACATAGGATAACATCTTTTTTTACACATGGCTATCTTTTCTCGGTGACTAAACTTTGCTGCAGTTAAGCATTTTGTTGCAACTAAGCATCTGTGAATTAAGTATACTATTGCACTGAAAAGTTATAGGTTATCATATTTCCAGTTATACTAAGCAGAATAACAACGTAGAAACCCCACTTCCTCCATTCAAAATGGTAGAAAAACTTTCTGTGAACTTTACTTAGAACGAGTCTCTCTGTTATACTAGCTAAAATGTTTTCAGATCTTTTGTTGACTATTAAACAAATGCTTTGTTCCAGAGGTTATGATGTCAGACCTAGTTAAAGACAGAGAAACTCATTCAATGAAAAAAAGGGAGAGTCTGAGTTCTCTAAGATGTCATGAATTTCATCGGAAGGAACTTCATGGGCGCTCAAAAAAGTGAGTGACTTAAATTTCAGTTACTGAAAAAGCGGGTTCATAATGTTAATCAGAAGAAAAATATCCTCTAGGACATACAGAGAGAAAATAGGCAATTACAAGGGTTGTATTTATCTTTTTAAGTCATATTTTTTTTTAAAAAGTGAGAAACTTAGTGATATGTTGATTCCAGCATCATTTATATATATATATATATATTTATTTATATTTCAAAGACCGTCTCAAAAAAAATCTACTCAGAAAAAACATCATATGTAATGTAGGCCATCTATCTCTCACACAGCTCTTGAATTATTATTCTCCCATGGGGTATGCTGTTTGCCACGCTCTTCTTACACTCCAGCTTCCTTTTTCTCTTCCCTCAGAATTTAGCTCCATCGTTTACCTCTCTGGAAAGCCCTCTCTAACCACCCAGCATCCATCCATCTCCAGAGTGGGTTGGATGCTCTTGCTTTCTGATCCTGTTGCTTCCCCCAGTACATAGTACTATATTGGCTATTTTCTTGTCCATCTCTCTCATTAGACAGTGTGTATACTGCTGTAAAGGTAAATAAGGTCACACACATGGAAAGCAAAAAAGAGTAGGGGGTAGACATATCTGGCAAGCACTTCCCGGGTGTGGTATAAAATAGCATTCAGCCCTGGAGTCTAAGTGTCTAAGTCAGTGGTCCTCTACAGTTGTAACTGATGTTTACAGTGATTCCCAGGCATAACGAGTATCTGAAGTACCTTCTGAATTGTGAAAGGAAGATTGAATTTATATTCAATATAATTAGTGGCTCTTGGGGGTTGGGTCTTTTATTTTTAAATTAAGTTTTCGTTATAATTTAAATTTTATATTTTAATAAAGAAAAATATATTAAGTTAGAGCTTATTTTCCTAACATCATAACTGTTAGTGTGCTGGCATTCTTTCTGTAATTAGATAGTTGTCTTCATACTTGATCTGTAATTTTAAATTGTTTATTTTTGACATAAATAACTGATAATAATAAAAGTGGCAATAGCCAACATTTTTGAGACTCACTATGGACCTTATTTAAGTCTCAGAGAAGCTCTGCAGCAAACAGTGACAAACAGTGGCCCAAGGGCCAAGTTCAACCTGTCACCTGTTTTTAGACAGCCCCCTAGCTGAGTGGGATTTGTACATGGTTTAAAAAAATCGAAAAGAAAATAATATCTGGGCATGCAAAAATTATAATAAATTCAAATTTCAGCATCCATAAATATGGATACCGCCTATTCATTATGTATTATCTCTGGTTAGTTTCACACTCTAACAGCAGAGTTGAGTAGTTTCAATAAAAACCACAGGGCCCGCAAAGCCAAAAATATTTGCTGTTTTGCCTTCTACAGAAATGTTTGTCAACCCTGTTTTATAAAATGAATATGATTATCATCCCCATTTTTACATATAAATAAATAGAATGTCAGAGAGGTTTAGGCACTAAAACTACAGAATTAACAAGTGGCATAATGGGTCTTGAACTATAGTAAAGTATTCTCATTCCCTGAAAATGTT
Organism: Solenodon paradoxus; assembly: GCA_004363575.1. Classification (NCBI taxonomy): domain Eukaryota; kingdom Metazoa; phylum Chordata; class Mammalia; order Eulipotyphla; family Solenodontidae; genus Solenodon; species Solenodon paradoxus. The sequence continues at coordinate 188,100 of RJWH01001448.1, forward strand.
CATTCTGTGTGTCGCTTACATTGATGAAACTCTTCTATTCATTCACCAGAACTTTCTGCCTCCCGTTCAGGTGTAACAGCAGGTACATGCAGTGACATCTTTCTTATTGGAAACAGCTTTTGGCAGTCTTCTAACAGTGTTTGAACAGAAGTGATACTCTCATATTCAAAGAGTATGTGACATGATATTCAGACTTATCATCTCTAAGGCCAGTAGTTTACTAGTAGGTCAGGCCTTAGCTTGGGGATTAAAGAATCTGTTTTATCTGAAGCCAAAATTATAGTGATGCCATGTTACCAGAACTTTGAGGATGGATTCCACAACTCTCGGCTTGAACCCAGCTATGGCATTTAATACACTAAGTAAGCCACCCTCATTCCTGCCCGTATTCATTTATTTAAGGTTGAGTGAACTTCTACTATGTGTCAATTATTGTGCTGTATGTTAGGCATAGAAATGTAAATAACTAATTTCTAATCTGAATATTATTTTTCAAGTAGACAGTCAGCTGGTATTATTTTTTTTACAAAACTGGAAAAGATTGCATTTGTTACTTTATTTAAATAAACATTTATTGATCAATGAGTATTTTCCAGGCACTATTCCAAGTGGTGAACCACACAGAAATAATCCTTGCCCTTGTGGAGTTTGTAATGAAGTAAGGAAAGACTGTGAACAAGTAATTTTAAATGTGATGACTTTATTCAAACCTATGTTTTTGTAAGATGCTTATGTACATTTTCAAATGACGTTGTCAGGCTTACCCTGGTGGAGTAGTGGCTTTGTCAGCTGCCTTTGGCCAAGAGCGCAGTGCACATGTCCTGGGACCAAGTATAAGACCTGGGCTGGGTGAAAGCCCAGATGAACAACTAAATATAATAAATAGTGTGGTTCTTCCTCCTTTTTCTTCCTGCCTGCTTTTATCTCTGCCTGCACCTTTCCTTTAAAAAAAATAAAATAAATAAGAAAAGACTTTTCCAGGTCTGTTTCCCATTTTGATAAATAGAAAATGGGAGGTAAGTTCTATTGCCATCTAAATAAAGCTAAAGTCCCCAGCAATATGTCACTAAGATACAGCTTTCCCTCTAGGAGAAAGAAGCTTGAGAATGCTGAAATAGCTATGATCCTAAATTAAAGCACAATAATGATTAGTATCCTGTTGTACTTGGTAGATTTTAAACCTTTTTTCGTACAATATTCATATAAATCTCATAAAATTCCTGTGAGTTGAGCAGATCAAGTATTTTATTATCTCTATTTTTAATTGGATCTCAGGAACAGAGCAGAGTGGAAACCATATCTCATGTCATAACACATTGCCATCACCAACATAAGATGACATTCGTCTCATATTTGCCTAACTGTCCCTCTTCTTACCCATCCTCACTCCCACTCTTATCTCCCAATAGGTAACACACTCCAAAACACACACTATTTCCTGTACTGCAAGAATATACGTACTGAAGTACTATATCATACTTTTCTGTAAAAAGCAATTTTTGACATTTTTTAAAAGATACCTTTCTTCAACGTTATGAAAAGACTATTACATTTAGCAATCAACAGCCTGAGTGCAAAAAATGTAACCAGAACTACATGAAAACCCTCTGTTAAAATGCTTTATACTTTCCACAGAACAGAAACTAAAATAACCTCTTATACAATTAGGTACAAATACAGTCCTTGAGTTTTTTGCCCATACACATGAGTATTGTCTAACTTGTGTTTGCAACAGCTACATCCTGCCACCACTGTGCTTGCCTGAGTTCACACACGTGTTGTAAGCAGTAGCTTCTCTGTCACTTCTCTGGCTCGCCTGTCCTGCTAAGCTTTGCTTCCTCAGAGTAATTAAAACTTTCTGCCACTGCCATAGCTGCTGGAACCACCAGAGCTAGCCACATTGGATTGATGGCTTGGCAAAGTTTTGGCTTCCTCTACCATAGGGGCCAGTTATCCTGCCTCCAAAGCTCCCTCCTTTCATGGGTCCAGAATTTGAGGATTGATTATTCTAATTGTCAAAATCATTGTAACTTCCACCACCTCCAAAATTGCTTCCATCATTATCAGATCCACTATAGCCATCCCCATTGCCACCATATCCACCACCATCACAGCTGCCACCAAAGTTTTTGCCCCCTTGACCATGTTTCTTTCATAACCAAAATTGTTGTTCTCACCAAAACCACCTTGGCAACCATCACCAAAGTTTTTGGAACTTCTCTGACCACTTTGACAGGTTGAAGGATAGCCATCTCTTACTTAGATAGAACTTTCCTTACTTCATAGTTGTGGCCATTCACAATCTGGTAATTTTGAAAGACAGTGTTGTCTACAGAATCAATGTCAACAAAAGCTACAAAGATAAAACCTCTCTTCTTGCCGCTACCTCAGCCAGTCATTATTTCAGTCACGTCAGTTTTTCCAAACTACTCAAAATAATCTCTTAGACAATGTTTTTCAGTGTCTTCTTTAATGCCACTAACAAACTTTTTTTTCACATGTTAAGTGGGCACCGGGTCTTAGAGAAGAGCATCTGTTCTAGAGACAGCCTTCTTCTACCTGCCTTGAGTGTACTTGTAGCCATGGCTGCCTTCATTTCCTCCATGGCGATGTATGTGACAGACCTAAAGTGTCTGGAGTGCTTGGTCTTTGGATCGCTCATTACCACACAGTCCGCGAGCACTATCCATTGTTCAAAATGGCTCCTCAGACTCTCATTGATTGTTTCAGAGCTCAAAGTTTCAATGAAGAACTTCTGTAGCTGTTCCAGCTCTTTGGGAGACTCAAACATAGATCTGATGATGGTGGAAGGGTAGATGTAGTGATGCTTACTTAGAAGCATCCTTGGACCAAAAATGTATCTAACAAAAATATCTTTGTTCTGACGTTTTAAAACACCTTTCTGCCTAGAGAGAGACTGCCCCTCTCAGGTCTAGCCTATTCTTCAAGAAGATAGCCAAATTCCTCCGTCATTGTCCATTGGACGCCTACCACCACTTGCTCCCATCTCCCACCCCCTTCCCTACTGGTAACCTCTGTACTATTGTCAATATCCAAGAGTTGGTTTTGTTTTTCCTTTTGCTCCTTTGCTTAGTTTCTTCATATTCCGCGTATAAATGAGATCATCTGGTATTTGTCTTACTGCTTCTGACTTATTTCCTTACCATAATCCCTTCTAGTTCCATCTATGTTGTAACAAATGTCAGGGTCACAAATGTGTAGTATTCGTGTGTGTGTGTGTGTGTGTGTGTGTGTGTGTGTGTGTGTGCGCGCGCGCGCGCGTGCCACCTTTTTATCCGTTCGGTTGTTGATGGGCATTTAGGTAGGTTTCCATACTTGGAACATAGCCAAACTCTCAACAGGGAGCATGCCTTTCAATGTAAGTTAACTAACCCAGAATCACACCTCCTCCCTATGTTCTGAACTCTGTAGCAGTCAATATTCTTCTTTCTTAACATCCCAGGCCCATGTGACTAGGGACCTCCTCTACATCTTAGAACCCAATGAAATTCAAACTAGTCAGTCCTGATCTATATCCCTGCCCTGCTTTGTCTTTCCTCAGAAACGACAATAAAGCTCTAGCCCTGGCTTTCCCTTTTTTCTGTCTCCTGCCTCCTAACCATCCAGGTGTCTATCCATGTGACCCTATGTGTGAGTATAATGAACTGTGTTTTACTTAGTCTCTTTTCTGTCTTCTTTTGCGTCCTCACCTGACTGACCATGTCATAAAAGAATATGGAGCAAGTCATTATATATGTAAGTCAGTATATGCATTTTGATTAACATAAATGGTATTATGTTATAAATCTTCTGTTTTGTCCATCTTATATATCTCATTCAATATTTTTGTTTTTTGTATCTACCCATGTAACTTTAGCTCTTTTGTTTCTTACTGCCTTATGATAGTTCTTAATACACATCTATCACAGATGTTCTTCTATTTCTCAGTTGAATCACTCTCTGCTGAGAGTCACAATGCCTTATGGCATATTTGTATATAATCTTCATTGACATCATTGTGAAAACTGCCCTGGGAATTTAATCCCAGGTAAAGGCATTTGCATTAAGGAAGATTTGAATCAATGGACAGATAAGCCATAGGTAAAACAGCCTAATGCAATAAATAAACCAAGGCTTCCCAAATTAACCTACAGATTCAATATGTCTCAATAAAAATCCCTATGAATTTTTCGAGCTCAACAAGTAATTTTTAAATGTATAAACCAGAAAAGAATTCTGAGTAAGTTTACCTTTAAGTGTAAGCATAGAGATACAAATCCTGTCAGATAATAATATACTATAAAGTGATTGTAAGTAAAAAGGATAATAAATGCAGGAATAGAAAAATATGCCAATGGAACACATAGAAATATCAAAAGTAGAGATGAATATATGGAAACATACTATATGAGCAATGGGGAAAGGATGAATTTTTTGATAAATTGTTTTGGTAGAAAACTGACTTCCTACACGAAGAAAAATGAAAATGAACTCTAAGCTCTTACAGTACTTACATAGATAGAATCCCCATAAAAGACTGAAATATGGAAAGCTGTTAAGCTAATAGAAGAAGGCATAGAATATCTTCATGTTCTAAGGCTAGGGAAGGATTTGCTAAAGATCTCAATACAAAAAAACAAAAGCACAGGCAAAAAAGCTTGGTAACTATAACTATAATAAAACTGTTCAACAAAACAATACAATAGACACAGTCAATAGACTGGTAGGAGATTTTTTTTTAATCGTGAATATGAGCAATGAAACAGGAAAACAATTTTTTAAATAAAAGAGATAAATAGCGACTTATAAAAGCAAGGTCCAAATACCTAAGCAGAATATGAAAAGATGCTTGAATTCATTTGGAATCAGAAAAACACAAATTAAAGCAACAAGATGCTAGTTTGTACCCAGGTGGATGGCAAAACAGAAGAAGGGCAAACGATGTCAAACGCTGGTAAGGCAAAGGATAATTTAGCTGATGGCAGTTACTATCACCTCTCTCTACTAGAAAAGCTTTCTAACTGGTCTCCCTTTTTTCACACAGGGAACCATAGGTACAGTCTAGCCATAGCTTACAGTCTATTCTCAACACAGAATTTGGAATAAGCTTTGTTAAACAGAAATTGGATCTTGGTATTCCTCTGCTCACAACTCTCTGCGGGCTCCCACTTCATCAGTGTGAAAACCAAAATTTCCAGGGGCCCACAAAGCTCTGCACAATCTAGCTACTTGGCACATTTGTAACATCATCTTCTACTTCTCTGCTTGTTTCCTTCTGTTCTAGCTTCTCTGACCTCTATGCACTTCCTCAATGCAGGTGCTTTTGTCTCTTCCTGGGATAGTCTTCCCTCAGCCATCCAATTATTGATTTCCTCACCTCCTCAGTTCTTTGGTCATGGAGGATTCCTTTCACTTACTCCATTGGAAATTGCTAGCAGTACCCTCTTCCTCATTTACTTCCAGGTTTCCTTAACTAAGTTTTGCTCTCCCTTATAGCATGTATCGTCTTTTAAAGTAATGTATGCTTTACTTGTGTAATATCTTATTATCTATTGTCTATCTCTTCTCACTAAATTGTTACGTTCCATGAAGGCAGAGCTCTTAGTGTTGTTTTGTTTTTCTTTTTTTTTTTCATTCTTGTGTCCCAAGAGTCTTAGAATAGTGCCTGGGAAAGAGCAAATAAATAATAGTAATTTTTTAATAATTCATTGTTACCATAGAATGAATAATTATTGTATTATACTAATGATGAACTGAAGAGTCAAGTTCTTTCTTTCAAAAGCATCTTAGGATCATCTTAGGTCCATGTGTGATTAAGTCCACAGTAACTAAGGGCTTTCTGTAGGCATAAGATGTATGTGCATTTTCTGTAATGAAATGAAAAAGTGCTTGTTCAGATTTTTTAAACAAATTTCTACCTTTTTTCTGAAATTTCCCATTGTGCCTCTATTAAAAAAAAAAAAAAAACACCTTTCATTTATATTAAACATCTCTTGGATAGGCCACATGGCTCTTTGATGGCCTCCACCACATGGCAGAGGTAATTATGGCACCGATGCTCCCCACCTCATCTCTCTGGTGATTGCCAAGGGCGATGCAACTTTGAACCTATGCATTCATCCAGGAGCCTCAATAGAAGTTTCATCGGCTACCCTTGACCATGACTTCATCTTCTTGTGGATGAGCATTGATTCAAAGGGTTTCAGATAGTAACTCTGATTTTCTATCTACACACTCAGATTGTTCTGTTTTGTCAATTGCCTTTCCTAGACTATCTTCAATCACATCAGTGCATCAGAGATAGACTTTTCACAGGATGACTTGTTCATTCTTTGTCCCTCAGAATCACAAAACTGTACCCCACAAGAAAACATATATAATGCAATTTTCTTGTCTCTTTAATTTTTGAAAATTATCTTGATTTTTATTTCCATTATAACCTTTCTTTTACTAGTTAAATAGGTTTAATAAGCAAAATAGCTCAAAATTATATAAAAGTCCAACAAACTTGCTTTAAACTAAATGGTCACAAAGCCAAATTACCTGCTAGACAACTAATACCATCTACTGAAGGGGGAAGAGTTGGTATGCTTTTCTCTTATGTATGACTTTCCTAAAAATAGCCACAGAAGGTAAAAAGTTCCCAAATTATTGAGTTTCTCATGTGCATTTTATGTTGAACTCTATATCAGTTTCTCAAGTACAAGGGCTCAAACTTGCATTACCAGTGCTTTGCACTTTACCTGCTACATTGCAGGCAATAAATACTTATTGAAAGAATAAAGGAAAAAAAACAAAAGAATAAATGTACAAGTTTATACCTCAAAGCCTTCCTTTTCTCTGCACTTCGAAATATTTCCACTGGGAGGCAGCACATGACTTTAGTAACACTTGTTTTTTTAAGGCTTGCTTAAAAGAACATTCAAAATTCGGTAGTTTGAGCCATTTCATGATTATAAAGAGAGGAAACATAATGGTCTGACTTTCTTAATCTATTACACGAATGTCTCCAAGGCCTCATGCATTAAAATATCTCTTTATTTATTGATGTTTTATTACTTTATGTTTTACAATAGATTCACACCTTAATCAATATGTTTATCACACCGTACCACCAGAATCCCCACCACCAGAATTCTAGTGACAATCCCTACTACCATTTTTGTTCCTTCCATCCCAGTTTCCCTCCCACCTCTTCTCTCCTCCTGTCCACCTGCTCTGATAACCACAGTCTTGATTTTAGAGTCTAAGAGAATTTTGTGTTTTGTTCATTTGTTCGCTTTGTTTCTTTATGTTCTTACATGTGAGTGACATCTTTGGTCTTTTTCTGTCTCTTTCTGACTTATTCATTAGCATAATAATCTCAAGTTTCATCCAAGTTGTTGCAAAAGGCAAGATGTCATCTGTTTTAATAACTGAGCTGAATTCCATTGAGGATATATGCTACATCTTTATCCAGTCATCTGTCGACTAGCATTTAGGCTGATTCCATGTCTTGGTGCTTGTGAATTGTACTTCTATGAATTTAGCAGAGCAAATACCTTTTCTGATTTGTTTTATATATATATATATATATATATATATATATATATGTTCTTCGGAATTGCTGAATCAAATGGGAAAATGTACTTTATCACTTATTAGGGAAATGTAGGTCAAAACCACAATGAGATTTCACTTCACAGCTGTTAGGAAGACATATATAAAGACTAGAAACTAGTGTTGACAAGGGTGTAGAGAAAAATAAGTCCCTCCACTGTTGCTTGGGAATGTAAATTAGTGCAACTTCTATGGAAAACAGTAAGGAGATATCCTCAAAAAAATAAAAAATAAAAAAAAATAACTACCATTTGATCCCAATTTTACCTCTTATTGCAGCATCTAAATAACATTGTGAATTTGTTTGAACATGAATTCTTAATAGTAATTAGATACTGTTGTGGCTGGTGAGATTTAATTTGAAATGTTTATTTCTATCTCTAAAACTCATAAAAAAGTTATGCCTTGTATTTATCCTGTGTAATTCAAGGAGTGATTAGCAAGTAAATTTTTAAGATATTTTTTAGGAAACCTGAATTTCATGAAAAATAAACATTCCAACTCCTTTGGTAATTTTTTGGCCTCTTTTCTACATAATCCAAACACTGGCTATTGGGTTAGCATAAGATGTTTCCAATGTCAACCAGTTACAACGTAGAAGAGACAATTTTTCTTATGTTATTATGGTCCAATTTCATACAGGTATTTTTGTATCCAGGTTAATTCAAAGTCTGTCCTCAACTATAGTACATATGATTCAAAATATTAATTGGATTTTGCATTGGGTTACAAATTATTATCTTCCTAGAGTAGTTTATTTGTTCAGTGTTTTCACCAGTAGTTTACACCAGCCTTTAAATTTCCTGCATTTACTTTTAATCTACCTTCCTTTCTAAAACTTTACAACTCTCTTTAAGACATTTTGCCAGTTGAAACAATTTTCCTCCATAAATGCTAACAAGTTAATTAAATGCATAGGTGGCAAGAACATTTTTCGTATTTAAAAAATTAAGTCGATAACAGCATCTGACTTGTAATGAAATCATGAAGCTAGAAGGGTTTCCCATATAAACTAGGGAAATAATGACCATATACAATTGAAAATCATCCACTTATAATATTGTCACGTATATCAATACATTTACCATTCCACATACACAGCACTGGTAATCAAAGTTATGAATTAAGATTTTTAGCATCTCAGGCTTTAAATTTCCAAAGGCTTAACTAAAGTTTCTCATCAACGAAAACTGTGAAAACGTTTTTTGAAGTCTGTAGTCTGAACTGGTACTAGTAATTTCCAGTTGGAAAATGTGTATCTTTTTCATTTCTAGAACTTTACTAAGCCCATATCATATTTGAATGTTGCTTGCCCGGATAGCAAATATTCTTAATATTTTATCTCTTCCTTTTGCTTTTTTAAACTATTTTTTCCTGTTCAATTTATTCTTTTCTTTAGTCTCCTCTCACCTTTTATCCAATTCATACTATTCAAATGTGAGAACGAGCAGATTTCCATTTCAAAAAATACCATAAGCAAAACTCCTAGTTATAAAATAAATAAATCATAGAGATGTAATGTATATGGAGACTATAGCTAATAATACTGTATTGAATATTTGAAAGTTGCTAAGATGGTAGATCTTAAAAGCTCTCAAAAGAAAAAAAGAATGATGTATGATGACTGATGTTAACTAGACATATGGTTATTTTGCAGTATTTACAAATACATCATTATATTGTACAACAAAAATGAATATAATGTTATATGTCAATTATACCTCAATTTTTTAAGTATCATAGAGATATTTTGTTTTAAGTTAAACTTCCCTATAACTTTCCATGAAGTCACAGTTTTGGTTGATACATGATCAGCCTTCCCAGGTACAGAGAGTAGACTTACATAAACATTTCCCTTCTGCATAATAAGGGATGTCAGATTTCCAGCAAATACCTGAAACCTCACTCCCCAAAGCCCTCCCTGCTCCATAAAATTAACTCCAGTTTTGCCCACTATAACTTGCAGTATCCCCTTTCTAACTGGCAAACTTTATCAGAATTTATGTGTTATCCATAGCTTCTTATAGTAATTCTTTTTAAAAGAAAAACGGTGACTTAAACAAAATAGAGATATATTTTTTCTTACTTCAAAGATGAAAGCAGTTCAGAACTTAGTCTTCTTTCTTCCTGATTGTGTAATCTATAGGTCATTTCAAAACCCAAGATATTGTTGAGCTCTTGTCATCATATCCACATTCCAATCATCAGGGAGGGTATAAACAGGCTCCTCTTGGTTGAATTAGTTCCTTTAAGGAAACTCTCAGAATTTCCACCAAACCTTCCACTTTCATTGGCTCATAAAGCCACATGGCCAAACAGCACCAAAGGAGTTCAAGGATTTGTCTTTAATTTGAAGATAAATATCCCAACAAATGTAGGGTTCTCTTACTAAGGAAACAGAAAATAACATTATAAAGCAAATGGCAATCCCTGACACAAAGTTTATTATAATTTTCTTTATACTAGAGAAATACTGGAAACAATTTTAATGGACTGGAGGATAAATGATTAAATAGAATGTAGTATTTCACATATTTAATACCACCTTGACATGTATAATATTGACATAAATTATTATTTATCAGAATGGGGAGTTATACAAGATCCATTTTTAATTTTAAAAAAGCATCTAATATGTTATTCCTTATGCAAAAAACTTTCTATGTTAATGGTGGTTAGATTACCACTGTAGTTAGTAAATTATTGCATAATTTTACTTTATTCTTTATACTTTTCTATGTGTTTCTAACTTTTTACAATAAGCACTGTTTATATGATTGCTGTGGAAATAAAAAAGGCACTGAACAAAATCATCTTCAGTAAATCAAAAAAAATTTAGTCTGCAAAACTGTTTACACCCTAATCTTCAGCCAGTGTTGGTTTAAGCTTCCCTGATGACATTAACCAGTTTCATAGTGATACTATAAACTGCATTGACAAGTCATTTTTCAGTAACACAGAACAAAGCAATATTGAAAACTGTGAAAAAATCCTTATTTGTGTTCTTGTCTTAGACTTCTAATTTAGGTTAATTTGAATTTTGTACCAACTATACTTCTATGAGTTTTTAATATGGGAGGGAAAAATTGGGTTTTTATGAGTACCTTCTGCGTGTTTATCAAGTTTTAATGCTAGCAGCTAATTCTTTGACGAAGTCATTGCCCCTATTTTTCATTCTGTCACTAGCAGGTAAATAGAACAGCCTGTCTTTCATATATGTATGACATGAAGTCATTGCCTTTCTCTCCTTATCTCTGAAATGGGTATTATAATGACTCTTTCACCTACTTAAAAGGGTATGGTGATGGCAAAATGAGATAACTGATGGGAAATATTTTCCAAACTTAAAAGTAACTTGTATAATATTGGGACACACTGGCTTATCTTAAAAACAAGGGGCTTACGCAACCTTGGGTTTTCTAAGCAGAAATTCTCATCTTCGTTACTGCCCACAACACCTGCAGTCAGTGTGGCCAAACAGGTTGGCTGCTTTTCAAAGGGCAGCAGAACACTGAGGAAAGCAGGTGTTAGAAGAATGAAGACTTAATCACTAATCCAGAAATCCGTGGTGAAAAAACAGTATCACTTTCTTGGACTGGGTGGGTAAACCTTAATTTACTGTGTAAATCATATTGTATTAAGGAATTTTTAAAAATAGATTATGTGATTTTCCTAAAATATCAATTTGCAAAAGATTCACTAATTCCAAACAGCCAAGAACTAGGTCTTTAAGTATTTTTAAGTTCCTTACAGAGAAAAAAAAAAAGGTCCTAAGAAAATTAAAAACAATATCTCTCCCATTTACTTAAAGCAAAAACACAGCCTGCTTAGAAAAGTGTTTATTTTGAACACACATGCACCTCCCGAAGCACATGCTTGCACACGTGTGCGCACACACACACACACACACACACACATCATATCATTTCCTTTGACATGACATCTGTCTTAACCTCCAGTCACAGGTGGGGAGAGCTGAGGTAGAGCATTCTGAGAAGACCACGAGTGACAGTTAATTTTCTGAATTAAATTGGAGGAACATTAAGGACCCTTCTTTGCTTGGGTCTCCTGTTCAGCACCTGGGTAAGCTTATAATGCCTAGGTAACCAAGCCAAAACCCTTTCTTAGATTTGAAAAGGGTGATTGAAGTTTATTAATTTACAATAGTTTGGGTGAATTGCGGTTTCTCTTACCATGTAGATGTGTTTCTCTCTTTTTCTTTTATCTGTTAAACGGATTTTGTGAGCTACATACAATAATAAACACCCCATATAAAGAGTTGTTTCCCAACAATTTAAGTTTCCGCATGTATTCCCCAGTCCTTCCATGAGCTTTGTCTCCTTTGAGGAGAGATTTGCATCTATGGTTCAGATGAATTGGCTTGTAAAAGCGTGCTCTGCTACCCCACTGACGGACCAACCTGTGAACCATTTCTGGATAATCAGATGACCCAGGCATTGCAATGGGCTTCAACCATTACATTATGACATGTTTCAACTAATTTCTCTATGCTTTAATGTTTCCATCTTTAAAATGCCTTAGACTTTATGTCACTAAGACATTTATGTAGGGCTTACTTGAAAATTTCTTACAGAAAACTTTACTTTTTCCACTGACTGTAACGCTCTGTTTTGTTATTGTTGTTATCATAAGTATTGAAATGTGTTTTCTCCCTTGCTTCCAGCTCTGTGAGTACTGTGTCCTATGTGGATGAACCTTGTCTGCGTGATGATGCCTCTCACCTTACAGTACAGATGGAAAACACCTATCAGTTAGGTGTGTTATTTAATCCCCTCTATTTTAAATTTCTAATTTTGTCAATGACATTTACTTAAAATAGTATCAAACCACCTGGCATGATCTTTAATCCTAGCATAATATAAGGGAATTTAGTTAATTGATTTGATGCTACTCTAATCTATTCCTTTGCAAAACGGAATCAATATTCCTTACTTTGCTTTATCAGTGTTTCCTAAATAACAAGCAATTCACTGGGCAGCACTGATATGTATTATGTGTTATACTAATCTAAATTAAGAAGCTCATTAGGTTTTTCTGGTTTATCTTGTGATGTTATCTTATATATACATGAATCAAGTATTAAAGTTTAACGACACCAGCCGATGTTTTTGATAGGTGAAGAAAAAAGCCTTCAAGGCAAAGGCAAATGATTCCTGGTCCCCTGTTGACAGAGATGTTTATCCGTTTCCACTGAGGTTTGGGGTCTTTGAAAACAAATATCTCTGCACCTGCCCCTGTACTCCCAGGTGGAGACCACAGTTTATATCTTTTCCCATTCATGTTCCTTCATAGACCTACTTTTTCCTCCAAACACGTACCTGCCTACTATTATCTAAATCCATGTATAATTACAGCTATATCGAAATTCCACAGAGACCTACCAATGACCAAAGGAAGACTCTATGGACCAGAGCGATTCCATCTGTGGCCAGTTAACCTCCCCGCCCCAAATTATACACCATCAGCACATCCCATTAGGCCTTCTAGCCAGTTTTCTACAGCAATCCCCAATACTGCATGGATGACAAGACCCCATAATCAGTCAGTCTACTAGTATCTTCACAGTGCCAGTGGTAGAAAACTAATATTTCTGCCATCCAATTTACTTCATACTCCTGGTAACCTCACTCAGTTTCCTTTGGGGAAGTCCCACCACTGCCATCATTATCACTTTTGGTCCATAACATTCTGCTGAAGCTGACACCAGCTTTAGAGATGTCACAGTGACTAATTCAGGGGTGCCATATAACCCTTTGTCAGTCAATCCCAGCAAAGCCTTTGAGATTCAATTCAGAAAATGCCATTTGGGCTGTTGGAGAAGATCAAGCCCTGAAACCTGATAGGCCATGGAAGGTGTGGCAGCTTGACATCTTGCTTGCATTTGAAGCCTGAGACAGAGAAAGGATTAAATCCTCATGTCATTCATTCAGCTGGCTACTCAGACTTTCCAACGAGGCAAGCTAAGTTTGGATCAGCGTTTCCCCACTTGTAACTAAAAAAATCTTAGCCAGGCAGTACCTATGACTTTGGGTTCTGCATGCTGAAACAGTCTGAATCAGATTTCAATAAGATAAATGAGCTGAAATATGAAGCCCCATGTTTTTTCTTCATAAGGGTATATTTTCACAACTTATTTCCTCAAATAAACAAAGTCATTTTAGGAGTCTTAGAAGTACTGAATGCTGAATCAAGTTAGAAAAGTAATTTTAGTTTTAAACATAGCATAGATATTTTCCACATTTTCTTATAAAGAGGCCTTGTGAATTATTCTCTTAAGATTAATACATTTTATGCTTGGAAATTCATTTTTTAAGTATTCAACTAACTAGCCATTTTATTAATACTCAATTAAAAGTTTATTTCCACTTTACTTGTTTTCTGTTTGGGCTCTGATTTTTTTTGTTTGTTTTTACATCTGAAAGATATCCTAGGAGTCATTGCTTCTCAAAGTAGATCAGTAAGAATGAAAGCCCTCTGTTCCCATAATTTCCTATGAATTATGTAATAAGTTCTCCACAGAGTTTTTTTTCTGTAGCAATGATGAAAGAGCTACCTGAATTTTTACAAAGTGTGAACATCAGGTGATCTTTGTTGCCGCATCCAGGCAGCATGGTGAAGAATGAAGCCAGCGAAATGACAAGTAGAATCTCAAAAGAGAGAAAGAGATCATTTGCGCTCCACTTCCTTGAGCTGCTTGGGCTCTGTCATCAGTTGCTTCCTGGGTTCAAGTCTGTCAGTCTCTTCCGCTGACCCGACCCCACCCCACTCCACAGGGTCATCCCCACTGTGGAGGCCTCAGTTCCTCCCTATTTGCACCCTCGCCCATCTCATTGCCTTCGCAGCAAGAGCTATCCACGTCCTTCCTCTCAGTCTCACTTAGAAACAGTAACTGCAACATACTCCTAAATATAAACTTCTGATGAGTATGAATTTGTGTGTGCAGCATTTAAAATATTTCAATTCATTTAATCCTAATGAAACACAACATGTGGTAATTATTAATATGCCAATTTGGAGGAGCTGATATACAGATATGTCCAATAATCCAATTTTATCTGTTCTCTCAAGTTTTATAGCCAAGTTTCCCTTTCTTTTTTTAATCTACCATGACTCCTCTTTATGTCTTTCTTTTATTTTCAAAAACATATTTTCTTCCTAATTAAAACACACACACACACAACTCAAAAATTTTGGCATACGCACTAAAGGATTCTAAAAGTACCTCTGGGAACTTACTTCGGAAGTTAAAACCCATTGACTCCCTCTGTCTTTAGCATCCCAGCCTGAGCAAGTCAGTGGATGATTCTGACTATAGAGGGGAAAGGGCAAAAAATTAAAAAGTGAGAAAATAAATGCTTTTTATTGTATTTCAAAATATTTTCAGAATAGACTCTGGTTAATGAGATATTTACAAAGTTAAACCAAATGCAAAAAAGACAAGGGTACAGCTGGACAATGGGAATTACTAGAAACGGCTCAAGTGTCTTCGGGATTCTCTTTCCACCACTAATCTGTGTATGGGCTTCCTTCTCCCACTGGGCCTGGCTTCCTTTCCATCCTGAGAAACGTGGCCTTCAGCAGTTCCTAAGGATCATATGTCATAATTTTAGCCATCAAAAAGAGGCTGACTTTTTATTAAAACTAGTTCCAGTTTAAAATAAAATTTTCAAGAAAGGATGACTTGTCCTGGCTTGGGACAACAGCCACCCATGTACCACTCAACCATGACCTGAACTTGGGCTCAAAAGTGTTGATCGGCCCTAAAGAAACACATGGTTAGAGTAGGAAGATGACCCATTTCTAGAAGGGGGGATGTCATTTCTAAATGACAGGGAGGAGTACTAGGCAAACAAATAACTGCACGGAAGGAATTCACCATTTTCTAAAGAAAACAGTGTATGCAAGTCTATTATTCACAGTCTAATTAAGTTCCTTGTGAATGATGCAGGTCAAGTGAAAATCTATACAATATGATGCTTGGTTGGAGGGAGTGAAAAAGAGAAAGCTATCACTCTAAAGGACTTAACCTATTTAATATAGTCCGAGTTTGTATCATCATTTTTAAACTTCTTAAATAGAAATGAAGAAACCACTCTCCAATGTATCTTCATTTCACAAGAGTACATGAGTGAAATCAACAAAAAGATCCACAGGAAGGCGACACAGAGCCTGCTGGTACCTGGGAGCTTGCCTCCAGGAGCTGGTGCCCTATCCTGACCCCACAAGGCAGAAGCAATCAGGACCACTTTTTCTGTAGTGGGGAGATTCCTGCTGACTAAATACTATGGTTAACTATCATACTCATTGCATAGCTGTCTCAGTTTTACATGTCTAGATTCATTCCCCACCCTGATTTAAATTTAATTGAACAATTCTTATATATCATCAAAATAAAAATACTGTTTTTAAAATTACAGGAAACTGACCTAACTCAACTAGTAACATGGGTTGGAATATTCTTTTTAAGTTCAACTATTGGGACTTTCAGGAGGAAGTCAGTGGGAAGGAGGACTACGACATAGGGTAGCTATTTCCTCTGCCCTGACTGTGGGTTCAGCTCAGGCTATTTATATTCATCACTAGGAGTACATAAGATGCTCTCAAGGGAGCCCACTCCATAAACTGCTTCTGGGATTTAGTAAGAGTTCCTTTCTCAAATCCCTGAAACCTATAGTGGAATCATGGCTAACACCGTGGCTTTCACTAGAGGAGACAAGCTTGTACTATCCTTTATTAATCCCTACATCTTGCTCAGATTCCCCTAAGTCTTTTTTATTAAATCCTCCTGGAAACATCCTAACTTTAATAAGCCATATGTTTCTGTAGGTGCTGAATAATGAAGGAATTAAAAGTAAACACTTAAAAGATACTCATAATTATTAAAATAGCATTAGTTATAAATCTTGACCTAAGGTTTTCATATCAATTCATCAAATGATTGAGCCATAGTTTGCTAGGTTCTGGGCACAGATGCATGTCATATAATGACATGAGCAGATAAACAGAAAGATGATGAGGTTAATATTGCTGGAAGGTACAAATAAGTTTCCTGGAGTGCAGGATAAGAAAGGTCCAGCCAGCACTTCTGCTCTGAACATGGTAAGTGCAATTAAGAATATTAGACATTGAGTCAGATAATCTTGGGCATGAATCCCAGTTCTGCTGTATGAGCAAGTTACTCAACATAGTTAAACCTCTGTTTTTGTATCCACAAAATGGAGATAACAGAAATTTCACCTCAAAGACACAGTGGCAGATTATGTAAAATAATATTATCACAGTGCCTAGCATGTAGAAAATGCTCAATAAGAGTAACCATTATAAAGAAGATGTGGTACATACACACAATGGAATACTACGCAGCCCTTAGAAGAGATGAAACCATGTCATTTGAATCAACATGGATGAAACTAGAGGGATTATACTAAGTGAAACAAGTCAAAAGAAGAAAGATAAATACCAGATGGCCTCACTTATAGATGGAATGTGAATAGACAAAACAAAGGAACAGGTGAAGCAAAACTAACCCTTGGACACTTGTAATAGAACTGAGGTTACCAATAGGGAATGAGGGTGGGGAGGATGCGGCAAATGGTGGTGGAGCCCACTGAACAATGGTGAAGAGCACTTGGTGATTTGGTGGAGGGCATGGTGTGTTCATATATGTCTAAGGAATGGGGAACCTATACACAAGAAGTTATTTTAATGTATAAAATAATTACTACAATAAAAAAAAACCTAAAATTAAAAAGAATAATCATTATCTGTACTATGGTTTTTATCTATAAAATATTTAATGTTATTTAAATTCAGGTATCATACTTCAAATATATGTTAGGCCTTCAGCATTGTATTAGGCTTTCAGTAGGATTACCGTTTTACCAGGAGGAAAGACAGACATGTCCTAGCAATTATCAGATGGACTAGGAGCCAGGATAGCTGTGGGGACCCAGAGCATTGGGAATAGAGAGAAGAGAGGGATGATTATTACCTGAGGAGAGTAGGGAGATTATTTGGGAAAGAAGACACTTGAGCTGGCCTTGAAATATGAGTTGATAGTTCTCAAATAACAAGATGAGGAAGAGTAGTATTTAAAAAGAAGAGCAAATGCACACAAGCATCATTTAAAAATAGATAAAGTCCATGAGACTGGAGCAGCATACACATGGAGAGTTGTGGTGGGAAAAGGGACCATACGTTGGGTAACAGCCCAAATTTTTGTCTTGTTAAGGGGAATATAGAATAAGATCTGGGTTTTAGAGCAATCCTGCCAGCTGTAGTGTGGTAAACAGATGCAGATGAGAGATACAAGAGCTGGGGTGGGGGTGAGATGGCTCACTTAGAAAGATGTTGATACTTTGAAGTTAATCATTAACAGTGAGAAATGGAAGGAAGAGAATTTCAATGTCAAACCTCAATGGTATTGAACTCACTTTTAAGTAGTGTGGTAATGGATGAGTGCATTGTCTTCCCATTTTCTGCCAGAGAACCAACTGGTAACCTAATTAGGACAACTTTTTTTGTTTAAATCAAGGTCATCCAGAAGATTAACTATCTCTTCACATTTCAGTGTTCTTTTGATTAGCCTACAGGATGTATATGATTTGAATTTATTTCTTAGAAATTTCATCTGTATTTTCAGGTCCTACAAAACATTTTCCTGTGGCCATTGTCAATCATATTTTGAAAGATGTGTTAAATAGCTATCTACGAGAAGAAAAATATGAACCAGAGTTCTGTAGGAAGATGACTAAAACGATTTCTGAGGTATATGCATGATTTTACAAAAGTATCAAGTATAACTTGAATATTTGTTCAGAGTATAACGCCTTACTTTTAGATGAAGGCAATTAATTTGCAGCAGCTGTAAAAATGTTTATTTATATTGCATTAAAATATTTACTATGTCATTTTCTCTCTGTGAATGTGAAAAAAACCTTGGCCTAAAACACTCATTATGTGTACCACTTGCATGTACTTATAAATAAATATATAAAACCCCCCAATTATAAAAAAAAAATCTGTGAAAGATAAAATATTTTAACTATCAAGGCAGCTTCTTTGAGTGCCATCAAATATACACACTGTGGCCTTTTAAAAGTTTAACAACATTTCTATTTTTATCAACTAAAGTGCTGGCGCTCCATCTGTACTTTCTTTCATAACAAAATATTTAATAAACATTCATGATTACTCACATTACAGGAGACTCCAGATGTATCATTCCTTAATTAGACATGAACAAGACAGTATAACTTTAATGTCAACATTGTCTGAAGGGAAACCATCTTGACATAGGTTCGCAAAGACTGTAATAAATCCATTAAATTCTGTGCTTTGGATAGCAACTTTTCCATGTACCGTAGAAAGTGCTGATTCGTTGCATTCATTTTGTCTCAGAATGTCCTACCTCATGAGGACAGTACTTGAAGGAAATCATAGCTATGGTTCTAAAATTACTGAGAGTATCTACAGTGAGTGCATCATGTTCTTTTCTTAAATTAATCCACAATATTTGTAACAGAGAATAAGACTTCAATTTCAATGTGGTAAAGTATGGACCTTTCTTTTTCTTTTCTCTTTTTTTTTTTTTTTTTAATTTCTAGGTTATAAAAGCTCAGGTCAAGGACTTGATGATTCCACGATATAAGCTCATTGTGATTGTTTACATTGGACAACTGAATAGTCTGAGTGCACTTATTGGAAGCAGATGCCTCTGGGATCCTAAAAGTGATACTTTTTCATCTTATACTTTCAGAAATTCTTCTCTCTTTGCTCTTGCAAATGTCTATGCTGTTTACTTTGAGTGATTAAAAAAAGACTTAGTTTATACTTTTTAAAATCAGGAAGTACATAAAAGTTTCATGACCCATAACTTTGAGAAACAGCACTAATATTTCAAGCAACTGAAAGTTTGGGGGCTTTTTCGTTTCTTGTAAAGACTGGAAGAGGAGAAGGTGGCACAAGAAAGGATTTTGCTTACCCCAGGAACTAAGTCTTGATTCTGCTAGATTGTTTTTCATAGATGTAGATTCTGATTAAGTATTACTTTTAGTACTAATTATTTTAATTACTCTTTAATTAGAGAGTTAGAATTTCTTGCATTGTTTAATGAAGAGACTTTTCTTAGAGTTATATACCCTGACCATTCAATGGCAGTAGAATATTCAACAGCATATACACAAATGATAAATGTTACCATGTCTCAGTGCTACCTATAAAAGAATACTGGTTTTCATTTCACAAGTAATAAATTGAGCAGCATTCATTAACTGCAATTATTGTTACATGTACCTGACAGTTGAAACTGCTGAGGTAGAATTAATGATTTCATAACAATTATCATAGTCCCACGGGGCTGCTAGCTAAAACTAGAAGCTCTTGTGGGTTGCCTGCACTTTATAAAATTGTAGGAGAAATGAATGTTGGCTCTTTAATAATGGAAACTATAAAGTGAACAAAGGCTTTTTAGAGCACTGAAGTAGACATTGTGATATTAAATATACATGATGCTTAATAGTAAATGTATCTGTAACACATAAAATCATGTACTGGAAAGAGACATTGCTTTTAAATATACACTGCCTGGTGTGCCTTTGAATAGGCTTTCGAAGGCTAACAAACTTTTCCACAAAATATATAGTTGGCAGCTTAACAGATAAAACATGTGTATTTACTATTTTGTTCCTATGAATTTAAAACTAAAGTGACCCAGTGTGGTTTTGAATGGATGGTACTAAAATTTACAAAGCTGAAATAGCTATTATTCTGCCAGTTGATGTATCTTGTACCATGGATCATTTATTTTTATGGAGCTTTCAACTCTGTGTGCACGTAAAAGGTTCTGTGGTGTTGTTCCTGGATGCTAAGTGGGCTGCCTAGAAGGCATTTGTTGAAGGTCAAAGACAAACTGTACACATATGGAGAAAATTAGCTGTGCTATATAGTCCTAAGGAAAAAATGTTGTGCATTTCATATCAAAAATTTAACAAATGGGAAAAGTCAATGATTTATCATTTTCGAACGTACTGATGTCTTATTTTTCCCAAAAAATGGCAAATAGTTTTCTTCAAACTATACTCTTTAAATCCTTTTCTTCTGCTTATGCAGTTTTTTTAAGTAGTTTAAAAATGATTTAGTCGATTTTCATGTTTTCTTTTAGTGCTTTAGTAGAGATATGTCTGTGTAATAACTTACTGTAACCAATATTTCTCAATCTCCTTAGACCAGTTTTGAATCTAGATTTGATCATAAGTACAGTAAGGAAATGAGATTCGTATTTTCATTACATGTACATCTCTCCTCTTGCAACAATACCAGGGGTAATTATATAGTAATTTTGCATGAGAAAATCAAAATGAGGAAAATTTTTAGTATGTAGAAAGTTCATTATAAAAATTGCTTTTTTTTTCAGTTCTAAAATCTCATCCACGAGATCATTTTTTTTTTACCATCTGTTGAAGACTCTATTAGGAATCAAAACTTTGAAACATGATGGCAGTTAAAAAAGCAAAAAAGAAGGCAGTTTGCCAGCCTACTGCCAGGTACTGTAATTCAGATAGTCAATGATGAATTCTAGCAATTATATAATAGTATAAAAATATATAGTGAAAGTTCACTAATTGCTACTAACAGAGGAATGCTGGTTATTACAGAAAGTCTATGTCAGGAAACTTTGATGGATGTGTTACTCTATGTTGTAATCATATTGCAATAGATAAATGTGTCAGCTCAACATGTAGCCAACACCACACTAGCATGTTTTGTCAGTTATATCTAAAAATAAATAATCATTTAAAAGAAACGACTCTGTAATTTCAAGGGAATTGTTTTACTTTGAAGCATCCTGAACTTTCCTGTATTTTTCATTCTTAATAGGTGTTCCTAAAGTGCCATCTTTCTTCCCAGATTTGCCATACCCGTCTCTACATTTGAGCCTTTGTCATGCTTTTTGCTACCAGAACAACTCCCACTAATAGCAACTTTCTTTACTTTTTAGTTTCAATTTCACCATTTCTCTAAATTCTTTTTCATCCCCTCCTTCCCTCCTGTTCTCTCTGTCTTCTTTCATCAATCTTATAAACTCCCAGTTACTCTCTAGCTATTTTTTTGATAATAGATTTTTTTCCCTTACCGAACTGAAAAATCTTGAATCCATGGTGACAGCACCTATAATAAAATGTAATACTTTTAAAGCCAGAATCAGGTGCATTCACTGTACTGCGATACCTGACCACCAACTTCAAAGGTAATAGTAACACAGTTCAAGCACTAGAAAGAGCTAGCTCCTACAGGGACAATAAGTACAGAATTTCTCACAGTTCAGTCTAGAATATATTTTCATGGAAAAGTGCAGAGTATCAATATCTGATTAAATGAATCAGGGAAGGTTTCCTGGAGGATGTAGCACTTGCTCTAGACTATGAAGGTGATAAATAGAATTTTAACAGAGATCAGAAAGCAGAAAGACGTCTGAAGTGAAAAAAAAAAAAGGAGAGTTGTGTGGGACATTTTAAAAACAGAGTCTACAGGATCAGGTAGAGCAAGAAGGAGTCAGAGGTGACTCCGAGGCAACATGACAAAGCAGTAGAAAGTTTCAAGCCCCGGATGTTTGCAATCTCAGGTCTGCATCTATCCTACTATCCCAGTCACTGGTTAAGTGACCTTAAATATAAAATTACTAACCTCTGTAAGTCATAGCCTCCCCATTGTAAGATGAGGCAGTGGTAATGTTGGTACTTTCCTCACAGGGTTTGGGTGAGGATACAATTTGCTAAATTCATTTTTTAAGAATCAATGATGGTATTTCTTTTCAGAGTGCTATGAAAAATAAAGCTGTTCTTTACAATGATGTCATCTTAGCACTGATTAAACATGGTTTGTTTTTGAGAGGAGAAAGAAATATTTATTTACTTTATTTAGTTGTTCATCTTGGCTGTGTCCTCCTTACCACCCCACTGGCCCTGGGACATGAACCCAGGTCTCGGGGATGTATGTAGATTACATCTGGTGGCCGTATCCACAAGACCACCAAAATGCACCCGGTTTGCTTAATTCTTAATAGCACAACGCCTGGTAGGAAACCCTGAATAAATAGAAGCTCCTATGATTGCTGTTGAAAGTTTGAGCCTGGGTAATTAGATTTATGATCCTGTTTGCAAAAACAAAGAAGGCTGCAAAGAATTTGAGGACTAAAATACTGTTTGATTTTGCATGTGGAGAATTTAAATAATGGAGCAATCTGATGGAGATGGCCTCAGGCAGCTGAAAAGTGGGATTTGAACTACAACATCAAGGTAGGAGATTTAGACTTGGCAGTCATCCAAACTGAGACCTAACTTCTTCCTCCTGCTTTATAAAATATTCATGAGCAGCAGCTTCGACAAGTATAGTCGGTACTAATAGCAAATTACTGAAAATTCAGTTAACTCTGGGAATGTCAGCAAGAAACCCTCCCTCAAAATCGATGCAGAAATTTTCTCTGAAAACCAAAATTAAATGATGCCTTCCTTTTATTTGTTTTATAAAATTTATCATCAATTTCTATTGTCAGGTATCATAAAAATACAAATGTGCTCTCAAAAATATATTAGCATCTTGAATAGACTTATCAATGCTGTCATCTGTTGTCATTATTAAAAGAACAACTTGAAAGAAAATGTACAATAGGAGGCTTTCTTTTTTTTCTTGGTAGAAAACACATATATTATCCCCCCTCCCTCACAAAATTGTGTGAGTGTTACAGGAATAGGAGGCTCTTACAAGAGTCCAACAGATTATGTCTTGGGAAATTAAGAGCTGCTTTAGCTCATTGATTTTTTTAGACTCTTAAGAAGAATCCAGTACATGAGAGTGATTGAAAAAAACAATTGTTTAGAAATTAGAACTTTTAAATCTAACCATTTTAGAGAGTGAACACTTCCCTGTTGGTGCCATTACTTGCCTTGTCTTTCTAGATATTATCAAAAAATACATTAAGAAACTCAGTGTTAAAGTGTATGTAAAATGTCCAGTCTGTTGTAGAGACTGACTTCTGATCTCCAATTTCTTTCTGCAGAACCTGTTTTCCTAAAGACTGAGCATCTGTTTGAGTCATTTCTGCTCACCATCACTATGCAATACCTTAGATTATTTGTTTATTTTCAAGTTTTTAATTATCTTCTACTATCTTCTTTGAATGACAGTTTCTCCTTAAATCCACATTTGTTATAAAACACCATTTCATTGCAAAATGTAACCTCTCTGAGTAACCTTGCCTATTTTTTTTACTTCTTCTGATCACATGGTTTGCCTCCCACTTCAGTGCTTTCTGATTCCTTTTTAGTTTTTGCTTACCACCACCTATTTTTCCTGTCTTAATGTCAATTTAAATTCGTGTGCTCTCTCCTTCTTCACATGCACAAACATATACTAAAAGTTCTCTTCAATTTTTTTCCTCACCAGTTTAATTATGGTACCCAATTTCATATGTTTAATGTTGGTACAGGACATAACTTGAAACTTGCAATTCTCCACCCACCACCCATTTGGCTGTTTCCCTACCTTCCACAGTGAGGAACCAGTAAAACCAGTATGGGAAGCACTGAACTGCACTTTCCATTTGTGATCAAAAAAGAAAACCCGCTGTTTCCCACATACAAGGAGGAGCGAGGACCATCTTATTATCAAAAAGACTGAATATTCACCTTGATTTTTGCAGGCAGCACTGGGAAATTGTTTTTAAATTCATATGAGAAATATTAAGCTTAAAAAGCCGTTATTTTACCTTGATATTAAAGAAAAAGAAATGAGATTTTGCTAATTATAAAAATACCTTATCTTTTCTTTTAAGGACATTTACTCTATTTCAAGAACTTTATATTAGTAGGACAGCTAAAAAAAAAAAAAAATTGAACATAACTGGATAGCTTATTTGCACGCCAGTTCAGCAAGTAAAAGTCTTTGAAGGACCTGAGGAATTTAAAATGTTCTTAGCACAGATCAGCAAACTTTAAAGACCAGATGGCAAATATTTTCAGCTGTATAGACCGTGCAGTGTCTATCACAACTGTTCATCTCTGAAGCTGCAGCACAAAAGCAGCCATGAAAAATAGGTAGCCAAATAAGTGTGACTTACGTTATGTAAATGAAGCTTTAATTTTATGTAATTCTCTTGCAACATGAAGAGCTAATCTCTTGATTTCCTTGCAGCCATTGAAAAGGTAAACACCTCTCTTAGTATGTGAGCCAGAGAAAACCAGATGGGAGGGCAAAGATTGGATCCACTGGCCATAGTTTGACCACTCTGGTTCTAAAAGAGTTATCTCAGTGGAAGAGGGAAATTAGAATTGTTATAGCGATTTTAGTATGACTTTAATACCTCTAATAGAAAAGTGCAAAATAACTGGTAATAAAATGGAAAAGCACAATATACTGGATTATATGCAATACAGTTAGAGATACACTGTCATTCATTAAATGGCTTGATTTAACAAATAAACACCAACTATATGTGATTTTAAGAAACATGCTGAAAACCTAAAGACAAAGTAAAGTTAATGTTTAATTAAGTTTAAAATTTTGGTCAAAGATATACCACAGCAACAAAAACAAAGTCAGTGTCCGCACTCATACTAGACCAAGCAAATTTCAAGACTAAAAGCATTAGAGAAAATACTTGATATGCTATGAGCTGAATTTTGCAGCTCCCCCACCCTCAGAAAGTTTACATTGAAGCCATAATCCTCAAAGTACTATATTGGTAGATCAAATCATTAGAAAAAAATTAAAATTAAAAGAGATCAAAAGAGATGAAACCCCAGTAAAATTAGTGCCCTGGTAAAAAGAGGAGTGAGATCTCCATCTCTCAGCCTCTTTCTTTCTCTCTTTCTCTCCCCTTCTCTCCCTGCCTCCCTGTGCAGGCATAGAAAAGGCCACATAAGGATTCAGGAGCAAGAAGGTAAGAGAGCTCGCACCAGAAATTGCCCCCTGCCAAACCTTGATGGGACTTCCAGCCTCCAAAACTATGAGAAAATAAGTCTCTGTTGTTTAAGTCACCCAATACATGGTATGTGTTACGGCAGCCCAAACTGACTACCACAATATCACACAATAATAAAGGATGCAGTTCATAAAGAGGGTAAAACAATCATACAGTTTTGTATGTCAGAATAGCAGCAGGTAAAGCAATGTTTATTTTCTTTGCACTGTAAATTTCTTGTTCTTAGTGGCAAATAAAAAGGTAATATAAAATGGTGCAAGAGCTACGTAAGTAAAGCTATTAAGTTAGTAAAATAAGTAAAATACTATGTAAACATTATAGATAGGGGATCTTAATATATGAGAGAATATATTATTTTCTTTTAATGTAAGTGCAGTGTAATTCAAATATTAATTTCAATGAGTTTTGTTTGATCTTTTTTTGGCAACAGGATCGTATGATTATAAAATCCATATGAAGAATGTCTCACAACAGACATGAAAATTCAAAAGTTTATAAATGATGGGCAACTTTTCTTTAAGATATTAAAATTCATCATAAAGTTACTGAACTGAAATAATATATGACTAATTTAGAACAGAGTGGAGAACAAACTAAAGAGCCTATAGTCATTCCAAAAATAACAACAACAAAAAAAATTTGAGTAGAGTGACATGAAATTGCCATGGGGAAAGACAGTTCATTTAAGAAATGATATAGGTAGAATTTTCTGTCCATTTGGCAGAAAATAAAAATGAAATACCTCAGAATATACAAAAATTAGTATAAAGATGGATTAAATTTAACTGCAGAAGATAGCAATTCTATGTACTTATATCTATACATTAATATTAATTAAATATATAAGTAAAAAACTAATACAATATACTAAAAATAATTTAATAGCGTTCTCACACAATCTCACAGTAATAGAGATCTTCCTGTGCAAAGAAGGAATCTAGAAACTGAAAGGGAAAGGCAGACATTATATGGCAAAAGATCAAAAGGAAATCAAGGTATGTCAATACTGGAAGGAAAGTACATTACTCATATGACAATTGAAAAGTTAATATCCTTATTCTCTGTTGGCCTTGTAGATAAATCTGTTGTGGTGCAGTTCACATACATCCCAAGGACCCAGGTTCAAGACTAAGGGTCAGGGGAAAACAACCAAAATGAACAATTAAATAAAATAAAGTGCTTCTTCCCCTTCTCTCTCCCTGCCTTCCTACTCACCTTCATTCTTGCCTGCATATTTTCTTTAAAAATTAAAAAAATAATAATAAATAAATAAATAACTTTGAAACCTCATAAAAAAACCAATTACATAAATAGAAAAATGGGCAAAGGCCGTGAGCAGACTACTTTCAAAAGAGGAACTATCCCTGTCCAATAAATAAACAAGTATCAAAAGGGATCATAATCCTAATAATGCAAACAAAGCCAAAATGATATTAAATATTTCACCTATAACAATTACACATTTTCAGAATTAAAATAGTATCATGGACAGGTAAAGATGTGGATAAGTATACTGTCATAAATTTCTAGTGAGAATTTGAATGAATACAAACTTAGCTAGTAATTGCTTGGTTAACTGGTTAATTGGTTATTGAAATATCTCCAGGATATATTAAGTAAAACAACAATAATAATATGTACTTGTGCTCCCCTTCTATGTAAAATAGGTGACAGATTCATTAAATACTGTATTAGAGTAGGTTAACTACTATAAAAAGTGAAATCGAACAAACAACTCAAAGACTGTTGTTTGCTAAATTGAGAGACAGTGAAGGAGATGTTAGGGACTAATCTGGAAAGTAGCATATCTCACTACTATTCACATTTAATTAGCTAAATTGGTCACATGACTACACATAACTGCAAAGAAGACTGAGTAATGTAGGCTTTGTGACCAAAGCAGGAGGAGAACTTTTGGTGGACAATGAAAAGTCTCTCATGTAGGTAGATGAGAGATTAGATACATACAGAGCAAGCTATCTATATTTGTAGCTATACTATATACACTCAGTAGAATTACAATAAATTGCAAGAAACTTGATATAAGGGTTATGCTATTACTTTAGAACCAAAGAAAAAAGAATGAGACTGTTTTTTTTAAGTTTCTCTGGACTGTTTACATTTTCTAACTTTACACATTTGTTATAGGCCCCGTCCAAATGACCACAGGATTTATTTAAATGAAGAAACTAGGTCTCATTTTTCTTCTTTGCTCTTTGTACTTAAATTATATGTATACATTTACATTAACTAATAAATATAAGTAAAATATAAGTAAAATATGACTCATAAAAATATACTGAAGAAAGGCACATGCTTTTTCCCCAAGTTGATAAGCTATTCCATTGAAACAGAAGCTTTAGTACATGAATATATAAAGAAAGCTGTTTATTGTGTCTTTATTTATAATGACAATTACAGCAAACAATCTGACTATCTATTGATGGAACCTTAAAAAGTTCTGATAATATATATTATCCAGTGTAGCAATTCTCAAAACTTTTTGTACACTTAAGAAGAACTTAAAAGACCTATTTTTACATGGGTTGAATTTATCAGAATTTATTATATTGGAATTTTTAAGTATTTAGCAACTATTTAAAAGTAATAAATTCACCAAATATAAACACAAATAACGTATTTTTTAATTTTATATTTTCATGAAACAAAAGTAGTGAGAAGAATGGAATTGTTTCACATTTTTACAATTCTCTAATGACAGTCTTTATGAAATACAGCTTGGTTCCCTTATTAGCTTCTGCATTCAGTTTGCTGCTGTGCATTGTGCTGGTTGATATAAATGAAGAAAATCCAGCCACACATAAACACTTACTTGGAAAAAAGATGACTGTAAGAGCCTTATCAAATAATTTTTATATTCATTTTTTTAATTATACTAGAATTCAGCAAGTGGCTGTTTATTAAGTGTTAGATACAGTGCAGAATCTGTCTGAAATCATATCAATGAACGCTTTTTTACTGTTAGATTAAACCTTTATTTTGTACGCTGTATAGATCTGTTATCATTCATAATTTTGTAATATCACCACTAACCATTTGGAAAATATTGGTTCACTGCATTATGCAGATTTTCCAAATGGTGAGACACTTCATTCCACCATATCAACCGAATTTATTAATTTCATAACTGTTGTTCATGATGATGGATAAAAATTTTCCAAAATTGCTTTTAAGCTTCAATTTTTATCAACAACAAATACTACGTTATTTTCTTGAAGTGACAGGTTTATTCTGTTCATTTTAAAGTCTTATTTCATTTCAAATACCCAAATCTGAATAACTGAAGTTTCTTCAGGTTTGAAAAAAAATTCTTCATGGGAAAAGCAGATAGGATATAAGCTGGCAACTTGATCACTTAAGTGCTTTTCCTGAGAGAACCATCATAGTTCAGTATGTCTTCCCCTTTTATCATAAAGAGTATTCGAAGGGCATGTAATCAAGGATTGAACTTCAATATAGTTACTTTGTACTGCTTCATCAAGGACATTCAGTGGTGAGACTGATTTAATACAGTAGAGGTGCCCAGTGGTACAAAATATACTGCCTACCAGTACAGTCGATGTGATCACCTGGATTCATGCTAAGCAGTCTAAGTTTGGACCTATCAGTGCCTCTTCCTTAGATATGTGGTTTAACACTTAGTTTCCTTAATTCCTCTGTTTCCTTATATGCAAGGTGGTAGATCTTCAAAGGTTTCTGCAACAAATTCAAGAGGTAACTGAGATCTTCCTGAGCCAGGCACAATTTAAGTGTCCAGTATGTGTCAACTGGATCTCAAATTCAGACTGAAGTATTAGTAAGAGCAGCACTTAAGATGAACAATCTATTGTTACCACCTACTGGGGAATTTGTCATAGTTAGAAATGAAAATATAGTTTTGATATCTTTATTATCTTTTTAATCTGTGAAGATATTCAATTGTCTCACAATGATGACTGTTTGGCTCTTAGTTTCTCAACCAGAGTGGAATAAAATGTCCTTTTATCTGAGCAAGAAGAGGCAAACCAAGCACCCCCAACTATAGAAAAGAGTCTACTGTTTAAACATTCTAGGAGGTTTCAGCTGTTTACAGACACCAATGGATGTTCCCAGTTATTCTCAAGTAAAATATTGAATGAATGATATGAAGAAACCTATTTAGCATTCCATGTTTCTTTGAGAGAAGACCTTTGCTTAGATTTTTATACTTGACCATGAATCAATGTTTACATTTCCAATAATATACAGTGACCCAAAAGGTAAGAGTGGATAGTTTTTTCTGGATGATGAGGTAACGGTTAATTTTTATCTTTTTTTGATGAATATTTCTAAGGTTTGTCAACCATTAGTACTTTCTATTTACTGTCTTAAAGTTATTTAAAGAAGAGAAAAATCACAGTGAGCTTGGTTTGGGGTATTTTCATTGCAATTTTGCTAGCACCTCCTTTGAAACTTTAAAAACTCACTAAAATGTGAAAAAAAAGGGGGCCTTCGCCTAAGCAAAGGTAGGAAAACAGACCTCACTGTGATCTTAACCATTTATCATTTATCAACAGCTTATAAGAAAGAAAGATTGCCGATCCAAAAATCAGTATTTTAATGACACACATTAAGTTTTATAATGGCCAATAAAACATTGTAATTAAGTGTGTGCTGAAGCTTTGCTACCCATTAGGTACTTGCTTTTGTTTTAACACAGAGTGCTCAAATCAGCCAGAGAACAGACATCAGCACAGCACAAAATTTGTAAATCTTCTCTTGGCATCACTGAATGCTTCTTTGACCGCCCCCCCCAACCCCCACCTGCCAAAACCCTTCAGTGAGTAGCTGTCCGCCCCAAAGGCATTCTTAGCCTGAGGAATCCACCTTCTGAAGATTTTGTACTGTGTTTTCCTCAGAAACACCATGTTCTGGCAGTTGGAAGAAGTTTCTTCTCTCAGCTAAACAGAAGAGAAAATCTAGTACTTCCTTAGACATTCCTGCAAAGACAGCAACAAATTCCTACTCTTGGAGAAATGCATTGGATTTCTTAGAGGAAATTGAATTGTACACATGATCTTTTTTTAAATGTTGGTCTGGTTTCAGAGTGATTAGACATTTGTGGGAGAACTCAGTCATCTTCACCTTCCTCATTCTACAAAGGAAATGAGAACGCAGAGGAGTGGTGCAACCAGCCTCCGTCAGCTAGGCTCTAGCCATGTCAGGGCTTGACTTGTGCTGTCCTGGCTACTTCTGCTCCATGACCAGCTCTCCCAAAGCTATTACAAAAATGCACATCCAGGATATGCCCTGCAGAGCTGTTCAGTAAGGAACTAAGTCGAGATTTAAATCTCTATGTTCAGAAATAAAATGTGGGCCCAACATTTTTATCAGAACGTTGTTCCCAGTAGCCACATATATGCCTCTCTCACTCTACCTTCATTCAGACATAGCGACTAGTGCCCTGGCACACCAGCAAGTACTAAGAAAACTTAGATGAATTCATGCTGATTGGTAAGGCAGTAAATAAATCAGATTAGGGGTAAATTAAGTAAATAGTATTATGATGTCAGGGGTATCAAAAAGAGTTTCTACTGTCCCATGTGTTTCAAATATATTCCAAATGTGCTTCTACTAGTGTATTTTTGTCTTCTAATCCAGAGATTGAAAAATTATGGTAAATATGGTAAGCTATGCTTAAAATAAAATCTATCAGTTCTGTGAACCTCTAGGAAATATGAACTTCTGAATATTAAAGTAGTAGTGTGATGATCATGATTTTCAAGACATTAGCCCACCAAAACATGAAAACTGTTTCAAATTTTTAAAAATATTTTGTTTACTATTATTTTAAACAAAGTTGAAGTTTTTATAATTATATATTAGTGGCAACATTTAGTGAGCAATCAACTTTTTTACACTTCTTACTGTAAACATAGCAAAACAATCATTAAAGTAGAATCTTACTTTCTACCTCACACTTTAATACAGAATTAGTAGACAGAATCCCAGTTAAAATTCTAAGTTATTTGAATGGAAAAATGAAGTCATTCAGTGAAGTCCAGTCCTGCAATATTTCTAAAATATATTTAGCTTCATCCTCATCTTCAAAATTGTCATGAGATAATTCCTACTGTTAGAATTTCCACCCCATTCCTCATAACTCACTAAAGCCCTATATATCCTTTAGGGCCTCTGTCAGATTCCACTGTCTCCATGTTACTGTCATTCATTAACTATCACCATCATTTCCCCAGTCGAGACACAGTATGATATAAGCAAAACTCCTTGCCTCTTGAAATCAGAAATACCTTGTTTGCTTCCTAGTCACAATGCTTGATGACTGGGAGAACAATTTTGTCTTTGGTAAAGTGGTATGTGATAATAATATTGCCAACTTAATGTGATCCTTATTGGAAGGCCAAATAAAATGTTAAGGAAGGCCACTTAAAACTGACTGGTATTTAACAGGTGCTCAGTAAATGATTCTTTCCTTTTATCCTTATTTGACACCTGTCTGAATTCCAGTTTATTATATTCTATAATTATACATGTGTAAAATTCTTCCTACCCCAACATACCCCCAGAAATCATGTGCTTCTTTCTCCCCCTAAAGCACTTGTTATAGATGCTGAGTTCATCAAAGTAGTTTTGTAATCAAATTATTTCAAGCTGGAAACTAAAGAAAACCGGGTCATTATTTATTTTTTTTAAAAGGAAAGGTACAAGTAGGAAGGCAAGCAAGCAGGCAGACAAGAAGAGAGAGGAAGAAGAAGCATTTTATTTATTTTTATTTCGTTGTTCATCTTGCTTATTCCCACCCCACCCCCGACCATTCCCCGCCCCAGGACACAAACCCGGGTCCTTGGGATGTCGGTGGACTGTGCTTTCTACCCAAGGCGATGAATTAAACCACTGCTCTACCAGGGCATACATAGTCGTTATTCTTCGAAAGATAGCATGTTCACCTTTTTCCCAAGCCAAATTCAATTGTTTTTATAATCAACTTTCTAAATTGATATGGAAGCAGTTTAGCAATAATTATAGTTACTCAAACAAGCTGGGGTAGAGGGAGAAATGGTCACATGAGTTAATGTTACTCAACTTGAGGAATCCCCTCCAGCCTTCTCCACCTTGAGCTTGCACAGATGGAAATGAGTCTTCTTGTGGAATTCAGCCCACAGTTCCACAGACTCCCCCCGCCTCAATTCTGAGATAATAAATAGGACATAGAAAAAAAGTAACCTTTCATTTTACTAAAGATTGGATGACACTCTGATATGTGAATATTGCCAAATCAAGTTTTGTAGCTACCCTAATACTCTTGTCCAATTAATACTAACTTTCTGACATTTTTTTTGGCCAGAGCCTCACTTTAGCAATCTTTACTAAGCACACAGGTAACACTGTGAAGTTTTGGTAATGAGCTTTTATGATTATTGCTAGTTATTTGGTCACTTCTGAACACCATTATCTACCATTTAGCTCTGTCTGCAAACAATAAACAGAATTATCTTCGAAAGACTTCATAAAAATCCATAGATTTGGGAAGTAACCAAGTACGAGTTTCACTGTAAGATCTAACACTTAGTGAGTGCCATTGCACAGGTTTTAATCTCTTTAAACCTCAGTAGTCTTATTTGTAGAATGGGAAAAGCTGTCTCATAAGAGGTTTGTGAACACTAAAAGCAACTTCTATGTTAAAGCAGTGAAGAAGCACATGTAAGAGTTCAAGTTCTCACAGATGGGGGTTGAATCTTGATTTCTCACTTCCCAGATCCAGAACCTTAATCAAGATATTTGACCTCCTATAAAATTGTGCTGATGATAGGACCTACTTCACAGAGTTAATGAGATAATGCGTGTCCTGACTGATAAAATAGTCAATAATTATTGATTGTTGTTTTCTCTCCCCATTAGGATATACTAGAAGATAACTTTTCTGTAGAATTCAGGACAATTTTTTGACTAGATTCTTACTTGTTATTCTTTACCCTATCACATAAGTATGTCTTTATCAACACATATACATCAGAATTTTTATATTAATTCATAACCCCCTATTTCTCTTCTGGTAAACATTCTGAAAACACTAGTTCTTGCAAAACTCAGACCTAAGCTAAGAATACTGGAGAACTTAAAAAATTGTTGACTTTTTTGCAAGTTGAACAAATATGATTTAATTGATTCTGTTG
The DNA here is from genome assembly GCA_004363575.1 of Solenodon paradoxus. NCBI lineage: Eukaryota > Metazoa > Chordata > Mammalia > Eulipotyphla > Solenodontidae > Solenodon > Solenodon paradoxus. The sequence goes on from RJWH01001448.1 coordinate 221,874, forward strand.
ATTCCTTATTTGTGATCTCTGATTGAAGAAAAAGCACTTCAGCCTGTGATAAAATCACATCACCCATATTTCCCATTGTATTACTATTCTTCTCTAGAAAAACTAAGGAACAATAACATAAACCTGTGCTTTGATTAAAAGCATTTCTGACTCTGAAAAATAGATATATTATTTGAAATAATTTCTCCATCTCTTTGGCTGCAGGATGGAGAACGAATTAAGGGGAAAAGAGTTGAGGCAGGGTAGGTAAAAACTTTTTTCAGTGATTAGATGAGTTATGATTGTGACCTATACTAAAACAGGGTAGAGAGAAAGGGGAAGATGGTTTTCAAAAAATAGGAGGACTTGGTACCGACTGTATTATCAGGGCTAAGGGGTAGAGGTCAATCAAAAATAATACTTGGGTTTCTGGTTTATACAACTGAAAGGGTGAGAAGTGTCACTTGCTAAGAAAGGAACCAATGGAGCAGAATGATTTGACATCAGTCAGAGCCATTTCACCTGCTGATGGGTCAAAATTTCAGGTGAATCTGTGTCGATGATCAACTCCAGAAGGGCATCTGCAAGATCAAGTCCAGTACAATCACAGCATCAGCAATTCAACCATTTTATTAACAATGGCTTTGGAGACTTTTATTAGTCATCTTGCTAATGCTTAATGTTTTAACATGGCCCCAAAATCGAGCTGTCATCGGTGGCTAAGGGCTGAGCTTCTGCAAAGCACAAGAGAGAATTAAGTATTCACCAGAGACAAGCCCAACCTTGAATATCAGATAGCTCTGGTACCTCTGAACCCTGCTATCATCCCGTTGATCTCCTAAATTCAAAATCGTCCCCTCTTCTGTCATCTCTTAAAGACTTAACAGGGATCAAGTTTCTTTAGGCAGCAGAGGAGAGGTCAGCACTACCTGGGTTCAGTATGTGACCAAATGGATGCAAGCTAATCAATCAGGTCAGTTATCCAGATGAAAAAGCTAATGCTAATAAATGAAAGCCCTGCCTGAGAGCTTCATATTTGGGCAGCTTTGTTTTCTCCATGTGCAAATTAAGAGAGTTGGATCAAATTGCATAAAAGCTCTTTCTAACTTGAAACTAAGTCTTGCTATAATTGATTTTGTTACTCTCAGCTCAGAAACTTCTAGTCGCTCAGCATTACCTGGGAAGAAAATCCAAAATGCCTATTATCTAAGGCTCTTCACTCAGGTCCCCAAATACCACTCCTCCTATACACCTCAAGACCCAAACGGAAAGGATAACCAAAATGAAAATGATTCTTTCCATCTTTTGACCAATAACAGTTTGTTCATACCTCTAACTGGAGTAATTAATTGCTATCTGTGAAGCTCTGAACATGTCATTATTTTGAGTTTGTTTCTTGATCAATGAGGAGATAAGAATATTCATTTTATGTTGTGATGATAGAATGAATTAACATAATAAGTACCTAGCATAATACATGCTACTTAGTAAATTAAGAATGTCATATGCAAGAGATTAGGATATGTGATTTTCCATGTGAGATGGATTTAATGTATAATTCTCAGTCTCAAAACAATTCCTAAATTTGTATTGCTCTCATCTTTCCTTAATTTCTTCTTTTCCTTCCTTTTTCCTTTCATCTCTCAAATAAGTTGTTAAAAGACAGTCTTGGACTACCATTAAAGTGTTTCTTGGACTACCATTAAAGACATGAGTTTTTGTAGATGGTCTGGCAAAAAAAAAAAAAAAGTATCCTATATTAATAGCTCCTTTCTTGGAAACTAATAATGCATATTAATATGTTAAGACTCAGAGAAGACTGTTAGAAAATTTCTTTAACTTTGCTTAATTCATTGTTTCCCAAATTTGATCATAGAAAGTCTTTCACCAAGAAATTTGTTAATATCCAGGATAGTCATATATTTTGTAGGTTTTTAAAGTTGTATATGGCCAAGTAACATCTCTAACAAATAAAATGTGAGTGGAAGTGACATATATCTCTTCTACCTGACTTGAGAACTGTTATGTGCCATTCCCCATGTCTCCCTTGCCTTGGTGACCATCAACAATCCTGAATGATGGAATCTGGTCTCTGAGTAAAAACAATGAGGACCAGAGCCTCCTGCTGCCCTGGAATGAACATGTCATGAGAATGAGAAATAAATCCTTTGAAAGATTTTCTGATTATTGGTTGTAGCAACATAACCTCACTTACCTGACTAGTATAATTATAAGAAAGTTATTTACATCATCAGTTGTAGAGAATAGCTATATGATCCAAGTCTTTAGATCAAAGCAAGGTAAGTTTAGTTGTTTGACCCTAACAATTAGAACTAATTTTTACATGCTCAATATACTTGATTATATGGAAGCCACATTAACATAAATCAAAATTCCAGATTAATAACCAATGAATTCAGCTAACATATATTTCACCTAAAGCCTGTTTATCAAGGAACTGTGGCCATAAAAAAGCCTAATATATGGTGTTTGTGGCCAGTCAAGATAATAGTTATAGTATGTGCCATCAGATTTGGGAAATCATATCTCAGTTTTGTCATTTAATATCTATGTAACTCTAGGAAATAATGCTTCGGAATCCTAGTTTCTTCATTTATAAAATGGAGATAATAAGCCTGTATTGCTTATGGTGGTTGTCAGCATTAAATTATGTGAAGAACTGATCAGTCTCTAAAACAGGAGAAACTGTCAATAGATTGATAATTGATGGTAATGATGATTATTATAATTCTGCCAAATACTACACTGTGTCATAGTGGTTTTGGTGTTAGAATGCTGGTTAGGATTGCTACTCTAGTGTTTAGCTAAGAGAGCTTGAGAAAGTAAATTAACTTGTAATTCAACTTTCTAATTTGTAACATGGAAAATATATCACAGGATCGTTTGGTCATATTATTTATAGCACTGATAAATCACAGTGTATACCACATATGATTTTATGAGGATTATGAGATCAATATTTAAATTAATTAGCAAACTAATCTATTTTTATTTTTTTCTAACATAGTACTGCTCAACCTGGATTAATATTCACTCTCTTTGTAGAGGATGTTTTCATTATGTAACACTACTGCTTATCCAGCTATTCCTGGGACTCATTCACAAATTTTCTGTCCTTCATTAACTAAATCCCCCTGTATACACACACACACAGACACACACCTATTAAATCACCAAGTTAATCCGTTATAACTTCTAAATTTCTCTGTGACCACCTGCATCTCCTGCCACTTCTATGATTTCAACTTCATTTGTATTTCTACAATGGCTTCTCAGTTTGCCCCGAGGTCTCTTTTCAATCCAGTCACCTATACTAAAACAGGTAACTGTTTCATTACCCACCTTGAAAACTCTTCAATGGTTTTCCCTGTTTTTTTCAAGAAAATGCCCAAATTCCCTTAACATGACCTTTAAGACATTTCATGACCTGGTTTCTATTTGTACAGGTTGTAGGTACACTCAAATTCAGTATGATCCATTCATATCCAACACCGTCAAATTATTTGAAAGTCATGTTCTCTTTCTCTCTGGGCCTTTGTACAGGCTGTTTTTTTTCACATGAAATCCCATTTTTCCCTTCTTCAAAGCTAGTTAACTTCTATTCTACAAATATCTGTAGAATGGCTATTGAAATACCATTCATCTAGAAAACATTTTGAATAATTTTATGGATATAACTTTCTTACCACTCACATTAGTGATTTTTTAAATAGTATTTACTTAAACAGTAAGAATTAAAATAAGCAGCTAAAAATCTTTAAAAAAAGAATATTAGAGAACAATAATTGATACTGAAAGCTTTATTTTGTATGGACAGAGAAGCTATTTTTATGTTTTAATTATTTAGAAATTGATAAAAGCTCAGCAATTTTAATAAATTTGAAATTTTAATAAAATCATCATCAGTGAGTAATGATAGAATATTCCTAAAATATCTTAGAATCCTTTGTTCGTCCTGGTATGATAGCACCGTATCTTGAGTCCACTTACTCAAAGAACACATGTAAGAACACGTTTTTCATGAGTTTTTCTGTATGCTACATAACTGTCCCATCAATTTAGAAAAAGCTCATTTTTCTAAGATTCATAACCATACTTTATATGTTCCAACTTAATGAATATGTTCTGCTTTCTATTATAACACAGGAATTAATTTCATGTATACTGTGTTAGCCTTTTAGTTTTATCACCAACAGAGTATGGCAACCTAAGCAAATGAAGGCTAATAGTCTAAGAAACGTTCTATGCATTTGAGGGTGGATTTGAACATTGTACTAAATCCTGAACAAACAAGACACAAAACCCACATGTTTTAAGGGAAAAAATGAGGTCACTAGCATAGTCTATGTTTCCTGGAGGAGGAATGGAGCCTTGGCAAGGAACCAGTCAGCTGCAAAGGGCAAAGAAATTTTCAGAACAGGAAGTAGGAATGTGGTCTGGGATCATCAGAATGCCAACTACCATTTTTGAGTAGTTACTTCCTGCCAGCTATGTTCCTAAGTGCTTTACATTTGGAGGTAAATTGTGCTTCAAATACAAGGAACACAATTTCACAAATCTGAAGCAGTACTCACCTGATGAAAGTGATCATGGACTTATGTTTTTAGCATTTGTCTTATCAAAGGAAAATTTATTTTCTATTGCTATAGAACAAAGTTATGATCAATGTTTTGCAACTTCCGACTGATTTTCTGTTCCATATATTTCCCACAATTAAAACAGTTTACTCTCCTCTATGATGTAAGGTATTTTGTTAGAATATTGAGGAAATCATATTTTAAATGCTATATCATAGTACAATATAGGGTAATCATGGACCTATCATTTCTCCCATTAATTTGATAATTAATTCATTCCACAATTATTTGTTGGAATAACTTCTCTGTGGAGGTAACTTTCAAGGTGTTGGAGACACAGTGGTGAATATAACATGTAGCTTACAATCTAGGAGAAGAGGCAGAAACTAAGGAAATGATCACACAAATATTTAGCACAGAGGAATAAATCTCAATTCAGAAACTCAGGTATACAAGAAATTCATTTTCTATTTTTTTTTAATCTCAAAATCGTCCTCTTTAAGTATAAAAGTGAAAGTAAAGAAAAAAGGCAAAGTTGAGAGAACATAAAAGTGTCTAGTGTTCTTTAAAAATGTCAAGTAATTTTCACTTTAACTTTGCATTACTTCAAGGAGTTTCTTAGAAATTATCTTGACAGCCAAGGGAAAATATAGGAAATATGGTGAATTAATCTATTACTCCTTGATATTTTCCTATAATTTCTGATTCCAAGTCTTCATTCCACCCAGCTGGTAGACACAAATAATCTACAAAAGTAGTTAAGCTAATTTCTCTCAGGTTTTCTTCCCTTTCCCAGGACGTAATTGTAGCATATTACTCTGTGCCGAGACACCTCTATCATCTTGATGAATCATTGATAATTCTCAGTTGCATGACTTTTTGAGTTTAATGGTTCTTTGCTGCTTATACACATCACTCACTGCATGGAGAATTTTTTTGAGGTTTACTGTGGTCCCTCCAAGATCTTACAACTTCCTGAATAATAGTATTTAGCAGCAGGACATGGGTTCCCTCGGCTCTGTGAATCCACAGACCTCCCTCTTCTTTTCATTCTCAATGTCTTCCAAACCCAAATAAACTCCATAATTCCCTTTTTGTTTAAGATACGTGAGCAAGTTTAATCTGGTTGGGTGCTAGATCCTGTAGGAGGGAGCTCAGGGTTCACTGGAGAAGGTGAAGTATGAACTGAAATCTGAAGGGTGAGTGAGGAGTAAATAAGTTGAAAGAGTGATGGTTGGGGAGAAGGGCATTCTCAACATGAGGGCTACATGTGGTAAGTTCTAGTAGCAAGAAAAAATAGAAAACAAATAATAAGCACTATAATTTAGGGATAAAATCTTAATTATACAAGAATAAATACTGTTGTGTCTTGGTATATGAGACCTCAGCAAATTTACTGGCATTAACATTTATCACACAATAGTGGAGTGTATATAAGAACTGTTCAAGTCTTGGACTTGAGTTCAAGCCTGACCAATTACTAGGTCTTTGGTAAGTTACATAACCTCTTTAAGCTTTAATTATATCACTTGGAAAATGGAGATTATGATACAATTACAATGACTTGCCCCGCCTGTCTCATAGAATTGCCATGAAGGGAGACTTGGAATAATGTATATGAAACTATAGAGAACCTTAATATGCGATTACTGTTTTAATGATAACTAAATCTATTCTCAGTACAATGCAACATTTTCATTTAAAGAAAATTTTATTGAGACATAACGGCAAGTACCAAATATTTTACTTATTTATAACTGTATATGACTAAATAGAGGTGAACCAAATATGATACACAACTATCTCTCAGTGACTACGGTCTTCCTTCCTATAGCAGCTGAGAGAGAACAATTTATTCTCAGATCACAATAATGTAAGTTCTATATGAGAGATGGCAAGCAGAGAATGATCAGATGAAGTAATAAATGCCTAGTACAAAATGGGAGCCTAAAGTTAGCCCAGCCAATACTCCCTCCTTACATCCCTAGTTAGCACATTTGTATTGCTGTGTATATTTTAGTAATATAATGACTAATAGTTGAGCAGAATTCTCATTCAATTTTTAAAAATTATGGTAAATTCCATGTTACATATGATCAGGGAAATTAAAATAACAACAAAATACCACTTAACACCGATAAAATGGCCCAAATTCAGAATACTTATAATAACTAAAGTTGGCGAGTGTGTGAAGCAAAAGAACTCTCATATATTATTGATGAGAATAAAAAAAAAAATCATACAGCTCTTTGGAATACAGTTTGGGGTTTCTTATCAAACTAAATATACTCCAGCAATTGCAATCTTTGGTATCTACTCAAAGGAACTGAAAACTTATTTCACACAAAAGTCTGTACATTAATGTTTATAGACAGCAACTTTATTCAAATTGCCAAAAATGTGGAGCAACCAAGATGTCTTTCAGTAGGTGAATGATAAATTATGCTACATTCAGACTCTGAAATATTATTCAGTTCAAAAAAATGAGCCATTAAGCCATGAGTAGACATAGAAGAACCTTAAATTCATATTACTAAGTGAAAAAATCAATCTGAAATGATGACATACTATATGATTTTAATTAGATGACATTCTAGAAAAGGGAAAACTATCAAAACAGTAAAAGATGGGTGGTTTCCAGTTGAGGAAAGGGAGGGATGAATACCAGAGCACAGATGATTTTTAAGGTAGTGAAAATACTCTATATGATGATGGATATATATATTATATATTTGACCAAACTCACAGAATATACACCAAGAGTGAACCCTAATGTAAACTATGGACTTTGAGTGATTGTGATGTGCTAATGTAGGTTCATCAATTGTAGCAACAGTAATTGTGTGAGTGATGTTGATAATTAGGGAGGTTATGCATTCATAAGGAAAGGGAGGAGATAGAGTATACCAGTAATCTCTGTATCTCCCTTTCAATTTTGTTATGAACTAAAACTTCACTAAAAAATTATATGGAAGTGTTTACAGTGAGAATCCAAAACCAGCCTAAAATGCCAGCAAAATGATACCATTTATAACTTTCAGGTAAACAATATTAAAGCAAAAATTTGATACTAATATGAAAGTATGGAAGGGTCTACACAATCAAGGTTGAGACGGGTAGAGTAGAAGAGGTACAGTGCTTCAAGATCAGTACCCTAGGACCCAAGAAGGATCAAATAGCTTTATTTCTCACCTAGGTCTGATGAGCAATGCAAGTAGAATATGTGAAAATATTTTAAAGAACAAAAGATACATAATAAAAATGTTTTAAGGAACAAAAAATACCTAATAAAAAGAAACACTTTTTCAATCCAATTAAATCATTTTTATTTTGTTACACAAAGTATTAGGGAATGTTCAGTTTTTCAGAAAGACAGAGAGGAATCATAATGACGTATACCAGTTGAAAACTGACCATCTTTATAACCTGCTCTATGCTTTTGGTGCACTTAAAAATTTCCCTGCTTTTATTTAAAGCATGGCTCCGAGTGTGGATAAATGGATACCTATAAAGGCAGTTCCCACTGTTGCCTGAATCCAATCTCAATTTTTAATTTATATGTGTGGGCTTCTAAGTTGAGTGAATTTCAAATGCTTTATCCTTTCTTCATTTAGATGTTTTTTAGAATAGATCATATTGTCCTATCCTATGGCTTCAGTTAAAATCCAGGACTTGTGAAAACCAACAGCATGGAATAGACTGTCAGCAATCTATATTTGGAGGAGTTGCTGCTTCCCAATCCTATTTCCACAAACTTTCTTTAGAACCATTCATAAGATAACATTCTGATATACACTGCTGATCAAGAATTTTCTAAATTCTCTCTGGGCTCAAGTCTTGGCTTAAAATTCAGAGTAGATCATAATCACACAGAAGAGAATGTTCAGATTGTCTCACTCAGACTGACAATTCCCACAAACTGGGGGTTTGATGCCTGCTAGCTTCTGACCTTTGCTATTATGTCTTTTGCTTGTCAAATAGTCTATCAAAGTTCTATAGCTCCAGCTTTCAGAGTTCTGAAGATGAAATTTTGATTTACAGTTGGTTATGAAAACCCAATATTCTCATTGTATCAACAACTGCGTAATTCATAAATCCTGGGAAACAGCTTAGAAAGCAGAAAATTTAAGTCTACGGAACTTTGTTTTAAAAAATTTTGCTTTAAATAATTGTAATAATTTCCAGGGTTTACTTCTAATAACAATTTTCTAAATTTTGGACATTTTATAAATATATTTATGTATATATAGCCTTGGAATATGACTAAGAAATAGAATAGAAATATCTTTTGAAAAATTAAGAAAATCTCAACAAAATCTAGGATAAGTTTAGATTACAAACTAGTTACATGTCTCTGAAATAAAAGTTTGTTAAATTTACATTAACTGCAAATGGAAGCTATATTGTTTATATTGTTTTCTAAAATCAAAATCCTAATTAACTGCATACAGATCAGATAACTGAATAATCAACACTGTTCCTTTATCTTTAAATAACAACAAAAGATGTTATATGATGAATTATCCTGGTTGGTTTGACTTCGGTCCAAGCAAAATATCTATTAAATCTTCCTGAAAAGAAAAAAAAAAAATCACAAATTACAATGCAATAAAGTACAAAGTAAGAGGCGAAAGTCTTTAAAATGCCATTTAAAATTTATAAGTTAGTGATACACATAAAAGGGGTATCCAAAAAGATTACAAGGGAAACAAACTAAAATAAGTTTAAATAGTAACAGCTGCTTCCTAGTATAAATCTGTTTTTTCCTCTGTAAGATTCTTAATGAAGTTTGATAAACAATTTTTTAAGGATTTGGCAAAGTGACAATGATGGCAGCTCTTATTTATCCTGAAGGCTTAAACTTCAGTTTTTTCATTAGTAAAGTAACTTTCAGACTTAATGATATCTCTTAATCTCTTTTCTGATCTGTAATTTCTGAATTTATACATTTTGTATTTTCATTTAATAATAATAATCTTTGTACTAAATGGGAGGAAAGTGGTTACATATAAAAAAATGAAAGAAAAGATAGGAGGTGAGATTTTGAGAAATACATAGTGAAAATATGGGAATTACAAGTAGAAGACTGGAGTTTTCTCTATCACATAGTAAAAATAATCTTGAGAAAATCCCTGATATATCTGGAGATATTTTTTTACTTGAATACATAATAGAAACATTAAAATCCAAATATAACAGTTGTTGTAAGAGTTAATCAACTAATGTATTTGAAAGTACTTTATAACTTAAAGAGTTATAAACATCAGATAATATTGCATAACAGTTTCTATGTTTTAACCTATATCATCTTTGAAACATCTCATCCTTCAAGCCCTGACACACCAAATCAATTACCAAGTCCTACCAATTCTAAATCTAATGCCCTTCTCAAACCCATTTCATTTTTGTTCATTTTCTCACTTGGGCAAATGTAATAAATCATTATTGTAATTTGTTCACTGTTGTATTCTTAGTGCCTAAAAGAGACTTTTAGAAATAGTGCAGACTCAGTATAGTGTTTGTTAAATGAATGGTCTATTTTTTCTGCCTTCTGAATTTCAACATTAATTGTATGTTATAGATTTATGCATCTAAACTCCTATTTTGAAGACTCACATTCTTTTTATTTTTCCTTTAATTTAGAAAGAAATCAACCCCAAAGTACTGCAAAGAGGATAGTAAACATTTGTATACTAAAAAGAGTAAAAACTGTTTTCTTGGAGTGAATCTATAATGGGTTACCTCAAGAAAAGAAGTTGTAGAATATACCCACTGAAAATGATTTCTGCCAAGTACTTAAACAGTAATTTTGTTTAATGTAAGCATTAATTCCCCAAAACCCAACCTTCATAGTGCCAGTAGAGGAAAAGTTGCTTCAATGAACAATAAATACTAAAGTGGTGGTCTATCTTGTCAACTGCTAACGATATCACAAAGTAACGACTACAAAGCTTGAACTTTGGGTACCGGATCTTGCCAGGCATCAGGCTAATGTTACCTCTCACCACAAACCCTGAGTTGGTAGGATAAAGCAGGAGTCAATGTTCTGCAATGTCACATTATAATAATATTCTGGTCCTTGACCACACCTGGGAGGAGCCAGAGTTTCAGAAATCATGTCACTTAAAACTTCCACAGCACAAGGATCAAAGTTCTATTCTTGCTGTGCAAGAACACAATAAGAGATGAGTGGAGTCATGGTCTTAAAATTGCTACTGATCCTTTCTCTGTGATTTTTTCCCAGGGAGCACTACTCCAGCACACCCCTGGCCATGTGCCTGCAGTACTTTGTCTCTAGAAAACACATGACCACAAATCAAAAAATGTCATTTTGTCTTAAATGTTATTTAATAAAAGAAATAAAACCTTACTTGTGAAGCTGAAGTCTATATTCATCTCCAAATATGTTCTTCCCTCATCCTTCTTTTCCCAGAAGCAAGCTTTTTTCCATAAATTTGATACACATCTTTCTATAGAATGAAATCATATGCCTCCCCCAAATTTTACTCACTTGGTTAAAATTAATGGAAAAATTATAGCTCATAATGCTCCTTGATAAGATATCTTGAGAGGAAATAATGGTTTCACATTAATAAGATTGAGGCTTCAAATTACTACAATTACAATTCTCTAAAAAGCTGAGCAAGTATCCAATAAACCTTGACTGAAAACACTGAAAACACAAAACCAGATTAACTCTTTATTTTTCCAGAATATAACTCAGACCCTTTTAAATATAATTCCCCAAAGCATTAAAAACATATTTGTATTAAACTATTTATTTACTAATATAAGCTGTATCTTTGTTAAAGAAAATTTTGTTCACCAGCATATAAATCAGCAGCACACACACACACAGCACAACGCAAAGAGCTGTCAGGAATGTCCAGACTCTGAGCTGAGACTTCTGCTTTAGTGCATATTGCTCAAAATAAAGTATTTCCCTAATTGATTCAAATCCAAGAACAAAATGAAACATTTTTTCCACATTCACCTATATTTTATACTTTTGCTGATGATAAATATGTGCTCTAAGAACATCATTTTTATTTTTATGTTTAAATGATGTTACATAAACCTAACATATTGCACTTACCTTACTGCAATTTACTTTTATCACTCAACACTGTTTTATTGAAGATTTATTTAAAATTTTTCATATTAACTCATTAAAGTATATATCACTTAAATTTTTTTATCTGCAGTCACTCATGTGAATGTGCCTTATTTTATTTAACCAATCCTCTATTGATCATTTAGGTTGTTTTCAAATTTATCAACATAGAAACAAAGTAGCTAGTAAGATTCTTTCATCATTAGTATTTAAGAAGATTACTAATGAATTTTAAAAAGCCTTGGGTGATACACATAATTCAAACAGATGTCATTTAAACATCTGTAAGAATTATAGCAATGGCACACCCTGGTGGAGCAACAGTTGGGTCAACTGCTTCCAAATGAGCACAGGCCACATACCCCTGGGTTTGAGTCCCATGTCCTGGGGAAAACAACTAATGTGAAAAACTAAATACAAATAAAAGGTTTCCTCCTCCTTTCTTCCTGCCTGCCTGCCTGCCTACTTGCCTTCATTCCTGCATGCATCTTTCCTTTAAACAAACCAAAAAAAACATGTATATATATATACTGCTTTCATGTAGGAAAACTAGTAATTTAGAATATTAATGACAGTAAATAAATGAACTGAAATCAATCAAGTAATGCAGCAAAATGGGCAAGGTTGCAGACTTCCATGAGAAGATGGAAAATGTAATAGGCAAGGTGGCAACCTGGTAGGATGTGTCAGATCTCCTCTCCACAGAACAACTAGAAATCACCTATTCTTCAGACACACGCGGCATAGAAGGGCTGATCTATGGACTGTAGACACAGCAGCAGCAATCACCACCAAAAAGGTAGGCAAAGGTATCAGGGTTCTGAACTGCATGGAGGATTTGGACTCCCAACTTTGGGGGAAAAAAGTGGCAGAGGGGGTAGAACTGTAGGAAGAACTGAGTTTCCGAGGAGTTGCTCTGAGGGCAGTAGCGAGCCCCTCCAGTAGGACCAGATCATACAGAGGGAAGAGAAGGTCTTGGCACAAGGCAGAAGGAAGGTCAGTGTCTCAGTATTCTGCCTCAGAGCCCCCAAAGGAAAATTAGACAGGGCACCGCCATAACCAGAAGGCAGCTAGGGGAACTCCCCCATAGCCATCTCTTCCCATCACAGTGCTCTGGAGCCTCGGGAGCTGTGCGGCAGAAATCCGAACTACAGGCTAAAAGGAAGAAGAGAGTCCCAAAATGAAGAAACCTTCAAGGCTACCTACAGCACCACCCTGTGGGAGGAGGTAGAATTGCAGTCCAATTACTGATTGTGGTCCAGTGACAAGGTAGCAATTATCATTCAGAGTTGGGACAATGGGGAAAGCTCTGCATTCCCCACAAAAACTCCAACCCCATAGGCTGAACTCTTGGGTCCCAATGCAGGATCCACCAAAGAACACCAACTAGTCCAACAAGTGGTGATGCCACACAACTCAAGAATTCCCAGTGTTCAAACCAAGATCCAGTTTTTCTGGTGCAAGTCAATACCCTATTAAAATATCTTATACTCAACAAATGAGAAATTTAAAATATTAAAATGTTTATGTCATTAAAATATCAAGCCATTAGGGTTTCATTCTTCAGTATAGATGAAAATTATTATATAAGGAGACCAATGCATTTTGAAAACCTTATTTACCTTATTTAGTGTCAAGACTTAGAAAACATGTAAGTAAAATTAATTCATGATGTTATGCAAATTCAATTTCTTATAAAGCATAAGGCAATGTAAACAAAATAAATTAAAAGTTAAAGAAATAATGCTCTAATATGTTCATATTTTCCCTCTAGATTTTCAATGTATATTTATTCAACAAATATTTGAGTAACTATTACAAACCAAACACTACTAGGCCACACCCCCAGAACAAGAGACAAAATTCAATGTTTACCATGGGGTTTATGTTCTTTTCATTGCAGCACACTTAAGATAGTTAAGATGTAAATACTTCACATACTATAAAATTAGAAATTAATAAGATATAAAATTTTTATTTGCATCTTACCCGGCTGGAATCCAAAGCAACAGGCATATTTCTTAGTTCATACACAGCAACCTGTCCATCACTGTCTCCCACTAGAAGACAATCTGTGTTTTTGGCAAAGAGGACAGTTGTAAACTTGATTCCAGGGTTGGCAAAATTCACAATCAGAGGGTCCAAACTGTAATGAAATATTTTCTTTGTAAATTTAGTTGTTGCTAATATGTTTTGACATACAGATTTTTAAAAGCCTGAGATATTTTTGTGATTTAGTGTAACAAAAACCAAAGTTTTAAAAAATGTTTCCAAACCCAAAATAATTACTTCTCACTCTTTATTTAATTGAAATAGTCATTTCTTCAATGAACTAATTTCAAATAGATAAAGTAATCCATATGTAAGATATGAACTCATAAATTTAAACTCCTATGTTTAATTTTATGTACCAACTTGTCTAGGCTATGGTACCCAATTATTTAGTCAAAGAGCAATCTACACATTGCTGTAAAAGGTTTTATTTTTTAGATGTGAATAACATCTCAATAAGTAGAATTTGAAAAAAACACTGTAATTCCCAATGTGGTTAGAACTTATCCAATTTGTTAAAGGCCTTAAAAGAAAAGAGTAAGTTCCCCAAAGTGGAATAAATTTCTCCAGATAGACTTTGAACTCCAGACTGCAAAATGGACTCCTGATGGAAATATTCCATCTTGCCAGTCTGTCCTATACACCTGGGACTTGCCAGGCCCCACATTCATGTGAACCAATTCCTTAAAATAAGTCTCTCTCTCTCTCTCTCTCTCTCTCTCTCTCTCTCTCTCTCTCTCTCTCTCATCTCAATTTTCTACAGAACCCTGATTGACAGAACTCCTTAAGTAATGTTTTATTTTGCTTTTTCTTAAGGAGAAGTGCAGGCAGGAATGAAGGCAAACAGGTAGACAGGCAGGAAGAGAGAGGAGGAAAAAACATTTTCTTTTTATTTAGTTGTTCACACTTCGAAGGTGACTGACCTAACTTCTACTCTACTAGGGTACACTAATACATGTCTTTTAACAGAAGAATGTTTTGATACAAATGAACCTCTGGAGCATAAAAAGGTGTTTTGAACAAGAAATTTCCCTACTCTTGATTATCCAAAGAAATCCACTAATGCCCTTTAAAAAAACAACAGAAGCAGCAACTTGCATAAATCTGAAGAAATGCTGCCCTGGGAACTAGAATCTTATCAAAGATGAGATCACTTAAGTTGCCACTTTATACAATGTGTGTGTGTGTACATATATCAGACATTTCATAATCAAAAATTATTTTGTGATGTATTCTTTGATTTTTGGTTCAGGCTATTTTAGAGAACAAGCTATGACAAAATGTTAAAGTTGATGAATTATTAGCTTCTGGGAAAAGTTGTCCTTAAGAATAAATTCTCTATACTCTTACCACCACCCCCAATTTTGGGTCTCAAACCCAAATTCTTGATTTTAACATGACATGTCTTCACTGCAGAGTCACAAGGATGTACCTAAAAGGGAATTCTTAAACATTGTTGGTGAGGGTGTAAATCAGTATGACCATTTTGGAAAGCAATATGAAGTTTAAAAAAAAAACAAAAAACCACTGAGAATAGAAATTCCATATGATAGTTATCCTCCTGAATATTCACTCTGAAAACACAAAACTCATAGGTATATATATCCCCATGTTCACTGCAGTATTACTTATAATAATGGTGGAAATTACCTAAGTGTCTATAAATAGATGAGTGGCTAAAAACTATGTGGTTTATATACACAAAGAAATACTATTTATCTATCAAACAGATAAAATTCTGCCATTTTCAGCAACCTGGATGGACATTAAGAAATTATACTTAATTAGGCCAAAGGGAGAAAGACAGACATCATACCATTTTGCTCATATGTGGTTATACATAAACAAAGCAAGGAAATGCACTAAATAAAACAGAAAAAGACTTTGAGTTTATAAAATCAAATTAGTGGTTGCAAGGGGGAAATAAGTATGGACAAACTGGGTGAAAGATTCAGTTATATGGTGAAGAAAGAACTGGACTGCTGATGGCAAACATAATGTCTTATATACAGGTGCTGATTTACAATGATGCATATCTAAAACTTATATAATATTTTCATGCAATATTTGTTCAACAAAATTAATTTTTAAAGAAAAGATAACTTTGGTATAATACCTTAAATCAAAAAATTTGATTAAATGTATGTCCCTTTGACTATATTTTAAAATGAGGTAAGATGATAAGTATATATTGTAATATAATCCTTTTGTAATAATCCTTTTGTTTTCTTTTTTTACGTTATTGTAGAAAATCTTTAGTTAAGAACAATTAGCTGTTGGCATGTCTTGTGGAGTAGTGGTTTGGCCAGCTGCCTTCAGTCGGTGCAGTCTACATACATCCCAAGGATCCTGGTTCATGTCCCGGGGTCAGAGGAGCAAACAAAATGAACAACTAAATATAATAAATAAAATGCTTCTCCCTACTCTCTCTTCCTTCCTGCCTGCCATTGCTAGCCTTCATTCCTGCCTGCATCTTTCCGCAAAAAGAAAAAAAGTAGTATAAGTAACTAACATTAATATAACATCCTGTCAAATATATTTATTCATTAAAGATTTTCAAAGTGTAAACCTGTTTACTTGTTTTAAAGTAAATGGTTCTCTCTAACAGATGTCAAAATTATCAAATATTTACTTTAAATGGCTTCTACTAGAAATAGCTCCAAGAAAACATTAACTTACGTGCTAATATGAAGGTCCCAAATCTCTACCCTGCTCTCATTTGCAGCTGCAAATATATGGGATGATTTTGGACACCAAGTAACATCATAAACAACATACGTAGTTGGATAAAAACTAAAATGTGGCTTGTTATTCTCTTGTTGCCATATGATAACACCCCAATCTGCAGAACAGCTTAAGAATACATCATGACAAAATGGATTCCATGCGATTTTATACACAGGACCCTAGAATTAGAAAAATAAAAGAAGTAAATAAATAGTATTTACATCTTATACTTTAAGCTTGACCAGCAAATTAAGAATGTTAAATGTCTAGAAGATTAATGCATCATCGCATTATTGTGTGGGTATTATTTTAGCTGAGAGTAAGGTCATAATCTGAATATAACATAAATTATTCCATATACTTACATAAAATTATAGTTGCTAAATCACTAAATATTAATACATAATGTATTATTTACTTAAAATATAACTAGTATTAAGAAAAAGCAAAAATTAGGGAGAAAATGAAAATAGAGATGAACTAGTTATAATAGGCCTATGAAAAAGATACTTTCAAATTGGGAGTAGCATGTTATCATAAACACACACATATTTTCACATTTAGAAACAAATGAAAATTGTAACTTCCATAAGCTGCATAAAGAAACTAAAGATATCTAGAAACCAAATAAAATGCCCCACAAATTGTAATTTCCATACATGACAGCACTTAATTCAATTTGGTATTTTTCACTCTATTTGTAAATTTATTGTATGTTTAAAAATACTGTGCATAATGATAATATTTTTTCAGAAATATTATAAGATAAACGAAAATTTCCATACCTAAGATTAATTAAACTAACCTTATGTCCTCTGTAGGTTTCTAAATATTGCTCATTATATGAACAAGAACATTTGTGGATATGACCTTCTTCAGTGCCAGCCAAATAGATATTTGTGTCCTACAATATAAATAATCAAAATGCATTTGTCCTGTAATATATTGGTAAATGTGCTACATAGAAGACTGGACCATTAGAGATCGATTCACATTGATTCAAGAATCAAAACTAGTAACACTATTTGAGGATAGGTATCTATGTCTAATGTCCTTCTATCATGGTCTTATGAAAATTAAACTACCTGAAGGACTACTCTACATAGAAAATATACTCTGCAAAGAAAATACTATTTTTTGTTGGAATAGATGATAACAGTATCTGTCTAGATTCCATCAACAAATATTGGCTTAAAATGAAGAAGAAACATTTTAACATTTAGAGCTTTATTACAATGGAACTAGCAGTCCTGGGAAACTAGTGTTCTTTCCTTAAACCTAGTCAAAAAGAAGACAGGTAATGCAATAATAATTATTTATGCATATATGCTAAAGAAAAAATATTTAAGAGAAAAGAGGGCAGGCAGGAATGAAGACAGGTAGGCAGACAGGCAAAAAGGAAGAGAGGAAGAAGATGTGTTATTTGTTTGTTCATTTTGGTTGCCTCTGCTCCTAACTTCACCCCCCCACCCACCCCCCAGCTCCTTGGGCTTTACATGGTCTTAGCTTCAGCTACCACCTTAACACCTGAGTCCTCTAGGGGATGCTAAGAAACTATTCTAACTTGGATTGAACTAGATGCAGTCTCAGACATCTTTAACTCTAAGGTATTTAGGGATTTTAAATTTATTTCCTCTAGCAAAGTCATAGACAAGAAGTCTGAAAGTGAAAGTTCTACGTCCTGGCTATGTAGAGTACACATCAGCTAGAACATTTTAGATTCCAGAATCTCAGCCCTATCCCAGACTTACTAAATCATTTTAGCAAGATTTAAGACTGCATTTTAAGAGTAATTTGTATGTACATTCAAATTTGAGACATACCACTATATTCCAAGTACTTAAGAATGTAACTACTAGATCATAAGGTATATGTAATTTGAAATTACACAATAAAGTAGAATTTGTCCTGAAGTAGTACTGCCAATTTTCATTCAGCAGTATATAAATCTTCCCTTTAATTCATATTGTCTTTAACAGTTGATTACATCAGAAATTTTAAAGTCTGTCATTACATTAAATGTAAAATTATACCTAATGGTGTAATGTCTCATTTTATGTGAATGGTAACAAGGTTGATCATAGTTTTATACTTACTGGCCATTTGTATTTACTCATCTGTTCATGTCTATGACTGCTTTACTAATAATCTTTTTCCATTTCATTTATATAAGCTCTTGATATATTCTATAACATATGCTTTGTCTGTTATCAGTGTTTCAATGCCTTTTCACAGTATATGGATTACTTTTTATTTTCTTTAGTGTTTTTGATAACCAAAAGTTCTTATTTTAATGTAGCTGGTATTAAATAGTTTTTACATAGCAATTTTCTGTGCTTTTCTGAAGAAATTTTTTTTCTACTTTGAGATAACAGACATATTCCCTTACATTTTCTCCTAAAAGATTTTTCTGTATAATATAAGGAAACTAATTCCATTTTTAATGGATAACGACTATCCCAATAATACTTATAAATATGTTATCTTTCTCTAGAAATCTTCAAGCTCGGTGTCTGAAACTGGGTTATTAAGTATATAAACTCCGGAATTCTACCATTTCCATGATGAAGAGTTATTAAGGAGTTCTCTCAGAAACAACTTCTGTGAGGAAAATAGGAACAGAGAGAAATTTAAGTTGAACCACAATTTAGTGCAACTTCTAAATAGTCCGCCCATTAAAAAAAGAACTCAAAGGAGAAATTAGAAAGTATTTTAAGCATAATAAAATATAAATGTAAAATAAGAGCTTGAAGAATGCTGCCAAAAGCAGTACTTAGAAGGAAGGTTATGTTAGAAAAGAAGAAAGTCCACATCAATGATCTCAGCTTATACTTTAAGAAACAAGAAAAAGAAGATAAAATAAATCCAAAGTATAAAAAAAGAAAATAATAAACATCAAAGTGTAAGTCAATGATACTGAAAACAGAAAAACAAAAGTGAAATTGGCAATGTCAAAAGTTGGTTCTTTGAGACCCATAAAATGTATAAATTTCTTGCTAGAATAATCAGGAAGAAAGACACAAAATACTAGTATTAGGAATCAGAGGTGACATTACTACATATTTTACAGCTACTAAAGGATACTAATGGAATATTACTATGCCACTAAATTCAAGAACTTAGAGAAAATAAACAAATTTCTTGAAAGACATAAATTCCCATACTTCACTCAAGAAGAAATAACCATAATAGTCTGATACCTGTTAAAATTTTAATGTTTAGTTAAAATTTAAAGTCTTCCCAAAAGAAAACTCTAGGTCTAGATGATTTATTATTTCTATCAAATCATTGTAATGAAAAACTACTATAAGTCACATGCGAATTCTTTCCGAAAAATGGAGTACTTTTCAACTTATTAAAACATGCCATTTTATCTTAGACTGGTGCTAGGTCTGTGCCATTCTTTTTACTTACAAGACACTATTTATTGACATGTCAACATTTTGTCTTGCTTTACACCTTAGTATAGTTCAATTGTTGGAAGCTGTTATATACTATAATAACTAATGGATTGAAATAATTTACCTTAGGATGAAAAGCAAAGCACATTCCTGGAGCCTGTCGAGATATCAAGGCTTCACCTTTCTTTTCCTTTTCACCTCCTTTTCTGCTACTGCTAACAGCAGTTCTTCTCAAACGCATCAAATCTTTAGTTAAAGAAAATATACCTCTTGTTATATACAACATGAAAAAGTATCGCAGATACTATGTGTGGCCCTTTTGCAAGTAATAGTATATTTGCCATCTCTTGCATGTGATAGGTTAAATTAACAAATGCCAGAACTGGATGCTTAGAAAAACAATGAATAAATCCATTATTTAGTCAAACAAAAGTTCGACACCTCTCATACATAGTTCACTAGGAATTTTTAATCACATATCAAGAGAAAGATTAATTTATATACATATGCATATAATATTATATTATATGTATAGATGTTTTTTACCATGACAGTCCAGTCCTTTACGTATAACCCATTTGGAGATTCTTCCATCTGCTGATATAGAAACTAGTATTTCTCTTTTGTCA
The DNA here is from genome assembly GCA_004363575.1 of Solenodon paradoxus. Classification (NCBI taxonomy): domain Eukaryota; kingdom Metazoa; phylum Chordata; class Mammalia; order Eulipotyphla; family Solenodontidae; genus Solenodon; species Solenodon paradoxus. Next base: position 242,374 of record RJWH01001448.1, read on the forward strand.
TCGCCTGTTGTTCCTCGATCTTGTTCTATCCACTGTAGCTGCCATACAGGCCCCAAATGTTTTTGAAGTGATTCACTAAAATAGGGAAAAGTACTGAATATGGAACCATTCAATAATTTTTAAAAGATTTGGAGTATAAATAATAAATATTTTAAATAAAAAATAGTAATAAACATAGTGTACTATAACCTACATATAAAATGATACTTTTATTGTCTAAAACTGGACTCTAAATATTTGAAAAAACTGGAAAAATAATAACTTTGCTATCCAATATTCATTGCTGTCATCCTCATTTCTTCAAAAGGAAATTTTTACTACCTTTTACTATATTACATGTCATATCAAAAATACAAAAGCAATTAATTTATTTTCACAATCTTCTTACTCTGTTCACATTTTTCTTACTGTGTTACCTTAAATATCTTCATTTTTATAAGGATTTTTTTCAGAGATGTAATTAGTAATTTGTTTAAATCTTATTAGAGTAAACACTATACCACACTTCTGGATATATTTCAGGATTGCCACGGACATGATTTTTCAATAGTTGAAATTTAAATTTTTCCTGGAGAATTAAAATCTCTTTTCAGATAATTGGCTGTTTTACTATCAGATTAATGGGTTTCTCTGTACCTACTACTGACTTTCTTGATTTTTATTTTTTTGTTTATGTATACCCTCCAGGACACCAGTTCAGAATCTTTGTAGAATCACAGATATTTTTGATTATTTGGTGAAACTTATTAATCCTCTTCCCAGAAACAAGCACAAACTCCATGCTCATAAATCTCTGCAAATAATTTCAAAGTAGAACTTAAGACCTCTGCTTTAATGCCTATTTCCAGTTCTAGTTAAGTTTATTCACACACTGATATAAATAGTCTACCTCTATTTAGCCCCATTATTATCGGGTATATTACAAATATTTAGCACATTCAATATCTTTTAACTGTTTGATTTTCATTTATTCTTATTTAAATATTATTATTCCTGTTATCTGTCCAATATTGTGTGGCATTCTGAAGATAAAATAAGATTTAATCCTTACCCTCACCAGCTTATAGTACAGCCTCTTCCAGAAGATATAAATGCAAACAATGTATATGGATCATGGTAAGTACTATGAGAGAATGCACAAAAGAAAGGAATAGGAAGGTTTCCTCAAAGAGATGACATGGAAACAATAAAGGATACCAACTTTCAATTATAAAACAAATTCTGGAGATCTAACGTAGAGCATGATGATTATAGTTAATAATACTGTAATGAGCACTTGAAATTTGCTGAGTAAATATTAAGTGTTCTTGCTATAAACTGATAACTATGTGAGATGATAGATTAATTTGCTTTTGATAATTATTCCACAACACATATATTAAATCATCACATTGTATGCATTAAAATCACATTATATAACAGAACTTAAATGTACAAAAATTTTATCAATCATACCACAATAAAATTGGAAAAAAAATTAAATTTTAAAAACTAATAAGCATAAACTGTTAAGCTAAATGAAGTTTGTTGGTGAGGTAAGAAGAGAAAAGAAAGATGTTAGAACAGAGCGTTCCAGCTGAAGAGATAATATGAGAAATTATTAAATTCTTAAAAGTTATATCCCTCTCAATAGCAACATAAACATTCACTAAAAAATAACATTAGTATAAATTTTTACTTCTCTCCCCAAAAGAACATATTATATGTTTACTTAATATATTCTCACCTGCTATCCAGAACTGGAACCGCACTGTGGCTCTGTACATTATAAATTGCAATATTGCCATTGTGATAACCAACTGCTAAAAGGTTAGGTGATCCAATTGAAAAATCCACAGCAGTAACTCCATGTGGACTCGGATAAATACGTTCTGGCCACTGATTGAAAAATAATTACATTACACTTTAAACTTGGATCCGTAGACCACAGTAAGGTAAGACATGGTGGCTGAAGATGAGTCTGGTGGCAGTGGGGGTGTGAGAAGAGAAGGTCTACATTCAGTAAGTCCACTCTCCTCTTTCTAATGTCCAGTATTGATAAGAACAGAATCTCAATAAGTCCTTTCCTTTACTTTGATAAAACCAACTCAACTTTAACATATATAACATGGGCTTCTCCAATAGTGATATTTTAATAGGATTTATATGATCATCACAGATAATAAACAATGGTCTTCAAATAGGTAATCTAGGACATAGTCCCATCTTCCAGTTTCTGTTTCAGATGATTATGTTATCTAATCATTTCTGAACAATGGAAAGAGGCTCCAGAACTCTCGCTCTATTCTACAAATATGTAAAGAGTTTTATTGTTTTGTTTTATTATGTAAACTAAATCCTTTGTTTCCAACAACCTACATGGGAATGAAGATAAGCTAATGAAGATAAGTCTTTTATCAGTCTTTTCACATGTTTAAAATTGCCTCCTCTCTGTTATGCTCCATAAAACTAGTGTCCTAACAGACTAGGGCTATTTATAAAAACTCCAGTTGTTTTTACATGCTCTTTTGATCTTTTTTCTAAGTTTTCTGCTTGATATTTTATTTGTGAATTGAAACTAAATGTAGAGTTGTAAAATAACCTAATGATTAAAGACTTTCATAAGTTCTGAAAAATGAATGTGATTCTAATCATTCCATTTGGAAAATTCATGACAGTAAGATGATCATATTAATATATTTTACATATACTGAAGATAACAGAAATCTATCTTATAAGGTAATAAGGAGTTATTTATCAAGAAACAAATATTACTAAATAAAACAATTTTTTTTTAAGGAAAGATACAGGCAGAATGAAGGTGAGTAGACAGACAAGAAGGAAGAGAGAAGAGGAAGAAGTACTCCACTTTATTTTTATTTAGCTGCTCACACTGGTTATTTCCCCCTGGACCTAGGCCTCAAACCCAGAAGTATGTGGCCTACATTCCTTAGGAGGCAATTCACCTAACTGCCACTCCACCAGGGAGTACCTGAAATGTAATTTTCAAGGATTTTCATTTGCAAATATATTATTTATAATTAGTAGTGATAATTAATAATGGTTCAGTTTTGCATCATCACATCTAACAATACATAGTATACGCTCAATAATTTAATTATTATTATTGAAATGCTCAAGAATTCAACTTACTGAATTAAATGTACATTAATTTTCTTTATATTAAGAACGAATTTTAATTCTTATTTATAGCAAAGAAAATAAAGTCTTGCCCATGAAAAATTTCTTGATTTTGACTATCCCAAAGAAATTATCTACTTTATTAGAATTATTTCAATATTTAATTAAATAAAAATAAGTTTATTACTATTTAAGTTACCATAGGATTCTTTATTGACCAACAGCAAGCCAGTCCTCTTTTTTGTTCCTTAAAACCAAAGTTTCCATAGCCAACAGCCAAAAGGTCCTAAAAAAAAAAACAAGAAAATACATCAAAATAAGAGAAGATAGTATAAAAATGTTGGCAAATGTATAAAGATGAATATTAATAAACTGTGTTGAAAATGATGACATATGAATTCAGAGAGAAAAATACCAGAGACGTCATTTTTACTCTACCTCCATCTTCCTAAGCAAATAAGTACCTAAAAAGAACCAAGTGCTAACAAATTATTTTAGGTAACAAATTATATTAAGGTAACCATCCAAGATTATATTAATACATTATAAGATATTGGGTTTTTGAGAATAATAATTTCAAATGTGAAATAAAGGACATTTAAGTTAAAGACAGGTGCCAAGGACTGAACAGTGTCTCCTCCCTAACCCCCAAATTCATGTATTGAAATATTAACTCCCAAAGGAAATAGGAGTTTTAGGAGATAAATTCAGGTTAAATGAGTTTATATGGTTAGGTTTCTAATCTGATAGGATTAGCATGGCCTAGTAAGAAGAGGAAGACACACCAGAGCTCTCCCATACCCCCAGCTGAGAATCCAGCAAGGAGGAGACTGTCTAAAAGTAAGGAAGAGAGATGTTACTAGGAACCAAATAACCGGCACCTAGATTCTGGACTTACCAATTTCCAGAATCATGAGAAAATAAGTTACCTGGTCTAGCAACATTTGTTAAGGCACTTCCAGAAGTCATCTTGGGGTAAATTAGATAAATTATGCTTGTTACAAAATACTCATCTATGGTATGTGTAATGGCAGTCCAGCTGACAAAGCAGATCATTTCAGGGAAATGTTTATGTAAGTATATAGACACAAAGTTTAATGAATGACCAAATTCAGCCTCTTCTTTGTAATCAAAATACTTTTATCAGAAATATATTATTTTATTTTATTGCCACAATCTTACTTTCAAGCCAATATCATCTATCATCTCTCCACAAATGCCTCTGCCTTAAAACACTCTTCATCACTACTACCCATATTACCCCGACATTGACAAACTCCTGTTCATCTCTTGCCTAAAAAGACTTCCTGACAGAAAATGAATGTTCAATAAGAATTTATAAAATTAATTAATAAATTACATATTACATATCTGTCACATATTTTAGCTTCATTCAAAATTATTTCATTTTAATCAAAATAGTGCTATATTAATATTCAAATGCTAGTATATTTAATTTCTAAAAAGAAAGCTTCTGTCTTTATTCAATTATTGATTTATTAAATCCCACTTATCTACAGAATGTTCTCAAAATTTATAAACACAAATCCATACTAAAATGTTTTGTTTCATTAAAAAGTTATATACAAAATTTATATAACGTATTATTTAGTTTTTAATGAAAATAATTTTTGTGAATCTGTTGTATTTGTTGTTCTGTTTTTAAATAACCACAGCAGTTATCACATTTGCACATAGCACCTCATAAAGGGTGAGAATAAAAACTGAAGGTTAATTCTTGAATATATATGACACATTATAGTTAAAACAAATTCATCTTTGACCACTTTAAAAATATAACAAATATAATTATTCCACAGATATTGTCATTATACAAAGTTTTTGAAATTGCTAATTTAGAAATGTCTTCAGAACCAGTCTATAACACCTAGGAGAAAATCAAGTCTTGTCACTCTATAATCATCTCTCCTTTTTTTTTAAACAAGCAAACATGGCATTCCCCAGCTTAATGACTCGTCTAATTTACTTCAGGATAATTTTTGGTGGTACAGGAGTGAAGAGCAAAAATTCTGGAGTCAGATTTCTGGGTTTGAATTCTGACTGTTTGACCAGCTTGTGTAACTTCAAGCAAATTATTTATCCTTTCTGTGCTTCAGTTTCAACATCATCTTCACTTTCTGGGAAAAAATAGTATCTAACTCACAGAGCACTAATAAATTAATAACAGAGTTTTAACAATAATAGAGTATTAATAAAATTAAAGCATTTATAATAATGCCTAATACATAATAAGTGCTAGTCAAATGTTTGCTATTATCAGTAGCAATTGTATTTTAAGAAATCTCAAAGTTATTTTGAATATTTGCAGGGTCATTGGATAAAGTATATAGTTCTTTAAGGACAATGCAACTTTGGGTACATGAGTCTGATATATGTTCAAATGAATCAATTATGAATTATCTTCTAATTCACTTCTCAGTATCTGGTATGGATTCAGAAAATTCCAAGTCCCAATTATATCTCCTGAAATAAAAATTATGATTTTTATATTAAAAGAGAAAAACATTATTTTGTAACTATTTGCATTTTCTCTTTTTTGAAGCATGACCTTATTTTAGAATGATTTAAAAACTAGAGGTTATATCTATTTAAATCCCTTGCCTGATGTCTGAACAAAAAATTTATTAGGACTTGACAGTTGCCCTTAAATGTTAAAGATGAAATTGTTAAAATGTTGGATAACTCACGGGATTTGTTTTATTCCAGGTAAGGCTGCTCACATTAAGGCCTTTGGTTAAGTCACAGGAAAAAGACCAAAGTCGTTCCAAATTGGCAGGTATTGTTGATTGTTCTGCATTTATTTCCATTTCGTCATCCTCTTCCTTCTTAACCTCTTCTTCTACCTCTTCATGTTTTCCACCTACTAAAAAGACTCCAGGCCCTTCAGGTTCAAGTTCTAAAGTTAAATCAAATAAAAATATCATTGTCCTCTACATCTATAAGGGCCTGTCAAAGTCTCTGAATAACATCTCTGTTTACCACTGACACAAAGCACATTTGATCTACTGAACCACATGGCCCAAGTGACAGAGTTCCTTGAATGACAGTCTAGACCCTGCTGCAGAATCTGTTTTCTGAGTCCCGCTCAATAGTCGTTCAGTAAATGGGCCAGAGTAGCTTATCCAAAAGAGGAATATATTGCCTCCAACATGCAAAATGGTTCACTAGGTACTGTTTCTCTTTTTTTATTTTAGGAGGGGTACAACTTATCCTTCACCTGAGAAGTTGTATGACATAACCCAACACTGAAACCCTAGAAATTTCACTGAAGTAGAATGATGTTGAAATTTCACCAGATTTGTTTCCCATCGTCTGACATGTAAATAGCTTTACCAGTAAGTAAACTTTTCTATTAGTCTAATCAGCATAATGCCATCCATGTAATGAGCCAGTGTAATGTCCTATTGAAGAGAAAATTCCTAAATTGTAACCTAAATCTAAAAAGTTGATATTCCCCTGGGTAGGACAGTGAAGGTATAATTGTTGTCCTAGTCAGCATATATTAAAAAAAATTTAAATTAAATTAAATATATATCTAACCATATCATCCACTCATTCCACTCCTCCTAGGTACTGATTCAGAAAATGGTGAAAGCAGATGCACACTGGTAGAGCAACGGTTAGGCCAATCACCTCCAAAGGAGCGCAGGCCACGTACCTGGGTTGGAGTCCCAGGCTGGGGGTGGGTGGGATGGGAGAAACCAGTGTGAACTACTAAATAAAAATAAAATGGAGGCATGTTCTTCCTCCTCTCTCTTCCTGGCTTCCTACCTACTCACCTTCATCCCTACCTGCACATTTCCTTAAAAGAAAAAAAAAGTAATGAAAACAAATGTCCATACAAAGACTTGTACATGAATGTACATACTAACTTTATTTGTAATGGCCAAAGTTAGAAACAAATATAAAGCAATAGGTGAAAAGAGAAACAGAGTGTTAGATATTCATATAATGGAATACTAGTGAGTAATTTTTAAAAATGTACTACTGACACATCAAACAACATGAGTACACCTAAAAATAATTTCACTGAGTGAAAAGAAGCCATATTTAAGGGTGTAGAATGCATGATTACATACATATATAAAATCTTAGATAATACAAACTATAATCTATATAGGAATATAAAGCAAATCAGCAATTTCTTAAGGATGGAGAGGAGTAAGGAAGAATGTGAAGAAAGGATTATAAAGATCATAATCATTTGAATATGATGAATAATCATAATTCATATATAATTATATATAGTCATTGATTTTGGTGATAGTTAAGCTTATTAAATTGTATACTTTAAATATATTTAAAGTTTATTATATCACTTATACTTCAATAAAGCTGTTACAACATAACAGTGGTATATATTACTCTTTAAATGAATCCAAGATAATATAAATCCAAATTTTTATAACTGTGATAAAATCACATTCATTGATATGCAGAAATTTTAGCTATACAGTTTGATGAGCTTTGATACATGTATACACAAATATTACAAACACCCCAATCAAGATAGAGAACATTCATCAACCAAAAATTTCCCTCATGCTGCCTACCTTCCAGTCAAATATAATCCAACATAGACATGTACTGGTTTTATTTCTACCATCTCAGACTAATTTTGTCTGTTAAAATATATCATGTAAGTGAGGGTCTGGTATGTACTTTTTTGTGTCTGGCTTCATTGACTTTAATGTTTTTGAGATCTGACAAGGTTAAAATGTGTATAAGTTCATTCTTTTTATAGATAAGTAGTACTCCATCATTTGTTTATGCATTCAATTATGGTGGACACCTGGGCTTTTTGCTTCCATTTAGGGCCATAATGAGTAAAGCTACTGCGACTATTCTTATATAAATCTTTTTGCGGTTGTGTTTTCTTTTTCTTAGGTAAATATCCAGGAATAGTATTATTGGGTTATTGACTGAATCTATGTGTACCACTTTAAGAAACTTCCCAGTGTAAAATGCTGCAACCATTATAGAAAGCAGTATGGATGTTCCTAAAAAAATTGAAAACGGAAATTATATATGATCCATTATCCCACTTCTGGGTATTTACCCAAAACACACAACACCAATTGAAAGAAACATGTGCATCCCCATGTTCATTGTAGCACTATTTAAAGTAGCCAAGAAAAGGAAACAATCTAAGTACCCATCAACAGATGATTATATAAAGAAAATGTGGTATATATATATATATATATACACATATATATATACACACAATATAATTTTATTTAGCTGCAAAAAAAAAGAGAGAGAGAGATGAAATACTGTCATTTGTGACAACATGGATAGAAATAGAGGGGATTATGCTAAGCGAAATAAGACAAAAGATACTCTCCCTCAATGTGGGATATAAAAAAACAAAGCAACAAACAGTTAAAATAAAAATCTTACCCTTGGACATTGACAATAGAACTTAGACTACCAGAGCAAATGAGGGTGGAGTGGGAGCAAAGGGTACTGGGAAGTCCAATGGACAGTGATGAAGGACTGCTAGATTTGGTACTGAGTGAGTGTGGTGTGCTCTCATATATCCACATTTATATTGCTTTGAAATCCGCTACCTTAATTTAAAAAAAAAAAAAGAACAATGGAAAAATAAAACTCAGTAGACTTTCAATATGATTGACAATTTTATAATCCCCACAATATGTGAAATACCCAGTTGCTCTATATTTTTGCTAACACTTGATGCTGTCAGCCTTTTTAATTTTAGCGATTCCAACTAGTGTTCAGTGGCATTTTGTTATAATTTTACCTGCATTTCCTTGATGATCAATAATATTCAGTAACTTTTTAAGTGTCTATTAGTCATTCAGATACATATTTTAGTGAAGCTTCAGTTCATATATTTTGCCTATTTATTTTATACTGTTTATCTTTTTATTGGAATGTAAATGTCCTTTGTATATTCTAAATGCAAATCTTTCATTAGATGCATGCATTGAAAATACCCTAGTCTTTTGTCTACATTGTTACTCAAAGAGCAGACATTTTAATTATCACAAAATAATCTTTTTTTTTTTTTTTTTTTACTTTTATGTCTTGGGGTTTTTGTGCAGTAAATAGTTTTTTTCTTATGCTAAGGTCCCCAAAATTTTCTTTCATCTTTTTCTATACTATCATAGTCTAAAATTTATATTTAAATCTATGGTACATCCTGATTTAATTTATACATATTAAATAAGGTAGGGGTTAAGTTTCCTTTTTTCCCCCATATGGATATCCAATGATTTCAGAAACATTTATTAAAAGGTCAGCTTTTTTTCTATTGAATCACTTTACCATGTTTGTCAAATTTCAACTGGTTAAGTAGTTCTGTATCTATTCCTGGACCCATTATTTTGTTTTAGTTCCTTATATGTCTATGGTTACACAATTACTATACTAATTTCATTGCTGTAGCTTTATAGTAAGTCACTTGCAATCAGGTAGGTAAGTCCTTTAACTTCATTCTGTTTCAAAATTAACTTGATATTTGCTTTCTCATGTAAAACTTAGAATCACCAGTTTAATTATTTTTAAAGAAATTGTAAATGGTGGGAAATGTCTCTGACTTTTACTCACACTTTGCAATTCTAAATTGCACTCTTCATTTCTTTATATAGATCTTATTTTTTGTTATTACTTCATCATCCTGGAAAACTTCCTTTAACATTTCTTGCAATGTTGATCTGCTGGCATCATTGCACTTTTAAAAATATCTTCTCTTTTTTTCTTTTTTGTTTTAAAAGAAAGGTACAGGCAGGAATGGAGGCGATGTATGTGGGACTGCTCCCAGGTGTACTAAACTGCCAGGCCACCAGGGCACACCTGATATATACACACACACACACACACACACACACACACACACACACACACACACACACACACACTTATTCTTCATTTTTGAATATATATATGTATGTATAGAATTTTTCAACACAGGAAAAAATGTCATAGCAGTAGTTTCTGATGAGAAATAAAGTATTATTAGCTGTCTTCTCTGATGTATCTATTTTTTTCTGGCAACTACTAAGATAGTTGGACTTATAATGTGCCTCAATGTGGGTTCATTATATTTATACTGCTAGGGTTTCATCATGCTTCTTATAAATAATTGAGTTTAAGATTTCTTTTTAGGTCTCGACACTTTCCAGCTACTGTCTCTTCAAATAGTTTTTTTAATCCCTCCTCTCTTTTCTACTGCTATGATCTAATTACATGCATGTTAAATCACATGATTTTATAACACAGGTCACAGAGTCTCGTTCTGTTTAGTATTATTTCTCTATATACTACAGTTCAGAATATTTCTATTACCTTAAATTCAAGGTCACTTACCTTCTAAAGTTTTATTATTGTTACACTTACCCAGTGATTTTTTAATCTTAGGTGCTCTACCGATTCCTTCCTCTTAGGCTTCTAATCCATGGATCTTTTTAATATCTCCATACTTTTGCATTTTATAGAATTTCATACAGTTGAAATAAAACAGTATATGACATTTTCAGACTGACTTCTTTCCCTGAGTAGTATGCATTGAAGTTTCCTCCATGTCCATTTATAGATTGATCGATCATTTCTTTTTAGCCTTGAATAATATTCCACTTTCTGAATGTACTACAATCTATCCATTCATCTACTGAAGGACATTTTGGTTGCTTCCAAGTTTTGACAATTATTAAATATCTATATTTATCAAAGCGCAGGTTTTTGTGTGAATATAAGGTTTTCACCTCCTTTGGGTAAATACCAAGAAGTGTGATTTTGAACCATGCAGTAAAATTTGTTTATGTCTGTAAGAAACTGCCATGCTGTCTTCCAAAATAACAAAACCATTGTTCATTCTCACTAGCTAGAATGAGAGTACTTACTGCTTCATATCTTGCCAGCATTTAACACTGCTCACATTTTGTATTTTGGTCATTCAAGTGGGTATATAGTGACATCGTGTTTGTTTTAATGACAGAGTGTTGAGCATCTTTTCATATGCATATTTGACATTTGTGTATCTGTTTTGTAGAGTATCTGTTAAGTTCTTTGCCCATTATTTAATCACAGTTTTTCTTCCTATTTTTAATTTTTAAGAGCTATTTATATATTTTGGGTAAGATTCTTTTACCAGAAATACATTTTTCAAATATTGTCTTCAGTATGCGATTTGATTCCTCATTCTCTTGACAATGTCTTTCACAGAGCAGAAGTTGTCCATTTTCATGAAGTCCAACTTATTCTTTCTTTTACTGGATCATGCTTTTACCATTAAATCTAAAAAGTCATTAACCTACAAAGGTCATCTAGATTTTCTTCTATTTTTGTTGTTTTCTAGGAGTTTTATAACTTTGCATTTTACACTGAAGTCTGTGAACCATTTTTAGTTACTTTTTGTGAATGGTATACTGTCTGTGTCTAGATACTTAATTTTGCATGTAAATGTCTAGTTGTTTAGGAACAGCTGTTGAAAAGATAAAATATTTTCTCCATTGTGTTCTCTTCTTTTTTGAGAAAGATACATTGACTAAATTTATGTAGTCTATTTCTGGACTCTCTGTTGTGCTTCACTGATGTGTATTCATTTGCCAGTACCACACTTCTTAATTACTGGTAGCTTTAGAGGAAGCCTTAAAGTCAGGTAGTGTCAGTCCTCAAAAGTTCTTCTTCAATATTGTGTTGGCTATTCTGGTTATAATAGCTTTCAAAAAAAAAGAAAGAAAGGTATGGGCAGGAATGAAGACAAGTAGGCAGGTAGGCAGGAAGAGAGTGAAGGAAGAAGCATCTTATTTGTTTGTCCACACTGGTTGTTTCCCTCTGGACCCAGGACTCAAACCCAGATGTATGCGGCCTGCATTTCTTTGAAGGTGATTGATCTAACCAACCAAGGTATGCCTATATTGGCTTTTAAAAAGTCCTTGTCTACTTTCCCACCATCTCAGTCACCTTTTAATCTTTTTCTAATGACTGATATTTCTCATTTGTCTGGCTCATATTTTCCTTCTTCGTGTGACAAGTAATATTTTATTAGATTATGTATATTGAACATGTAGATCAAATGTTGCATTTTCTTCCTTTATAAAGTATTGAAACTAGTTTAGGCAAGTAATTAACTTACTTTCAAAGTAGCTTAATTTTTTAAGACTATTTCTAATAGGTTGTTTATAGGGATGAGGGCGATGTCTGAACTAGCCTTTTTTTCTAGCTTTACTGGTAATAATGTGTAGCCCTTCTGGATATTTACTATGCACTCCAAGTATTCAACAAGTTCTCCCCTCTGGCCAGTCAGAATTAAATACCTCCCTGTCCTGTGTGAATTCTGAGCTTATTCATTTTAAAACTCCCTGGTATGTGTTCTTTGTTTGACTTTCTAAAGTTTTATCCTAACAAGCACAACTTATGTTTTAGCCAAGGACTCAATGTCAGGATTATAAGTTTTTTTCTCTATATAGTTTCTTTCTATATGATTCTCTGTTCCACCAATCTAATCACCTTAGTCTCTATGAATTCTATTTTCTATGTTCCATTAAATAAACAAAGCCTCAGACTCTGCTATAGCCTATCTTCCTGTCCTACAGTTATCTAAATGTAACTAAAAGTAGACTAATTATGGACTAACTGTAATAGACTTGCCTCCTACCACAAATAAATATAAAGCTGAATTAGAAATATGAAGTAACATTTCAGGCCCTGAACAATAAGATATGATGAGTAAAGGGGTGGATTGTTAAGCATATCTCAACTATTGGTATTAAGGCAATAAAATTTAGGTTCTATTTGGGTACTATCTGTTAAGTCTAATATAGCTAACTTTCAAAGATTTCTGAAGTAATTCAATGATAGTCTGTGACAAGGCTTTAGTTGTCTTTGAGTTTTGTAATTTATTCTAGGCACTGGGAAAGTAATGAAGTTTCTGGGCACTTAAATGCTGTGTTCAACTTGTGTTCAACAGCTTCATGAAGTAATTCCTATCTCCATCAGCATCTCACAATGGTATAATGCAAAACAGAATTGGAATGAGAGCAAAAGACCTTTGCTGAATATCAGCTTTGTTACATACTACGCAACCTTAGAAATTTTCTATAACTTTCATTTCCTTCATTTACAGATCAAAATGCTAAATTAGATCATCCAAAAATCTTTCAAAACATTCTGTAAACATATGAGATAAAATTTGTAACAATGAGGACGGAAAGATAGCAAAGTCAGAACCTATGAAGTATCCATGGCAGTGGGAAGTGTAAGAGAATAATTAAATTCTGGGAAAAGGAAGAGGAAAGACTTGTAAGTGCTTATGAAATTTTAAATCTGTGGATTCCCTCATCTGGACTTCATGATTATATGTTTAGTACTGAAAGCAAAGTAAATATGTCTTCTTATAAGTGATAACTCAGTTCGGATTTTTACACATAATAGTATCATTTAAGTTTTTCAATTATTTGAACTTGACTAATAGTGATACTTTTAATAAAATACCTTTTAAAATAGGAAGTTGACGATAAGCAGCAAATTTTGACTGAAATATGTTTTCCATTAAAACTCGTTCCATAAAAAATAAGTTATCATAGAACTTTTCAGATTTCAAAATTGCTTCCGAATTATCTTCTTCATCATCATGAATTTTAGCCAGAATTACATTTTCTATATCCATTAGAGAACTAGCTTCACTATCTGGAAAACATAAACATGATGCAATGATAAAATAACACAAATAATATCAGATGATACATGCATTCTAAATATTTTATATGGCTTTTTTCCATTACTATTAGTTTCCCTCCAACATTCAACAACTTCAGTAGACATTTATATTATATGTTTCATACATAAAAGATATACAATATATAGATAGGTAGATAGATGCTACCATCTATCTAGATGGTACCATCTAGACAAATAGATAATCTCATTTTGAAATTACTAACCACTTAAAAATGTACAGTTTTTTCAGAAGATAAGCAATGACAATGACAGCTTCATGAAGTAATTCCTATCTCTATCCACTTTAATTCAAATTAAAATGATTATTAATCAGTCTTCTCATAAAGATTTAAATGAAGTATTGTTTTTACAGGAATACTATACTAGTACATTAATTTTTATTGATACTATAACAAATTACCATACATTTAGAGAATTGAAATAATGCAAATTTACTATCTTAGAGTTGTTAGGTTAGAGGTCTGACACAAGTCTCACTGGGCTAAAAAAAATGCTAATAGAGTTATGTTCCTTTTTGGAGGCGCTAAAGGAAAATTCATTTCTTTGTCTTTCCAACTTCTAGAGTCCCACCTACAACCTTTCTTTCATCTTCCAGACAGCAGCATTGCATCTCTCTGACAGTCTTCTGTCATTATATCCCTCTTTGAACACAGTTGGGTAAGGTCCTTCTAAGTGCTTTTATGATTAGATTGGGTCCACTCAAGTAATCCAAAAAAAATCTTTTAAAATCATTAGCATAATCACATCTGAAAAATCTCTTCTGTCAAGTAAAGCAAAGTATACAGTTTTCACAAAGTAGGATGGCAACATATTTGAGGAACTCTTATTATGCCTGTCACACTTCTTAGTAAACTTACATTCTAACAACGAAATGGAAGTCCTGTTTCCATGAAGATGGAGTGGAAAAATTTTTCCGTTTTCTTCCTGCTAAATACAACTAAAATCCCTAGATATTATATATAAAACAAACATAGGGAGCCTTTTAAAGTATTTAAGAGAAGAAAGAAAAACAATAATCCTCAGTGCTCAAAGAATTGCACAGAGGTGAGCTGTCTGGAATTTCTTATTGTCTCATATGTATTAAGCTGAAGAAATCAATAACCCAGAAACATAGATGAGTGAAGACAAAAAAACAAAAACAAAAACAAAACCTCAAAAGCAGGTTTTTTTAGCCAAAGGACCAAGAAAAGGACATATTTGCAAGAAAAAAAACCTTAAGATTCAATCCATACTATTTCAAACACTAGAGAAAAAACTTTAACCCTGCCCATGCCAGAAAGCCAAGGGAGGGAGCCTAGATTTTCAGGCTTTGCCAGGCTGTAATAAGGCATGCCAATCTCCCAGTCCTCCAATGAGTGAGGGCCTAGAATGCTCAGTAGAAAGTCACAAATTTCATCACTACCAAATTCCTGCAATGTCAATGGAGGCTAACTAGGGAACATGGAATTCCATTCTTACCTGGAAGTAACTCCTACTTCTCCCCAGAGTTGAAGTGGTAGATTTCAGAACTTATATCCCTGACAAACAGTAATGAGAATAACTCACAGTCCATGAGTCTCCACATAGTTCCCTTGTGGAACAGTAGTGAGGCATTACTATCCCTCCCTGTAATGGAGATATCAATGAAAACTATTGCTCCCCTCTCACCCCGACCCAGTAGTAATCAGGAGATTCCCCTACCTCAATGTCATTGGAGGCCAAATGGATAAAATGAACTTCTACTCCCACCTGGTAATAATGGAACCCCTTTTTACTGCACAATAGTGTTAAACAAAGCCTAATAAAAAGGAAGTTTTAAAAAATATCCAGACTCTCATAACATAATACCAAAATTTTTGAGGTTTCAATTGAAAGTCATCTATCACACCAAGAACGAAGAAAATCTCAAACTAAATTAAAATAAAAAATAATCAATATGGACCAGCACTGAGGTAACAGAGACATTTCAATTATCTAAAAGTTTAAAGCATTGATCAAAAAAAATGTTTTAACAAGATTTATGAACACATTTGAAACAAATGATATAATAAGGTATCATCAAAGAAATAAAAAGTATTAATAAATCTATAGAATTACTAAATATAAATTTTAGAACTAAAAATTTATAACCAAAATTGTCAAATTAAATAAATAGACAAAACAGCAAACTGAAAGGGACAGAGCATAGAATCAGTAAACATGAAGACAAAACAAAATAAATTACTCAATCTGAAAAACAGAAAGAAAATAATATGGGGAAAAAATGAACAAAGCCTCAGAGACCTACAGGACAATAACTAAAGATCAAGTATTCATGATATTGATAATGCAGATGCAGAAGAGAAAAAAAGATGGGATAGAAAAAAAATGCTTGAAGAAATAATAGCTGAATTCCAAAGAGTATAGAACATAGAAATTATCAGGAAAAATCATACTCAAACTTCTGAGAACTGAAGACAAAGAAAAAAATCTGGAAGTTGACAAAAGAAATGACACCTCATATAGGAAAAGAAATAGTCTGAACAACAACAAATTTATCACGAAAATCATGGAAGTCACAAGGAAATGGTACAAATTTTCTGACTGCTGAAAGAAAAGAACTTTGAAACCAGAATTCTATACCCATAGAAAAAACTGTAAAGAAAAAAAAGAGAAATTAAGATAGTCACAGATGAAGGAATAGTAAGAGAATCTGTTGCTAATAAATATTTCCTAAGAATGGCTAAAGGAAGCTCAATAAATAGGAAGAAAGGTATAAAAATGATTTTGGAACATTACAAAATAAAATAGAACAAAAGGAAGTAAAATATGGTTCAGTATAAGACATTTTCCTTCTTTTCTTGAATTTTCTTAATTATATACATACTTGATGCAAAAATTATGTCTAAAGCAGTTCTAAATGTCTAAATATTCCTCCTAAATATATAAAGGAAATATTTAAGGCAAACATTAGAAACAAGGGCAGTTTCAACACTTAAATTGATAAAAACTCAATACTAGTGCACAACAATAAATGTAGAATTACCACCAAAACAGCTACACAAAAACTATGAAAAGCACTATAAAGTGTATAAACAGAGTTAAGGGAGGGGAAACAGAAAACAAATAAGAGCAGGCTGAAACACTAATATGAAAATAATTATACTACATATAAATGGTATAAACATATAATTTTAAATACAAAGATTTATAGAATTAGGACTTAAAACATGACCTAAGTACAGTATACCTATAATAAATATATTTGTAATATACAATATAGGTAGGTTTGTAGTAAAAGATATATGAGGCAAACACTAGTCAAAAAGAGGGGAAAAAAGAAGAGAAGTTTTGTTATGGCAAAGCTCCCAGGCTGACAAGAGAAGACTGACAACCGGGCACTCGAAAGGTAGAGGAAAAAACAATTTATTGCAAGCACCAGTGCTGGCTCAGGGGTATTGTTACCCAAAGCAGAGCAAAATGGGTGGTGGTGGGGTTTATGAGGGGGGTACTGGAGGAGTTCCTCTCATGCTCTGAAATAAAGGTTCATCTCCTTGGCTACGTGTGGTTTCTACTGGCAATTTTTATCAGTTATGTACAGCTGCTGGGTAAGGGTAAGGAGGCTATGCTCGCTGTTCTTGGTCACGATAACAGGACACAGCTACAGTCTCTGTAACATAGTGGAAAATTCCTGGCAGACTGACTTTTGCATTGGGGTCAGATTTTCAACCATAGTCCCAAATCAATTAAAACAAAAATAATCAGAAGTAATGAAATACAAATGATATGAATAGAAGTCAATTAGACTGGAAACAAAAAATAGAAAAATTAGTGCAACAACTGGCTTTTAAGATCAAGAAAACTAACAAATCTTCAACTAAACAAAAGAGAGAAAACACAAGTTAATAAAGTCAGAAATAAAATATGCACTACTACAGGCCCTGAGACATCAAAAGAAAAATAAAGAAATATTACAATTTTATTAACATAAACTTGAGAAAAAAGAAAATGAATCTATACATGTAAATCACAAACTACAACTTATCCAATATAACTTTATATTTAAGAAAACTGAATTTGTAATTATAAAAACTCCCAAAAGAGAAATCTCTAGGCATAAATTATTTCTCTAGATAATTCTACCAAATTTTTAAAGATTTATTAATACAAATTCTACACAACATCCTCTAGAAATAGAAGGAAAATTTCCTAATTTGATTTATGATATTAGTTTCCCAAAACCAGATAAAGAAAATACAAAAAAAGATATAGAACAGTAACACTTATGAATATAAACACAAAAATTCTTAACACAATATTAGCAAATAGAATTCAGCAATATATAAAAGTAATTATTTTGCATAATAATCAATTGAAAAGTGTTCAACAGGTGAAAAACTGCTTCAATACTCAAAAGTCAATCTATGTAATTTATCATGAGCTAATTAAAAATTACATGATCATGTCAATCAGTGCAGAAAAATCATATAACAAAATTCAACACTCATTCAGAAAAAACAGAAATAAAGGAGATATTTCTTAACTTGATAAAGACCATCTACAAAAATCCACAAGTAATATACTTGATGGTGAAAAAACAAATACTTTCTAACAATTAGGAGCAAGGCAAGAATATCTATGTCAGCACTTTTATTCAATACAGTGCTGGAATTTCCAGCCAATGGAATAGGGGAGAAAAGAAATAAAAAGTATAAATCAGAAGGTTAAAAAATGAAAGTGTCTCTATTTGCAGGTAGCATGATTAAGTAAAAAAATGCAAATAAATCTATAAAAACACTCCAAAGAAATGAGTTCAGCCAGTTCTCAGGATAATTATACAAAAATCAATTATATTTATAAATACATGTTATAAACAGGTAGAAATCAAAATTAAGAAAACAATACCATGGCTCAAATAAAAAAAATATTTAGGTGAAAATTTAATAATATATCTATAGAACTTGAATGTTAAAAGCTACAAAATGCTGATAGTAAAAAAAATAAAAGATCTAATTAAATGGTGAGATATACCATGTCAATAGATTAGAAGACTCCATAGTGAAGAAGTCAGTTCTTTCTGTATTTGATACTTTGACATACTGGGGTCTTGCTGACCATAAAAGGATTGTCCCTCCCAGTGTTAGCAAATTCCTAGAGACAGTAATGGATTTAGCTTCAAGCACATCTTTCATGTACAAACCAAGCAATATAGAAACAATGCCTCAAACCACCTCATCTGTTGAAGTCTCACACTCAGAATCACTAGTCCCCTGCCACATTAGCCCAGATACCAGAAAACTAAGGAAACCTCTACCATCTGAAATTATTCAAAGTAATCAATCCTAAACCTGCTTACTCTGCCTCATCCATTCCTTTCCATGGAAACCACAAAAAGGCTCAAAGCCACATTTTTCCTTCACTCCCTCTGCATCCTGACAAACCTTAGAATATTTGTATGTAGCTCATAGCACAGAATGTTCCCTCCCCTTGAGAAAAAGTTTTTCAATGGTAATAATTTACTCATCTGTTGGCCTTGCCTTAGTTGAATACTAATAAAATCTACACTTTAAAACAATGTTGTCTACTAGAAACCCAATTGTACACATGCAAGATGGTGGTCTAGCAAGATTTTGAGTCCACCCTCTCTCTCCAAACACAACAAAATAGTGTCTAGATAGAAACTATGACCCTCTAATAAGAACTGAAAATTGAAGGACTGGAATCTCCACAAGGGAAAATGATTGAAAAACATCAGAAAGGGTAGGAAAAGCAGAGACACTGTCCCACCAGGATGACTTCCCAGAAACTGAATCTCAAGGTGAGGAAGGACCAGTGATACAGAGCCTCTTCCACATTGAGTGCACCAGTATCTAGGAACTGCACTCCAGAGGGGTGCACATATACATCCTGATGTAGAAAAAGAGAGTCTTTCCTTTGGAAAACAATAAGATTCTTGGAATCAAGGATACAGGACAGTGGTCAGAAGAAGCTGACACATGAAATATGCACAGATCTACTGAAAGATTTACAGTTGTTGAACCAAAAACTTTAGCAGGAGGAATAAGAAAGAGAGACAGCTTTCTAGTGAACAGAGATGCTGTTGCGTGTCCTACCAGAACTTCTTTCATCTGTATGGCATTGGCACTGGGGGACACCATATTAGAGGTAGGGTTGACACTGTGAGAAACCATATGAATATAGGATAAAGCGGTCAAAAATTCCATTCC
>RJWH01001448.1:262506-374122 GCA_004363575.1 Solenodon paradoxus
GAGAGAGAGAGAGAGAGAGAGAGAGAAAGAATGAAATTTATCCCAAATGGATCAAAACAAAAGCTCAGGGTAAAATCTTAATTCAAAAAGACTAAAACTATCAAGAGATTTCAAAGCAACAATATTGAAAACAATGGATGAACAAAATGAGTTCAAACAAAGACAGAGAAAAACATGAGAAAGTTCCAAACAGAATTCACAGTGCTAAAGAACACAATGGTGGCATTAATAAACACATAGAGGGACTCAAAAGTAGACTGGAAGAAGCTTTCGATCTAATAGCTAGAGACAGAGCAGTGGAAAACACCCAACACAAACAGCAAAGAGAGAAAATAATTAAAAGAAATGAAGATAGTATAAGAGACGTATGGGATAACATCAAAAACAAACAAACAAAAAACAAAATTGGCATTATAGAGGTTTCAGAAGGAGAAGAGAAAATGAAAGGGGCAGAAACCTTAAGAGAAAAAATAATAGCTCAGAATTTTTCTAGTGTGAAGAAGGAAACACACTCTAGATCCAGGAAGCTCAAATTGCTTCAAACAAAATAAATCCAAATAAACAAACACCAAGTGCAGTCTACAATCATCCCAAGGGGTGAGGGGGAACAGCCAAGATGAACAACTAAATAAAAGTAAATAAAAAATATTTCTTCCTCCTCTGTCTTCCTGCCTGACTGTCTGCCTACTCGCCTTCATTCCTGCCTGTACCTTTCTTCAAAAAAAAAGGACTTCCAACCAGGCATACTCTACCCTTCTAGGATGTCACTTAGAATTGAAGGAGTGATAAAAAGCTTTCCAGAAAAACAAAAGTTAAAGGAACTCATCATGACTGAACCAGTCTTGTAAGAAATTCTAAAGAGATTTCTATAAATGAATAAAATTCCACTTAGAAGACACCAAAAATACAAAATATGGGAAGGAGCAGAGTAAAATGTGGACTGTTAGAATGATCTTGAATTAATTAGCTTTCAATTTAAAATAGATAATGGGCAAAACAACAAATGGGATTTCACCTCCCACTTGTGATAATGGTTATTTTCCAAAAAACTAGAAAAAAGAAACGTCCAGGATTCAGAGAAAAGGAGACTTACACACTTTTAGTGGGAGTGTAAATTGGTGCAACCATTATAGAAAGCAGTATGGATATTCCTCAAAAAATTGAAAATTCATATTCCATATAACTTTGTTACCACACTTTTGTGTTTTCCTAAAAATCACGGAAACACTATTTTCAACAAATAGACACACATTTATTTTTGCAGTATTATTTACAACAGCCAAGAACTGAAAATAATCTAAATGACTGTTGACAGGTGAGTGGATAAAAAAGATGTGATTATATACACAATGGAATACTACACAGCCATAAAAATATCCTGCCATTTGGAACAAAATGGGTGGACCTAGAGTGAATTAGGCTTAGTGAAATAAGTTAGAAGGAAAAAGACATCATATTATTTCACTCATGGAGTAAATGAACAAATGAATTAAATCAAATAAGAACTAATTTGTAATTTATAGAATCAAATTAGTGGTCACCAGAAGGGAAAAGGAAGAGAAGGCAAATTGGGTAGAAGGATTCAATTATATATGAAAGGTTAGAATTATATTGCTGGTGGTGTACTTAATGTTATATACAGATGTTGATTTGTTGACTTAAATGATGTATAACAAAGTTATACAATGCAATGTTGCTTCTATAAATTTTTAATTTAAATATGAAGCCCAATTTAAATATAAGAACACAAATAGAGTAAAAGTTAAGGGACAGGTAAAAACATACCATGTCAACATTAATTGAAAGTAGCTGGAGTAACTATATTTAATTCCATAAAAAGCAGACCACAGAACCAGGAAAATTATCAGGGATAGAGAAGGATATTGCATAATGATAAAGGAATCAATTCTACAAGAAGACAGAAGTTCAAGCTATTTATGCAGTAAAAAGCAAGACTACAAGAAAATATTTGCAAAACATATCTTGATAAAGGACTTGTATCCAAATTCACAAGGAACTCATAAAACTCACCAATAAGAAAACAAAAAAACAGCAAAAGATTTATATAACCATCTCACCAAGGAAGATAGGCAGATGTAAAATAAACATATGAAAATATGTTAAACATCACATTCCATTAGAGAGTTTCAAATTAAAATTACTACACGTCTATTAGAATAATTAAAAACCCCAAATTTTAACAATATAAATACTGACAAGAATGAAGAGTAATAGTAATGCTCACTTATTGCTGTTGGTGATACAAAATGTTATACTGGTTCAGAAGATAATTTTGTAGTTTCTTAAGAGGCTTACACACACTCTTTGCTCCTGGCTTACACATATTCATGCTCCCAAATGAACTGAAGATTTATCTCTACATAAAAACCTAAACATGAATGTTTATACATTATACATAATCATCAAAAACTAAAATGAATCTATGGTCTCTAACATTTTCTATTTTTCTATCATTCTTTTTGACTTGAATTAAGAACAAATACTGTCCTTTTTCGGTCATAATTGTGAAAGATGGAAAATCTGATAATAGCTCCAGAGAACGAACCATAATGATCTATGTATAAGTAATTGTTGTGACTGTTACTCTACTCAGGAAGTTTACCTGAATACCTGATGACATCAGAGACATACACACTGCAAAGAAAATCAGTCGGCCCTCCTGCATCTGAAGATGCTTTGAGTCTGACATCTAGAAATGTTTTCCACTGGTAACCCTCAAGACTCCCAACTAGATTTGCAGCCTGTTGCAACCACTGACCTTTGTTTTCTTTCGTTTCCATAGAAATGTCTTTTATTATTGCTTGTACAATATAGGCTCATTTTTGGGATCGCTCACACAAATCACCGCCAGAAGTTGGACAAAGCTTTTTAATTAGACTGATATACTCTCAGAAATTGAACATAACTTTTTAATTAGACTGATCTACTCTTAGGACTGAGAGACTGGCTATATGAAATAATTGAACAGCTCAACTTTTTTTGGAAGTTATGCAACTTCTTAAGAAGCTTTAAAAGTGGAAATATAGGGGTATAAAATCTGCTATTCCCAAAATAAGTCTGAAATAAGGTTTCTTTCACAGGACTGGCTATATGAAATAATTGAACAGCTCAACTTTTTTTGGAAGTTATGCAACTTCTTAAGAAGCTTTAAAAGTGGAAATATAGGGGTGTAAAATCTGCTATTCCCAAAATAAGTCTGAAATAAGGTTTCTTTCACAGGAGGGGTTCTGAAGGGAGGTTGCCCTTTTATAAGAAATATTTATTTGTGTAAAAGAAATCTCTCTTTTTAAGGGTATCTCCCTCTCTGTATTGGGAAGACTCAGTCTCCTTAACTCTACCAATGAAAGAGGCAGACTTAAATGTGCATAACAACATTTTTTTGCGACTGTGCCCATCCTGGTGACATCTCATGGCTGACTTTTCCCCCTCTTCCCAATACCCTGTGTCTCTAGCTAAAGATATTTAAGGCAGTGACTGAAGTCATCCTGAAAAGTTAGTCTTACTGTTTTTTTTTCTAACTAGGTCATACTTATTCTGAAATAAGAACTATCCCATTCATGTAGTAATACCATTTTATAATTTAAAAATTCAAAAGTTCTGAATAGGGGGAATAAACTTGGAATATCACAAAACAGTCAGGAGTGGAACTTCAACAAACTTCTTACAACTGGACTTTGTAAAAATTCTTCCATATTGCTAATTATATTTGGAATGTTACAATACTGTGTTGCTTTTAATTATAGTACTTTATCTTAAAAGTTAAAATACTAAAAATTAAAGTTGTAATACAGGATTTCTCAATTTCTCATTTCCCAATTGACATTTTAGCTGGATACTTTCACATTGTGGGGGATGTCCTGTGTTCTAGAGAATTTTTAGCAGTATTCCTGGCATCTCCCCAAGAGCTATTCCCATAGTCATGCCCAGAAAATGCTTCCATGTTCATGACAAGTAAATATTGCCAGTGGACCCTGGGGAAGTAAAATTGCCCCAGCTAAAGTCATTGCTGTTACTGTATCCCATTTGAAGTTGTCACAGAGTTACTATATGCTCTCCTTTCTTTTAAGTTATCTAATCCACGGAAAGATAGGGAGAGAGAAAAGAATAAAACCACAGGTATGAAAGAGAATTGAAGAGCAGGTAAAGTGGTACTAGAGAAAGAATGTTTGAAACTCATGACAAGTATCTAAGAAAGAATAAATTTTTAGTTCAGAGCCTATATGATGTGAAAGACTAACAGCTATTTCTGTATAAAAGTTGTACTTTTCATATTCCACCAGAAAGAAAACATTGTAACTGTTAAAAAAATTATTTAAAGTGTCACACTAGAATATCATTCAAAAAAACTAAAGTAAATGAAATCTTACTTTTTTCTATGGTACTGTCTGGTAATCTTTGGTCCCGATCTTTAGGAGGAACATTTACTTTACTACTTGAATCACTTACAGGTTTTTGTTCTGGTAAAGAAGAAAGCTCCAAAGCATTATAAGAATCATACAAATCCCAAGTAGTGGACATTATACCTAAATAAATAAACAGGCAAAAATTATTTTAAGCCAAATTCTAATATTTTAGCTTATACACAACTAATCAAAGCAAAATCTGAGAAAAGAATACTACTTAAAAACATATATAAATGTTTTTCAACAATGACATAAAGAGGATAAAGATGAAAAAGAAATCATGAGGACACCTCAGAAATCCTTATTCATCATATTGTTAGTACCTACAAATACCTGCTGTTTCAGTGAGAGCTCCAGGCTATCCTCACCATCTTCTCTGATCCTCAAACCTCCCTCACCCTCTGTCCCACTGGTGAAGCAAAACCTCGTAAGTTTGTCATTGTAGGGCTACCTTGATGTGTATACAGACAACCAGGTTATAACAAGGTTTTAATGTTCATATGGTTAACACATAGCATGTTCTATCCTACAGACTTTAAATCTGTAATTCCATTCTCATCAAGTAAAATTTCCTATATCCTTAATGTGTATAGATCGTACTTGGTGGGGAAATTATAGACTCTGTTCTCAAGAAACTTGTAGACTAAGCATGGCTCTTTAAAAAATTTTAATTCATCTATATTTATTCATATTAGCAAGAATAACAATGGACTCCAAACAAAAATTGACAATGTTATTTATCTTGAAATTTTAAAAAACCATCCAACCCCTTTCATTGTTAATACAACAATGAAACACTAATATAGCAGTTATTTTATCAATGGTAACTTAAAACTATATTCCTACATGAAAAAAAAATACTGAGTTTTAAGTTAAAGTACAGAGATTCAGTAAAGAATTATTTTCCCTAAAAAACAAAACAGAATATGGAACTACTTTGTAGATAAAACTTTTATTTTCATAATGCAAAATGAAGGAGCTGGGGCATTTAGTGATGTTTTCAATTAGTAAGACTGTTAACTCACATTTCTATTATGTTGTATGTTAACATTTCTACCTTACTGAACTATCTTAATAGTATCTAAGAGTCATGCACTGAAAAAATACCTTACATGCTGAATTGAAAAGGTTACATCTTCCACATTTATAACTTAAAAGCACTTACATAAAAAATTGTGTTTTTGAATATTGAGCCACTTAACTTTCTTTTTTTTCCATAACTGAATGTTTAGTACCTAATGCTTAGCATGTGAAAATGTAATATGATCACAAATAATTACTACATAAATGTATGTGTTATGAATTAGCAATGTACAGTGTTAAGTTGATTCAAATTTGTTTCTTATTTGAAGATAACAAATAACATTGACACTTTCAGTTTGGTTATCACCATTATATTTGTTCATTAAAATAAATGTAATTAGCCTGAAATCAGAAAATTTCAAACCATGTGTCATATCATGTATAAGACTGAATAATAATGATTGTGACTTCCCAATTTTATGCTATTATGCTATTAAAGAAAGTTTACTTTAACTAGTGTGAGAAAAAAGTATTCCCAACTATGCTTGTGTTTTGAGCACATCTAAATCTAAGAAAATCTCTAGTTTCTACAAGTTTTAAAACATTTTTCTAGTTACCAGTTTTATTCAAACTTTTAAAAGACTAGCAATTAGCAATATAACATTTATAGAAAAAATAATATTTAGCTGAGTAGAAAGAAAAAGGGTGGGATGGGGTATAATGTTTTGCATTTCCATAACCCAGAAGCAGTAACTGCTAATATTTTAGTATATACTTTTTTTGATTCACATGTATGTGTTTGTATATAGACAAATACATATGAATGTTTATTAATAAAATATTTCATATAACATTTTTATTAAAAACTTGTTACTATAATATACATAGAAAACAAGCTTATAAATTATAGAATTTAACTCTATTTTCAAAAGTTAGCCAGGACTATTAATACATTTATTGAATTAACCATTATTTGAAATGACATATTTATCAATTTATCATAAAGTACTATCTATCTATCTATATCTATATCTATTAACTATATCTATATAGCTACAGATACATAGTTAGGTGGGAAACTTTTTGCTCACTTTTCATGAATCCTTACGAAGGGATCTTTATCTAAATGAACACTGCTGGCCTCTCTATGACCTGCATTCACCCATTTCAAGAGAAAGAGAAGTAACTAATCCTTTAAGAGAGTTTATGAGAAAGAATTACAGCTTAGCCACTTCTGGAATTTTTTTGTTACATCTGCTTATTTGCAGAAATCATTCATTGTTATCTGTCCTCGTCCTTACAGAGGAGGTCTGTATTTGTCTAGTTGAGCTAACTACTGTATCTAATTCCTTTTCTCAAGGAAAGGAATAGCAAGTGCATTGAGCTGCAGATTTAAGGCTACAATTTGTTCAATTAACTTAATCAGTTAAAAAAGGTACTATTTTGATTTCCATCATCTGATTCCTGAATCTCTCTCAATTCCATGCAAAATTAGGGAAGGAAAACATACACTTTTAAAAAATTGATCCATAAAAATTCACATATTCTTTACTCTGTATCCAAATTCTTTAGTGTAAGAGATATCTCATTATTTTAATAAAATATTTATTGTAAAATATATGCTATTCACAAAAGAATATATAACATATATGCATTGTGTAAAGAAAAATTAATGTTATGTATTCATCAACTAGGATTATAAAAGTAGAGCACCCTCTGTTAATAAGAAGCCACCTGAACACTCTCCAATCACAAGCCTCTTCCTTCAAGCTACCTCCAGGAAGCACCACTCTCCCTAACTTCTGGGTTGATGATTTTCTTGCTCTAAGCATTTTTTTTTCCCCTCCCGCAGCAGATGCTGTGGGAGTCCTGCCCATCTTCACTCTGCATTACCTCATTCTGGCCAACCTCCAACTGCCAACACCTGCATTGCTTTCCTTGGAGCCATTCTTGGCCACCAAAGTCTCTTTGATGTCACAAATTGGCCAGAAATGTCAAAAAAACTAACAAACTCATCATTGATCAAAAAATGATTTAGGAGGCTGGAACATGACGAGATAACTTGGTTCCCAGAGTTCTCTAGTACTACTGAACTCAAATTACCCAGAGATAATTTGTCAGACAACATAACCTCTATTGGCTGCCTAACCTTCCTTATCTCACTTACCCACTCTACTGTCAGTGCTTCTTAGAATCTGACTTTGTTCACAAGTGATATGATTGTCTATAAAGAAAATTCTAAAGTATTGATGGAAATCTGAACTAATAAGTGATTTTAGCAAGACAGCAGCTTACAAGGTTAATTTACAAAAGTCAATCCAATTCCTACATACCAGCAACGAACAAGTGGAATTTGAGTTTTAAAGCAGCATAAGTTATACTAGCAACTGCAAATAATAAAAGTTTGGTATAAATCTAACAAATTTGTATAAAGTCTATGCAGGAAAATTATGAAACAGACAAAATTAGATCAAAGAATAACAAAATAAGTGGAAAATGATCCATGTTCATGGATAGGAAGACTTAATATTGTCACGATGTCAGTTTTTCCCAAACTGATCAACAGAGTCAATTCAATTCCAATCAAATTTCTAGTAAATTACTTTGTATATATGGAGAAACTGATTCTAAAGTTTATATGGAGAAGCAAAAGAATAGCCAACACAATACTGAAGAAGAACAAAGTTGGAAGACTGACATTACTCAGCTTGAAGATTTACTATAAAGCTACAGTAATCAGATAAAGTAGTACTGGTAAAAGAATAGACAAGTAGATCAATGAAACTGAATAAAAAGCCCAGAAGTAGACCGATTTATTTGACAAAGGAACAAAGATAGTCTTTTCAACAAATGGTGCTAGAACTAGATATCCACATGCACAAAATAAATAAATAAATCTAGTCACGGACCTTATCAAATTCTCCAAAATTAAGTCAAAATGGATCATAAACCGAATAGCAAAAAACAAAACTATAAAACCCCTAGAAGGGAACATAAGTAAAAATCCATATGACCATGTTATGGCAGTGACTTTGTAGTTAAAACACCAAAAGATCAATCCATAAAGCAAGAATTGATAAGTTAGACTTTATTAAAATTAAAAACTTCTCCTCTGTGAAAGGCAATGTCAAGAGAATGTAAAGGCAAGTCACGAACTGGTAGAAAACATTTGCTAAAGGTTCCTCTGATAAAGGGCTGTTACCCAAACTATACAATTATCTCTCAAGATTCAACAATAAGAAAACAAACCAATTTAAAAATGGGTAGAGGTAAAGTCTTTTGCTCAAGTCTTTTCTGAGCAATACATCCTGCCCTAGGCATGCACATGACTTTCTGAATTCTATTTATGCAAGCCTTTTTCAACATCTTGATTTTCCCAAGAATCTCCAAAGTTCTTTTTCCTAAGTTTGGATGTGTCTCTTTTTGATTCACTTGTATTCTCTTGCCTCAGACAGCAGTGAATTGTTCATTTCCTGAAGAACTCAATATATGCAGTGGCTTTACCACCTGAGAAAGTTCTGAGTTAGGGGATAAAAAAAAAGGTAAATGTCCCATATGGGTCATTCAGGTAGCCCTCAGACAGATTAAAAATTCTTTAACAATAAGGTCTGTTCTGCTCCCTCTGGAACCAGCAACCACGGTCTCACATTGGGAAGGTGGGCTGCTATTTTTATGATCACCACCATGATGGGAAGGGGAGTGGGCCGAGATCAAGCAAACGAAGCTTTCCTACTAATTAACTATATGTTGCCCTTAATTTAGCACTTGCTTAGAAGGTTGCCTATTTTAAATTGTTTAAGAAGTAGCTTTTAGTTCTTTAAAACTAATATGCCATTAAGATTATCAACGTTATTTTAAATACTGCTTTGGCCTCACATCACAGACTTTGGGCTATGCAGTGTTCTCAGGGCTGTTAATATATGAAAACTGAAAAATTGCAAATGTAGTAGTAAAGATCATAGACTCTAAAACCAGATTCTGGGAGTATCACTACCTAGCTGAATGACCTCGGCAAGTTAGCTAATTTCTCTCTGCCTGTTTCTCTACAAAGTGGGGTGGATGGGGGGAGTGTAATTGTCAGACCTATTTCATCGTGTTCTTGTCAGAATTAAACCAGTTAATTAATGCAAAAGGCCTAGAATACTGTCTGAAACATTTTGAAAGTTATTAGTTATGACTGATACTCTTTGGACATAAAAATCATTTTCTATAACTGCTTCATAAATATTTAAATAACACAAAGTTCTATAACATGATTTGTATGAAAATCAAGAGTAACCATTATTATTCAAATTTCACATATGTGTATTTAATGCTTATTAGCTTATCTGTCAAATCCTGAAAGTTGTAGATCACATTACCCAGCCACTGCATGATTAGACCAAATTATTTCTATTATTAGTCTATATGTTTCAACATGTATTTGTTAATTTACAGACTCAGAATGCCTATTAAAATTTGGTAACTTATAAAGCAAAAGGAAACTAATTACCTTTGTCTTCCTTTATGATTTTGTCACATTGAACATCTTTATTCTTTGGTGCTCCGTTAATAGTCTGCATCATCCTTTCAACATATAAGTCATTACCTAATCTATTTTTACAAAGAGTGTCATAATTTTTGTTTCTCTGGCTATAAAAAATAAAGTAGATTCAATTAATAAAAATGAATTATCAACACACATGAAATCTCTTTATAGTATGCTTTTTCTTAAAATTACCTTTTTATGAGAATTAAAACAAAAAGCGCAGTGAGAACTCAAAAATATCTTAAGAAAAAGGTTTCATTAAACTACTTTCAAAGGATTCTTTTATAGCATACTTCTCAACTACTACCACAACAAAACAAGCTAGCATTATCTGCACATAATATATTTGACAAGGACTTAATATCCAAAATACATAAAGAACTCATAAAACTCGACAACAGAAAAACAAACAACACAATCAAAAAATGAGAAGAATTGGACAGACATTTGTCCAAACAATACATACAAATAAATGATCATCAGGCACATGAAATGATGTTCTTCCTCTTTTGTTACTAAGGAAATGCAAATCAAAACAAGATATCGCCTTATGCCTGGGAGATTGGCTATTATCCAAAAGTCTAGAAACAATGAATGGGGAACACTTTTACACTGTTGATGGTAGTGTAAAATGGTGGAAGCTTTATGGAGAACAGTATAGAGATTCCTTAAAAAATTAATACTGGAAATCCCATATGACCCCATTATTCTATTTCTGGATATTTACACAAAAACCACTAATTCACAGAGATATATGCACTCCCAAGATTATTACAGCATTATTTACAATAGCCAGTAACTGGAAACTACCTAGATATCCATTGTCAGCTGACTGGATAAAGAATATCACACACACACACACACACACACACACACACACACATACACACAATGTAGTACTACACATTCCTAAAAAAGATTAAATTTTGTCATTTGAGACCACATGGAACTAAAGGGGATTAGGCTAATAAGTCAGAAGGAGAAAAAAATAATGGATGATCTCACTCATATAAAGTGGAATATAAAGAGATAAAGCAACAAAACAAAAATCAACTTTTGAACATTGACAACAGAACTGAGGTTACCAGTGGGGAAGGGGTTGAGAGGCTGGGAGAAAGGGATTCTGGTGATGTCCAACAGTGGTGAAGGACTTTTGATTAACTGGTGTTGGGCGAATGTATTATCATATATTCGATGAATGGTGAACTTGTATATGTGGATTTATAGTATTTTATAAATCAAAGTTACCTCAATAAATATTAATATTTTTTCAAAAGTCAGTATTATCTCCAAGCAGATTTCATGAACTTTTATCTAAGCACTTAAAGTTATAAATATCTGAGAAGTTATTACTTTTCTGTCATTCTACAAGTAGGTATTATTTCCACAACTTTTTAGTTCTGAATATTTCTTTTTCTTATTTTTTTTAAAGGAAAGGTGAAGGTAGGAATGAAGGTGTGTAGGCAAGCAGGCATAAAAAGAGAAGAGAAAGGAGAATTTATTTATTTTCAGTTTTCATACTGGTTGTTCACCCTGGACCCAGGACTTGAATCTAGGAGTACATGACCTGTGCTCCTTTGGGGCCAATTAACCTAACCACTACTCCACCAGACATGCCAGTTCTGAGTATTTCTTAAGTTTCTATTATGGCATCTTCTTTGATTCATGAGGAATTTAGAAACGTCTTTTTTAACCAGCATTTGTTTTAATTGAGATTTATATTATTATTTTTTACTTCATTTTTGTCAGAATTTAATTTGTATGATATTATTTCTTAAGATTTTGAAATCTTTTTTTTCTTGGTCTTGCACATGCATAATTTTTTATAAATGTTCCATTTGTGCTTAAAAATAATGTACGTTATCTAACTGTTGAGTACAGACTTATATATGTAGCCATTAAATGATGTTTCTTGTTCAAAGTTAATATGCATATGCTATTTTTTTCTAGTTGACTTATAAATAATTAAGGAGGTATGCTTAACTTTTCTATTTTAACAAGCTAGTTAACAAGTTTCCAATTTTTCTTCACAAATTTTAGATTATTAGTAAATTTATAACTTCCTATCATTAGGAAGTTACCTAATTTATTACTAATAATGCTGTCAGATAATTGTTTCTCTGTAGGTGAATTGTTCTTTCATTTTCTTCCGTTTTTATAATCTATCGAAATTTCATATTTTGAATTACCAGTAACAATATACTGACTTCATTTCTTTTTTGTGAATTTCTTTTTTTATTCCTTTTTATAGAATGTCTTTTAATAATTTGGAAAAGTCCTTACATACTCTCTTGAATAGTGAATCTCCTCTACTCTTTCTATTCTTCTCTTTTGGAGCACCGTAGATGCATGTTAGATCTTTTTTCTATTACCAATGTCTTTTTTAACATCTTTCATATTTTACATTAAATTTTTCTTGTCAAACTTTATTTTGCACAGCTCATCCATATCTGTGTTCCAATTTATTAAATCTATTCAGTTAATGTCTTATTTAATTTTAATGCTTACTTTTTTATTTCAACCACTATATAACATATCTAAAGTTATTTTTTACATATGAGTCACCATTTTGATAGTTTTTAATGTTATTAATGCTTAACTTTTATTTAAAATATTCTCATATTTTATATTCTGTATCTATCTATATCTATCTATAAAATCATTAATAGCCTTCAGATTTTTTAATTCTCATTCAAATGGTTTGTTTCTTTATTGGATTGGTGTATTTTTCCAAACTCTATAAGGGACTCTTAAGAGCATAAATAATATATGCTTTCATCTAGAAAATGTTTGTTTTCTTCTGATAGCTCCTAGGAGACCACATGGACATGAGACCACTAGAGATAGTTGAATCCTTTGCTTTACTTCAGTAAAGCAACTTTCAACTTTCTCAATTTGTGGGGGACTGAAAATTTACTGGTTGTATTTCGATCCATGTGCTAATATTAACATTTTCTTCCAGCATCTCTCCCTCTCTTACTTCAGATTACATAACAATTGTTTTGTTACTTTATCCTTTCTCTTTTCTTTGTTTCTAGGCACTTTCCCTTATGTCTTATGGACTTTTAAAAGTATGTTATTCAGGGTCTATTTGTACTATATTTTATACTCCAAACAATTCCATAATATTTTATATTTGAGTAAGAATAATGCCCTAAAAACTGTTTTAGTGATGGATTTTTTAGTATTTGAATTCTATTCAAATTATATTTGAAGCTAAATAATCTTAGTAACTATGTTAATTATTTATAGAAGCCATATTAATTTCAGACAGAGAAGACTTCAGAACAAGGAAATATCGGAGATAAAGGAACATTACATAATGACAAAGGGTCATTTCTCCAAGAAGATATACAATCCTAAATGTGCATATACCTAACAAAAGAGTATCATAATACATAAGACAAAACTAATAATCTATTTATATTCCTTAGTAAAGAGATAGAAAACTGCTCTAGTACAGTAAATTCAGTTATTTCTCCCATAACATATTTCCCTTTTCAAATTTTAAATATAAAAAAACATCTCTTTGTATATTTAAAATAAACTTCATATGCATAAAAGGAAAAAAAATTAAAACTATATGGAGACTTGGAAGAATATCTTTCATTATTTTATTTAGGAACAGACCTATCTTCTAAGGAATACTCTTCTTGTAGAGATGAGTACACACAAATAAACATTTTACATATTATTTCACAGGGCACATATATAACTATATATGTACATATATAATATCACCAAGTCCATATATATATATATATATATATATATATCCAGAATATATCCAGAAATTTCTAAGGACAAAGATAAGGATAAGAACCTCTAACTTAGCATTTAAATTACAAAAACAATATAGACAATTGAAATATACATACATTGTTTTCTCAGCTTCTTCAGATTCTACAGAAATCATGACTGTTGGTAAGTTAAAAAATCTCAGAGTTTCTGTCTCTGTGAGTAATATCTCTACAGTCTTCTTCAAGTCACTTTCTGTTACTGATCTTCCAGATGTTGCCCTCACAACTCGTACATCTAAAATATGTGAGTTAATAAAAACCATTTATTAACTGCTATTTTTAATTTTTATTTCACAAAATATCATGATTATTCATATATGGTCAAGAAACATACATTCTTTATGCATCAAAACTACCCTAGTCTGATTCTTATAGTCATAATTCCAAGGGCATCCCATTACATCTATCCCGTAATATTAACAGGGAGACTGGGATGAGTGGCTGCTGATTCTGCTCAAAAAGAATATGGGTATGTATTTGGGGAACACAATGTGTAACCCTTTTTTGAGCCCTGAAGTGGTTTTCAATCTATAACTACAAGAACCTTTTATTCTTTCTTTGATTTTTCTTGTCTTTTGATTTCTATTATATCCCACTTCTAGTCATCTCCCTTGGGAGTTAAAAAAAGTTATACGGTGGAAGTTTTCTTTAAATATAGTAATAAATTAGGCCCAAGATCCATGCAAATAATACACTGAAAATTATCCTCAAGTCTTTAGGGTAGTCAGAGGTCCAAGATTAGACTGACCATATTTCTTCAGACAAAAATGGGACCTTGGATGGGAAAAATGCAACAGGGTTATACACTGGTGACTAAAAGGAAGGGAAGAGGCAGAGTAATCAAAGGAGGAGCATTTCAGCCAAGCCTACAAGTAAGCACTGTGTGATGCACTCTCACAGTAATGATGTGTCATCCAAATGGATTCATACAATTGGCCAGGGCAGGTACAAGGAATTTTGGCACCTTTGGTGAAAAAAAAATTTGTTGCCACAATAAGCCCCACTCTAAATGTGCTTCCTAAAACACATGCTATTTTAACCATGCCAGTGCCAGAAATACCAATACCCGGTGCCAGAGGTAACCCCCATAGGGCCAGATACAAGCCCCCTATTACATATCTGCAGCTGGACCATGCTCAGGTGTTCTGCTTCCTTTCTACCTGGCTCCTGTTTCCTCACAGGGGACAAGAAAGGCAGTAGATCACACATGTATGCACCCTGCCCACTCCGTAGTCAGCACCAGCAAGGGCCATCTTTAACTTGGGACAAAGGGGCAGTTGCTTTTGCACCCCCTCAACAGACTGGGCATGGGGCAACTCAGCTGTCCTTTTTGCCCCATATTATAGATAGCCCTGGTTTATTAAAATTGGGACAAAATTGACATTTATATTAAAATAATGGGACAGTCGGGAAATGAGAAGAAAATATACCATCTCATTTAAAATGGTATGTATGGTCAGCTTATCTTGGAAAAATTCATTAGGTACAGAGTATCCACACTTTGAAAGCTTAGACTTTGTTGTGTAGGCAATAAAAAGCCATGACAAAGTATATATATTAGAGCTCAACATTTTCTGTTTAAAACAGGTGCGAAGGAGGAATTCATGAGGCTTTGGGATGGGTAAAGAATGGACATCTTTAGGAAAACAAGATAAGTGTATGTTGTTCCCAGAGACTAATGCTCAGTCCCCTCTCAAAAATGGCCCAGAGTCAGAAAAACACCTTTCTTATAACATAAAAACATATACAAGTTCTTAATTTCACAAACCAATCATTAATATTTGCAATATCTAAAAATGATATACTCATTCATGAATATTAAATAAAATATACAAAATAATAAAAATCTACAAAAATATTTTTCAATTAAATGGTAAATAACAGAAAATTTTTTAACAGAACCTACATTATGGCTATCACAATGTAAAACAAACATATACATATGGATAAGGTGAAGAAACAGAACATTTTAAATAGTCATTTGTCTGTAGTATTTGATAGTTTTATTTTTATTCTTCAGTATTTATTAGCTATATACCATATGTAAAATATTATATATTATTATATATTATATTATATATTATTCTCATATAACTTTGTCTAAGATAGATATAGAATAAAGTTGATGTAAATGAATTATCCAGATGGACAAATCTGAAGTATATCTAGGAGCTTACCCTTATGTCTTATGAACTTTAAAAAGTATGTTTATTCTATCAATGAATAAATTGAGAAACTAAGTGAGAAGAATATTGGCAGTTTTGAGATTGAGTATTTAGATTCTTGTTTCTTTAAACATTTTTTAAAACTACCAGATTTTCATTTATGATTTAGTTATATATACTTCAAAGTAGCATTGTTACAGATACGCTAATTATAAAATAAATGATCTTACATCAGATGTATCACATATATATATATAAACTACTATAGTAAAACTTCAGCTATGTATTATGCTGATGAAAATAATACTCAAGTCAATTTCCTATGTAATGGTTGAGGAACTACCATTTATAGCCAAAGCCCAAGGATGGCAAATTGGATTTTTGCCTGGATCTCTGTATCACACATTACCTAAATGTTGCTTTGTATAAACTTTGTATAAACTGAGAAACTGCCTCAAACTCTACTGTAAACCTACAGAATCTACCTGTTTCATGGGTCAACTTCCCTAACTGCAAGCTGACCTTTCAATCAGATCTTACTACCTAACCCTCTTCACCTGGAAATTATCACAGATTATCAATATGCTTGACTGCCAGTGATGGAGAGAACAATTCTGATAGTTTTTCCAGGAGGAAGGTGATCCATTATGACAATCTTGCCTCCTCTCCACATCATTACTCACGATGCCCCTTGGGAGGGTTGAGGTAGGC
Organism: Solenodon paradoxus; assembly: GCA_004363575.1. Taxonomy (NCBI): domain Eukaryota; kingdom Metazoa; phylum Chordata; class Mammalia; order Eulipotyphla; family Solenodontidae; genus Solenodon; species Solenodon paradoxus. The sequence goes on from RJWH01001448.1 coordinate 279,158, forward strand.
TAGGGTGGTCTAGATCCTTTAATTAGATATGCAAGTCTGTCAAATTTTGGAGTTTAATAGTGGATTTTTATTCATAATATGATATTTCTGTTTCAATTTATCACATATATATATCCTTATTATATTTTCCAATAATTCAGAATTGTGTAGAGAAAAGGGATGCCATTATTTGTCTACCTTCATAGACACCAATAGCCAAAAATCTAGGAAGCCTTCCTTTGCTTCTACTTAAATTACAATTGATGTGATACAATTACATTAGAATTAAGTAACAAAAGCATTTTATTCTCTCCCCTCTTCATAAATAGATTGCAGATGGCCCCCATCTTATGATGGTTTGACTAGCAATAGAACAGCTTAATAGTATATTAACAAAAACTCCATGAGGTCACTCTCAAAATTTTATGGAGTCCTATGACCACTCAAAACCTACTCTCTTGATTCCCTGACTAATGTAATTCTGGACAATACGATCAATAAATGCCTCTGGAGAAGGAGACAAAGAAAGTCTTTGAACAGGCTAAGTAGTTCTTACCTACCTGTGGTTTGAGCAGGGGCTAATCTAAAGGTGAACTTGCTTCATTTTAACACTAAAATCACTACCCAGAGGAGCAGTTTTGCCACCATTTTTGAACATGTGATATATGAGCAAGCAGGCCAGGCATGAGGAAGACTGGTGCCTATACAGTAGACTTGGAATCTTCCCTAGCAACCTTGACCAATGACCGCTAACTTCCTCAACTGAGTCTCAATAAAGTGCTGAGTACTGAGGAAGGCAGTGCTTTATTTTGCTGTCTCCTTACTTGTTACAAGTAATAAATCTTTCCTTGTTTAAGAGAACTTTGGTTTATGTCTTTTGGTCCACACTCAGCAAGGGAAAAGATCCATTGTGTTCAGTAATAATAACAAGATTTCTAACCATAAACCTCCTTTTGGTCAGACAATAAAGTAATGGTTCTCAAATTTTAGCATGCATCAAAAATCTCCTAAATGGAGATTTGATAAAGTAAAGATTGCTGGAATTCACCCTAGACTTTTTCAAAAACATGTAATCAACTTTTTTATTTTAGACTAATTTTATGTATATATATATATATATATATATATATATATACAAAATCTGCAAGATTATTGCACAGTTTCTGTATGCTCTGTACCAAGTTTTACTGTTAACACAACTATGGCATATGTATCACTACTAATAAATCAGTATTTATACATTATTGCTATCAAAAGTTCTTACTTTATCTCAATTTCTTTAGTTTCTAACTAATGTCCTTTTTCTGTTCTAGGATGTAGCCCAAGATACCTTTAGTCATCTTGTCTCCTTAGGCTTCCCTAGATTGTGACAGTTTCTCAGATTTTCCTGGCTTTTGATGATCTTGAATTTAAGAGTATTAATCATGTGTTTTGTATAATGGCTTTCAATTTGGGCTTGTCTGATGTTAGCAGTTAGGGATTTCTAGGAGAAACCCTGCAGAGGTAAAGTGCTATTTTCTTTATATCTTCTCAAAGGTACATGCTATCAACATAGCTTACCACTGATGATATCAGTGTGAACTGGGGTAGTGTTTGACAGGTTTCTTTTCTTTAAAAGTTATTCTTATCTCCCTCTGTAGGCAATACTTTTAAGAAGGAAATCAATATGCAAAACCCACAATTAAAAACAGGATGGTAGTCAAGCACCACTTTCTTAAGGGAGGAATATCTATACAAATTATTTGGAATTATTTTGCACAGGAGATTTGTCTATTACACCCATTTATTTATTGAATCATGTATTTATATCAATATAGACTCATGGGTATTTACTTCATACTTTGGGTTATAGCCCAGTACTACACTAATCATTTTGTTATTGAAATTATTCTGTCTTCAACCACTGGGATTACTTTCTGTTGACTGCTGAATCCCTTTCACCTATGTTCATCATGTTTTGCTTATTGTATGTTTTCAGCCCTTGTTTACTTTCTAATTCATCTTGTATAGTCCCTGTTCTAGCCCTAGAATCAGTTATTTCTCCAAAGATCCCTAGTGCTATTTATTGGAAGTGCTGTTTATTGGAAAACAGTATGATTCTCTCATTGCTACTGGATGTCATTGTTTCTAGACATGCACAACAGAAAGAGCTAAGAAATATGTGTGTCTGTACTACCCTATGCATATATATCCATATAATAATATAAGCATATTAATCTGTATCTAAATTAAGCTAATCATGCATTCATATGAGTGTTTCTGATTATCATCCAGTATTACATGGAGAATTCTAACCTTTCCCTTTTGTCTATAACTGCTCACTCCAAAAACAGTGAGAAAAATCCAGCAAACCATTAAAATAATCATTTATGCATCCTTCAACTTGTCATAAGCAAATTTCAGGAGCTGTATTCCTCTGAACTGCCTACTTCTCTGGATTTTGGAGTGGCAATTTGCTCAGTTTCCTGGTGAATCCAAAAAAAGTTATTTATTTTCGATTTTTCCACCTTTTTCTGTTACAAGACAGGAGTAATGATTTCTAGGCTCTCTACATGTTGGTAAAAAACTGGAAGCCCACTCCCTGAGTTTTTGTCTCAGGTTTGAGGCGGGGCGGGCAGTCCAAGAAATGGTATTTCTAAGAAATTTCTGGGTAATACCGATGCAACTGATCAGAATGTACATACAAGAATGTACAGATCAACCAGGCAGAAAATTCACAGGGAAACAGCCACTTTAAATGACCATCTGGAACAGATAGGTCTAATAGACATATACTGATCACTTCACCCAATGACTACAGATATCACTTTCTTCTCAAGCACTCATAGAACATTCTCAAGGATAGATCATATGCTGGAACATGAAACATCTTTCAACAAATTTAGAAAGACTGAAGTCATACCAAGCATCTTCTCTGACCAGAATGGCCTAAAACTGGAAATCAACCACAAAAAAGAAATATGGAAGACCCCAAACTAATTGGAAACTCAACAATATGCTCCTGAAAGACTCTTGGGTAAAAGAAGAAACCAAAGCGGAACTTAAAAAATACTTAAAGGCAAATGACAATTAGGACATGAGCTACTAGAATCTATGGGATGCTGCAAAACCGGTACTAAGGGGAAAGTTCATTGCAATCCAGGTCTAACTCAAGAAACAAGAAAAATCACAAATAAACAACTTAACTCAACATTTAGAACATCTAGAAAAAGAACAATTAAAGCCAAAAATCAGCAGGAGAAAGGAAAAATCAAAATTCGAGAAGAAATAAATGAAATGAAAAACAAAAAGAAAATCCAGAAGATCAATGAAACCAAAAGTTGGTTGTTTGAAAAAAAATGTAAAAAGTTGACAAGCCACTGGCTAGACTCACAAAGAAAAAAAGGGAGAAAACTCTCATAAGTATAATCACAAACGAAAAGGGAGAAGTTACAACAGATACCACAGAAATTCAAAACATCGTTAAGGTACTACTATGAACAACTCCACACCACCAAAATGGACAACCTTGAGGACATGGACAATTTTCTAGAAAAATATAGTCTACTAAGACTGAACCCAGAAGAATTGAAAACCCTGAACAGGACAATCACAAGCAAAGAAATTGAAGAAGTTATCAAGGTCCTCTCCGCAAATAAAAGCCCAGGATCAGACGGCTTCTCCGAGTAGTTCTACCAAACCTTCAGAGAAGAATTAACACCTATTTTTCTCAAGCTCTTCCAAATATTGAAGAACAGGGTACTCTCCCAAATACTTTTTATGAGGCTAATATTACACTGATACCAAAAGCCAACAGAGATGTCACCAACAAAGAAATTACAAATATCTCTAATGAACATAGATGCAAAATTTCTGAAGAAAATATTAGCAAATCAAATTCAACAATGTGTCAAAAAGATTATTGCATCATGACTAAGTGGGATTCATCCCAGGGATGCAAGGATGGTTCAACACACGTAAATCTATCAATGTCATACACCATATCAACAAGAGCAGAGAGAAAAACAACATGATCCTATCTATAGATGTAGAGAAAGTTTTTGACAAAATCCAACATCCATTTATGATTAAAAAAAACCCTCCATAAAATGGGAATAGAATGTTTATACCTCAACATAATAAAAGCCACATATGAAAAACTCAAAGCCTACATCATAGTCAATGGTGAAAAATTGAAAGCATTTCCTCTTAGGTTAGGAACAAGGCCAGGTTGGCCACTCTCACCATTGCTATGAAACATTGTAGTGGAGGCCTTAGCCAGAGCAATTAGGCAATAAAAGGAATCCAACTTGGAAAAGAGGAAGTAAAACTCTCATTATTTGCAGATGACATCATTATATATTTTGAAAACTCCAAAAACTCTGTCAAAAAACTTTTAGAACTCATCAATGAATAGAGTAAAGTGGCAGGCTAAAAAAATCAATGCACAAAAATCTGTTGCATTTTTATAGACAAACAACACACTAGAAGAAAACAAAATCACAAAAATCACACCACTTAAAATAGAAGTTAAGCGAATGAAATATCTGGGCATTTACCTAACAAAGGAAGTAAAAGATCTATATAACAAAAACCACAAGTCCTTCTTAAAAGAAATAGAGGAGGACAAAAAGAAATGGAAAAACATCCCCTACTCATGGCTGGGAAGATTCAATATCATTAAAATGGCCATCTTACCTAAAGCAATATATAGGTTTGATGCAATTTCCATTAAAATCTCACAAGTTTATTTCCAAAAAATAGAAGAAAAAAATCTTAAAATTTGTATAGAACAGCAAAAGACCCCAAATACCCAAAGCAATCATTAGAAAAAACAACGAATCTGGAGGGATTACACTTCCAGATTTTGAACTATATTACAAAGCAATAGTGATCAAAATGGTATGGTATGGGAATAATGACAGATCAGTGGAATAGAACTGAATCGCCAGAAACTGACCCACTCACATACAGTCAGTTAATCTATGACAAAGAAGCCAAAATCATAAAATGGAAAAAGGAAAGTCTCTTTAACGAATGGTGTTGGGAAAACTGGACAGCCATGTGCAAAAGAATGAACCACTCTCTAACCACTCTCTAACATCATTCATAAAAATTAACTCAAGATGGATTAGAGATCAGAAACCATAAAGCTCTTTGAAAACATAGGAAAGACTTCCTATGACATTAGTCATAGAGAAGCCTTTGGGGATTCAACTCCACCATCGAGGGAAACAAAAAGAAAAATAAACTACTGGGACTACATCAAACTTAGGAGCTTCTTCACAACAAAAGGAAACATCACCAAAATCAAAGGAAACCTGCTAACTGGGAGAAGATATATGCATTTGATATTTCCAACAGATTTAATATCTAAATTATACAAAGAACTCATAAAACTCAACAACAGAACAGGCAATCAAATAAAAAAAATAGGAGGAGGAATTGGAGAGATACTTTTCTGAAGAGGATATACAGATGACCAACAGGCACATGAAATTAGGTTCCTACTCGCTGGCTATCAGGGAAATGCAAATTAAAACAACAATGAAATATCACCTTACACCTGAGAAGACTGGCTATTATCCAAAAGTCTGGAAACAACAAATGTTGGGGATTATCTGAAGAAAAAGGAACACTTTTGCACTGTTGGTTTGAGTGCAAATCGGTACAATGCCTATGGATAACAGTTTGGAGATTCCTCAAAAATCTGAAGATGGAAATCCCATATGATCCCACCATCCCACTTCTGGGTATTTACTCGAAAGACACAAAAACAGTCATTCACAGAAATTTATGCACCCCATTTATTGCAGCCTTATTCACAATAGCTAAGAACTGGAAATATACCTAAGTGCCCAACATCGGATGAATGGATAAAGGATAAAGAAGATCTGGTACATATATACAATGGAATACTAGATAGCCCTTAGAAGAGAAGAAACCCTGTCATTTGAATCAACACGGATGGAACTAGAGAGGTTTATTCTAAGTTAAACAAGTCAAAAGAAGACAGATAGATACCAGATAACCTCACTCATAGGTAGAATGTGAACAGATAAAACAAAGGAACAGATGAAACATAACCAACCCTGAAACATTTGCAACAGAACTGAGATTACCAAAAGGGAATGGGGCAGGCGGGGGCAAATGATGGTGGAGTCCAAGGACAATGGGGAAGAACACTTGGTGATTTGGAGGAGGGCATGGTGTGCTGAAACAAATCTAAGAAATGGGGAACCTATATATAGGAAATTATTTTAATATGTAGAATAATTACTACAATAAAAGTTTTAAAAATTCAAAAAAATTGTTGTTGAAAAGAATAATAAAGCACTTTTCCAACCATATTATTTTCACTAATCCTGCATTATCATCTCAGAGAGAAAGACATCCTTACTTTACTTCAAGGTAAATGCCCCTCAAGTTCATACCCATTTCTTTCAGTACTTTTTGATTACTTATTATTTTCTCTTTATTTCCATTACCCTTTCAATTAACTCATGTTTTATCCTGAACTCAGAAGGGGATTATCCTATTTGTTTTCCTGAAAAATTGCTAATCATCTTTAAAAACCCAATTCAAAAATCAATAATATTTTCTGGGAACATTCCTTTTTTTTATCTCAGAAAAGTTAATCTTTCCTTTCTAAATGCTCCCATCATATTCTACATATGTCTTAAGATGGCATTTATCACAATGTATCAGAATTACATGGCTCTTGAATAGCTTTTAAAATGGGGTCTGTTATTCTTAAGTTTCCTGGTTCAAGACAGTCAACTTGGGAACCTTAAAAAATATCTAGATACTACACAAGTAATTCTCATGTAGCTACTCTACAGTATGTGTCAGTCATTCTCAAAGTTTTTTATCTTAAGTATGCAAAAAATAATAAACATATTTGCCAAAGAAATAATGGACTGCTACTGAAATAAATAATTGTATTTTCATTACCTGTAAAACTAGCCAATCTTTCCCGCTTGTAGGAAGGTTCTTCAAGATCTTCTGCTATTGATTCTCCAGTTGATATACTTGACTTAGAAACTGAATTGCTTCCAAGCACTGACCTTTAATAATGAATAACAACATTATTAATTTATTTAGATGTCTTTGAGACAGAGAAAGTATAGGGGAAATCCTACAGAGGACTAGAAGCCTTGCAATATACCTGCAACAGGTAAGAAAAGCAGGTTGAGTAGGAGTCACTAAATGGACTTTCAAACTTTGGAACCAACAATTAGTAATCTGATCTTCAGAGAGGCAGCATTCTGAATTGGCTGCATTATTCTCTCTTCAGATTAACACATGCACTCATTGATCCTTTTTGTTTCTATAGTAATCTTTAATTCATCATAATAGTGAAAATCACATGTAAGGGTGATGATATAAGATGCTAATAAGACATTCAGTGTATGTATTCATATGTGGGCCAATGAACAAGGGCTATGGCTATGCAACAAGAGACATCCAAGACCACCAAGAATTAATTTCCCATGCAGACTAGGAATGAACAAAGGCAGCACCCAGTCCTATTAAAAGAGAACATCACCCTACCCCCAATGAGAAATTTGTCTTCTTCCTCACTATTGTAGAGCACACAAATAAAATCTATGTTTGAATTCCTAAAAATTGAGGTTTTTTTGCATTTTTGTCTTAATTCAAAGAGCCAAGTACCTGGATAGGTCCAAGAACATCCTTATAGAAAATTAAATATATAAATAAAATTATTATCAGATTTAAAAATCAAGTATACTACAATCATATAAGCAAAATTGATTTAAAAAATTCTTTGAACATTGAGTTGATTTTTAATATTCTTTAAGTAAAAAGTCATTTAAAACGTATTTTTGAGACATCACATGTCTCTAAACAAACCAATGCCTAAAGTCCTTCAGTGAATTTCAAAGATTGGTTACAAGATGGCAGATTGTTAAGATCTTAAGGTTGCCTTCTACCCACAGGAAAAAAAAACCTCACATCTATTTGACGACTAAAAATACTTGAAATGGGACCAATATCTCCACAAACAGGAACACATGCCTCAAAAAAAAGGAGTCTGATCTGCCTAGGTGTCACACCACCTTGTTCAGAGACTCCAAGCCATGTGGAGGGGCCAGTGAAACTGACACTCTCCCAGAGACAAAGTACTTTCTCCCACAACATGCTCTTCCATACCTGGGAATTGGCTTTCAGTCCAGAGCCTCAGCATGAGATTGAAAGAAGGTTAGTGTCCCTGTGAACAGAGAGACTGTTTCTTTACTGTAATGAAACTGGAGGATGCCATTGCAGGAAAGCCCCCCAGGAAAAAAACCCACCCTCTCCACCGTAAGAACACTATTGGTATTTACTGCTGTCTTTCCATTGGTAGCCAGAGATAGCCTGACTGGCAGGAGTGAGGGACTTTCACAAGGGAGGGTACTCTCTTAGAACAGTTCCAAGCTCTCTCTCTCAAGTGGACTGTGGTGGAACTATAGCCTGCTTGTGAACTGGGCATACAACTCTTGGATCTCTCTCTATGGGCTTTGTTGTTCATACTTAAGACTGCAGTAATTCTCTACATTTCCTACGCCAACTCCAATCCTATTAACTGGATTCTCAGACCTCAAAACAAGTCTCACCCTAGACCTTCAACAACTCCAAAGAGTTGAAATCACACAACTAAAAAAGGTCCAGATTTCCAGACCAACACCCAGGTCTCTTCTGTGCAATTTGATACCCTAATGTAAGTCCTTTATATCAGTGAAGCCTAATCCAGAAAGATATAAAGACACAGAATGCCAAACAGATCAAAGACACAAATATATACAAAATGATGGATCTAAATGAATCTTAAAAAAAAAACTCTGGGAGAAAATAGGAATATAACAGATTTATGTAAACTACCTGATGAAAACTTTAAAGCAATAGTTTTAATGACACTGAAATCAGAAATACAATAGAGGAACAATAAGAGAACTACAACAGAAAAAAATATGAGGCAGTTCCAAACAGAACTCATGGAGCTAAAGAATGCAAAAACTGAGCTAAAAGATGTAATAGAAGGGCTCAACAGTAGGCTGGAAGAAGCCATCAACAGAACTAGTAGGCTAGAAGACAGAGCAGAAGAATGCACTCAGGCAGGCCAGCAAAGAGAAAAACAATGAAAACAAATGAAGACAGCATATGAGACCTTTGGGATAACATCAAGAGGAAAAACATTTGCATTATAGGGGTCCCAGAAGAAGAGAAATGGAAGGGAGCAGAAACCATACTTGAAGAAATAATAGCTGAGAACTTCCCTTACTTGAAGAAGGAAGTAGACTCCAGACCCAGAAACTCAAAAAGTTCCACACAAAAGAAACCTAAACAGAGCTATATCAATACACACCATATTAAACTATCAAAAATACAAGATAGAGAAACTCAAAAACACCTAGAGAATAATAAGTTACAAAGGAATCCCCAAAAGATGGTCAGCAGACATCTCAGCTGAAACATTACAGACCAGAAAAGAATGACACGTTCAAAGTGCTGAAGGAAAAGAACTTCCAACCAAGTATAATCTACCCTGCTAGATTATCACTTAGAATTGAAGGAAAGTTAAAGAGCTTTTCAGACAAGCAGAAGTTAAAAAAATTCATCACCATGAAACCAACTTTACAAGAAATACTAAAGGAAGTTTTATGAAATGAAAAGAAACCCCAATTAAGAGCAGCAAGACATCAAAATATTAAAAGTAGAAAGGAAAGTAAAAATGTAGGCTGTTAGTATTACCTCAAAACTAACTTGTTTTTAAGAAAAAATATATGCTATGCTTAGAAAATTTTATTTAAGTTCCAGGGTAACCTCAAAACGTAACTCCAGGGGGAAAAAATAATAAAAATGAAAAGGAAAGCCAAAAATATAATTAGTTTCAAATCAACTGAGGAGAGAAAAAGAAGAAAAAACATACTATTTGCAGCAACACCTAGAAAACAATGAACAAAATGGCAATAAATAGCTACATTTCAATAATCACCCTAAATGTTAGTGGGTTGAATTCACTAATCAAAAGGCACAGAGTAGTCAAATAGATTAAAAAACATAACCCTACTTTCTGCTGCACTCAGGAGACTCATCTACATTTGAAAGATAAACATGGATTCAAAGTCAATGGTTGGAAGACAATCCTACACATAAATGGTAATCAAAAATTAAAACAGGGACAGCCATATGTATATCAAATAAAACAGACTTCCAACTAAAGAAGACAATACAAGACAGGATGGACAATTCAGGAAGAAGACATAATTTATTAACACATGTGCATCAAATGAAGAGGCATCAAAATATACAAAACAAATATTTACAGAACTAAAGAGATATTGACAGCAATACAGTAATAATAGTAGGAGACTTCAACACCTCTCTTAGAATCAGTCACAAAATTAACAGAGAAACAATAGCTTTACATGATAAATTAGAACAGATAGGCTTTAATAGACATAGATAAAATATTTCATGCAATGACTGCAAGTGCTCATGGAACATTCTCAAGGATAGACCATATTTTGGGAAACCCACATGTCTCAACAAATTTAAAAAGACTGAAATCATATCATGCATCTTCTCTAATAAGAAGTCAACCATAAAAGGAAAGCTGGAAGATTCTAAAATATATGAAGGCTAAACAATATGCTTCTGAATGACTTGGGTAAAAGAGAAAATCAAAGGAGAATTTTAAAAAGTACTTGGAGACAAATGAGAATGAATAAACAAGCTATAAGAATTTATGGGATGCAACAAAAGCAGTACTAAGAAGGAAGCTTATTGCAATTCAGGCCTGCCTCAAGAAATAAGAAAAATCACAAATAAACATTTTAAGCCTACATCTAAAGCAACTAGAAAAAAGAACGATTGAAGCCGAAAGTTAGTAGAAGGAAGGAAATAATAAAAATTTGAGCAGAAATAAAATTTTAAAAAGACAACTCAAAAGATCAATGAAAACAAAAATCGGTTCTGTGAAAAAGTAAACAGAATTGACAAACCTTAGGTTAGACTAACTGAGAAAAAGAGAAAACTCTTATAACTAGAATCAGAAATGGAAGGGGAGAAGTTACAATAGATAACTCAGAAATAAAAAACATCGTAAGAGACTGAACAGTTATGCCAATAAATTGGACAACCTCAAGGACATGGACAGATTTGTAGAAACATACAGCCAACAAGACTGAACCAGGGAGAAATGGAAAACATTAAGAAGACTATCACAAGCAAGGAAATTGAAGAAGTAATCAAGTCTCCCCAAAAATAAAATCCCAGGACCATATGCTTTACTACTGAGTTTATTAAACCTTCAGAAAAAAAACATCTATTCTTCTGAAACATTTCTAAAAAATTGAAGAACAGGGAATATTCCCAAACACTTTCTATAAGACCAACATTATACTGATACAAAAACAGGAAAGGATGTCACCAAGACAGAAAACTACAGACCAATATATCTAAGGAAGATAGGCGGAAAAATTCTCACCAAAATGTTACCAAAATGAATCCAACATTAATCAAAAGGATCATCTATCATGATCAAGTGGAATTTATCCTGGGAATGCAAGGATAGTTCAACATATGTAAATCTATTGATTTAATCCACCACATCAACAAAAGCAAGGAGAAAAAAATCATATGATCATATCAATAGATGCAGAGAAAGTTTTTTTATACCTACTTATGATAAAAAGTCAAAATAAAATTGGGATAGGAGGAACATAACTTCAACATAATAAAGGCCATATATGATAAACCTACAGCAAATATTATACTCAAAGTTGAAAAGTAAAAGTGTTTTATCTAAGATCAAGAGAAAGACCAGGCTTATTATTCTTACCATTTCTATTTTACATCATACTGGCAGTCCTATCCATAGTTATAAGGTAAGAAGAAGAAATAAAAATCATGCAAATTGGAAATGAGAAAGCAAATCTATCAACATTTGCAGATAACAAGATAACACATGCAGAAAATTCTAAAAACTCCATCAAAGATTATAAGAATTACTGAGTACAATAAAGTGACAGGCTACAAAATTAATATAAAAAAATCTATATATGCAAACAATATGAAAGAAGAAAGTGAAATAAAGAAAACTATCCCACTTACAATAGAAACAAAAAGAATCAAATACCTTGGAATATACTTAACGATGGATGTGAAAGACCTTTACATGAAAACTATGACTTTCTTAAAGGAAAATACAGAGATGGAAGAGTACTGTACTCAGAGTTGGGAAGACTTAACACTGTTAAAATGGCCATCTTACCTAAAGCAATATGCAATCCCCATTAAAATGCCACTGGCATTTTTCAAGGAAATAGAACAAAAAATTTTAAATGTGTTTAGGATAGCAAAAGACCCTGAATAATCAAAGATAATCATGAGAAAAAAGAATGAAAATGGAGATCTTGAGCTACACTACAAAATGATAATGATCAAAAGTGTATCAGTGTACCCAAAACTGCTATTGTGGAGTAGCAATTAAGGCTGCCACTTCTGGTCAACCATAGGCTGCATGTATGCAAAGGAACTGGGTTTGTATTCAAGGGTCTGGTGGGTAACAACCAAGATAAACAACAATATCTCTAAAAATGTTTCTTCCTCCTCTCTCTTCCTGCTTGCTTGTCTAGTCACCTTCATTCTTGCCTGCACCTTTGCTTAAAAAATAAAAATGACTGTCTGGTACTGGAATAAAAACAGAGACAAAGATCAGTAGAATAGAACTGGATTACCAAAAATAAGACTCACACACATATGGTCTGGTAGTTTCCAACAAAGAATCCAAGAGCACATGATGGAGAAAGGAAAGTCTGCTAAATAAATTGTGGGAAAACTGAACAACAACATGCAAAGGAATGATTTTAGGCCACTCTCTAGCACCATGCACTAAAATTAATTCAAAACGAATTTGAGACTTGGATGTAAGGTTAGAAATCATAAAATATTTAGATGATAACACAGGCAAGTCATTCCATGATATCAGCTTTAGAGAGGTCTTTGGGGACTCAACTCCAGCAGCAAGTGAAACAAAAAATAAATAAATAAACAAATGGGACTGCATCAAACTAGAAGCTTCTGCAGAATGAAAGATCATCATCAAACAAAAAGATAACGTACTGGGAGAAGATATTTGCTCATCATACATCTGACAAGGGCTTATCCAAAATATGCAAAGAACTCATAAAAATCAACAACAGAAAAACAACCCAATCAAAAATGGGCAGAATTGAATAGATATTTCTTCAAAGCAGATATACAGATTGCCAATAGTCCTATGAAAAAATGTTCTTCCTCATTTGTTATTGGTAAATACAAATAAAAACAACCATGAGATATCACCTTACACTTGTGAGGCTGGTTATTATCCAATAGTCTGGAAACAACAAATGCTGGTAAGAACGCAGAGAAAAGGGAACAATTTTATCCTGCTCCTGGGAGTGTAAATTGGTGTAACCTTTATGGAAATCAGTAGGGAGATTGCTCAAAAAATTGAGAATGCAAATCCCACATGATCCCATCATTCCACTTCTGGGTATTTACACAAAATACTAATTCACCTATATGCATCACCATTTTTATTGTAGCATTATTTACAATAGATAAGAATTGGAAACTAGCTTAAGTGCCTATGTCAGATGAATGATAAAGAAGATGTGGCATGTTTACACAATGATATGCTACATAGCCCTAAAAAAAGATGAAATCCTATCATTTGTGACAACAGGGATGAAACCAGAAGGAATTATGCTAAGTGAAATAAGTCAGAAGGTAAAAGACAAATACCAGATGATAGCACTCATATGTAAAATATAAAGAAACAAAGCAAAGAAACAGATTTAAAAAAAAAAAAAAAAAACCCTTGGGCATTAACAATAGAACTGAGGTTAACAGTGGGGATGCGGTTGGGAGTAGGAGAAAGTTGGGATGGGATCCAATGGACAGTGTTGAGGACTTTTGGTAATTTGGTGGTGGGCAGGATGAGTTATCATATACTGGAGGAATGGTGAACCTGCATATTTTGTAAATCAAAGTTACCTCAATAAATATTAAATTTCAAAAGCCATTCAGTGGATTCCCAAAAATCTAGATTAAAAATCTAAAATACAGCCTACCTTCTCAGACTCTCCATTTTCATGATCACACTTCCCTAGCCTTTCTTGTCTTTACTTTAAAAAAAAAAATTCCTCAATCTTGTGGAGCTTTTTTATTTCAGGGCTTCATCCTGGAACACAATCTTTTCTATTCACCATTCAAATTCCGTCTTCAGTATAATTTATTAAATTATATAAAGATCCATTCAAGATTAAAAGAAACTATGTAGGTGGTGGGAAAACAATACATTAAAAAAATCCAAAATAATGTCCTTAATCATATCAACATTACTCCATTATATTACATACTTTTCCCCCTCTATTTATAGTCCCAGTTGCCCTCCAAAAGGGTGGGTACAGTTAACTAGAATATCTTTTGTTTTGTAAAGCATTCCTTTGGCTTCTGTATGCAAATTTGGAGGCAGATTCCAGAACAGCATATTTTCTCCTAAAATCTCTTGCTTAATATTTTGCTTAATTTGTCAGATTGGAATTTACTTGAAACATTCAAGATTTTTCCATAACCTTTAGACTGTATTAAAACATACTATTACCGTAGAATCTAAACATCTATACTGTAAGCATTAATATATCAATTATATATCTACATATATATCTATATACATCTACATAATAAATATACATTTCATTTACATTATACATATATATACATATACATGAGAAAGTAAACCCTAAGAAAATAGGGACTTGTTTGAGAGAGCAGAGTGAAAAGAGGAAAGCCAATCCTTCCCATAAATTGCAGCATAACTGAAACCTGTAGAAAAATGTCTGTGAGTGTAACAATGTTAGTGTCCATCCTTTGGTTCCTCAGGTAAAATCTAAATATTTTTTCATAAACCTTTTGGTGTGAATGTAGGAAATTCTTAAAACATACAAAGATCTGCCTCTGATTAAAACATAAGAACACAGAGATGACTTACTAGAGTGACAGAGTAGAGCTGAGAGACTGGAGACCACTGATACCTATGTTACATATATTTGCAATTTAAGTGAAAAGACAAAATTAAATACAGAACCATATACCTTACCTTGTAAATTGTCCTAACATACTAGGATTCATTGTATTCTGATAAGGGCTATAGGAAGATATAAATTCTGATCCAAATGATCCTTCCTGTGATGTCAATAGATAACTTGGCTTTGCTGCACTAGTATGTGGATCTGGATGGTAGAGAGGTCGGGGAGTAACATCAACTCCCTGTGCATCAATCACCTGTAGAAAATATTTATTTCAAATTAAATAGATAAAAAGGTGGGATTTTAGAAAATAGATGGGAAAAATAATAGAAAAGATAAGCATATTGTTTCTAGGGTAGTATAAGTATAGAAAATGGAATGAGAAAAAAAATTTAATAAGTGATTTTACTGAAGGGATATCGCATTATAACATTAAATGGTTTTAAGGTGTACACCATAGCAGATCAACATCTGTATACAGTATTGTAAAGCTACGTTATAGTTTTTCCTTCACCTTAAAGTTAATCCCTTCTACCCCATTTGTCCCTTCCCTTCCCACAAACTTTGTTTTTGTTTTTATTGGCTAAAATTCTTTTTATTTCCTTTAAAAATTCATTGTTTAATTTAGTTCATTCATTTGCTTGCTGTCTCTATACACCACATGAGTGCTATCATACATCTATCTTTGTCCTTCTGACTTATCTTGCTAAGCACCATTTCCTTCAGGTTCATCCATGTTACTGCAAATGGGAGGATCCACCATTTTAATAGTTGCATTATATTCTATTATGTATATACACATCTTTTTTATCCACTCATTTGTTGTTGGGTATTTAGGTTGTTTCCAGCTCTTGGGATATTGTAAATAAGGCAGCAATAAATATGGGAATGCATATATTTCTGCAAATAAGGATTGTTGTGTTTTTAGGATACATACTCAGTAAAGGAATAACTGGGTCATATAGGATTTCCATTCTCAATTTTTTGAGGACTCTCCAAATTGCTTTCCGTAGTGTTTGCACCGTCTTACATTCCACCAACAGTGTATGACATAGATTCCTTTTCTCCACATCTTCCCCAGCAGTTAATATTTCCATTATTTTGGATAATAGCCATTCTCACTGGTATAATATCTCATTGTTGTTTTGATTTGCATTTCTCTAATTTTAAGAGGTAGATCATCTCTTCATGTGCCTGTTGGCCATCTGCATATCTTCATTAGAGAAATGTTTATAAATATCTGACCATTTTAATTGAATTATTAGTTTTTATTGAGTTTAATGACTTCTTTATATATTTTGGTTATTCACCCCTTAACAGATGTGATACGCATATATCTTCTCCCTTTCGGAAGGATATCTTTTTGCTTTGATGAGAATTTCTTTCATTGTGTATTTTAGTTTGATAGAATGCCATTTGTTCATTTTAGGTTTTATTTCCCTTTCAATTGGAGTCAAGGTCTCAAAGATCTCTCTTGGGTCAATGTTCTGTAGTGTTTTACCTATGCTTTCTTCTAGGTATTTTATGGCTTTCAGTCTTAACATCTAAGTCTCTGATTCACTTGGAATTAATTTTTGTGTGTGATGTTAAGTAGTGATCTAGCTTCAACCTTTTGCATGTAGCTCTCCAGTATCATTTGTTGAAGAGATTCTCTTTGTTCCAATGTAAGTCTTCAGCTCCTTTGTCAAAGATTATATGTGAGTTTATTTCCAGGCTCTAAATTCTGTTCATTATTTATGTGAGCTTATTTCCAGGTGCTTAAATCTGTAAGTGATCATTTTATTCCAATACCATGTTGACTTGATTATTATAGCTTTGTAGCAGCATCTGAAGTCATGGAGTATGGCACCTCCATTTTTTGCTCTTAATCCTCAGGATTGTTTTTGCTATCCTGGGTCTCATCATTCCAAATAAATTTCAAGAATTTTTTTGTTCTATTTCTGTGAAGAATGTCTTGGGGATTTTAATAGGACTAGCACTAAACCCGTACATTACTTTAAGTAATATGGTCATTTTTACTATGTTAATTTTTCCAATCCATAAGCATGCCTTCAAATTTCTTTGTGCTATCTTCTATTTCTTTCAAAAATATCTTATATTTTTCAATGTACAGATCATTGACATCTTTATTAGTCCAAGGTATTTCATTCTTTTGAGGAAAAGATCTAATGCTTAAAGATTTCTCAGTTAGGCATACATTTTTCACAAATTATATAAAAACAAATTATAAATATTATACATATCAATGGAAATTATATATATTAGTACAAAGAAAATTCAGAGATAAAGCATTCGTATTGTTTATATTTGGTATACTTAACTTTTCATGTATAAACTAGAAAAACTGCTATTTTTCATATAACACTATTAATAAACATTTCCCAATTTATTATTTAATTTTGGTTTATTTGCTTTGGGATAATTTTTAAACTTTTCAATTGTGAAATTTAATACATTCAGAAATACAATTAATATAGCTATATAGTTATATAGTATAGAGCAAATGTTCTTGCAATCACAACTAGAGTAAAAATTCAGAGCACCCCACCTCAAGACTTTCCCTTCTGGATCACTGCCTCTCCTCCCTAGTGAAAATTATTTCTTTTCAGTTTCATTAAGTATGCATAACTAAACAATTATATTTATTTCTTACTATTTGTAAGAATGTTATTTTCATTTATCTAGTGTTCATTGGATATTTCTATAAGTTTCCAAATTTTGGGCAATTATAAATGATTTGATGAATTGGTTTGCTAAATAGTGTATGAACTTATATTGTGTATATATAACCGAGTGGAATTTGTGATGGATTATGTGTATATTCACCTTTATACATACTATTAGTTTTCACAAGTGCTTTCTATCAACAATCTATGAGAGTTCTGGTTGCTCCTGATTTTTGTCAGTAGTTGGTATTTCCCATGTCTGTCAATGTAACTTAGTCTTGCTTGTTTTTAAAATTTATGTGAAAGTTCTATATTATGACTGACATCTTTGGTTCAACAATATATTCCTCCATGTTGTTACATGTACAGTAGTTCATTTATTTATTATGATTAGTTTGTTGGATTAGTGTATCATTTTATCTGTCCAAGTTACTCTTAATAGAGTTGTTTTCAATTTTTTGCCATCATGAAGTGTTCAATAAACATTTATGTAAGATTTTCTAGTATATAAACAAGTATATATTCCTGTAGGATATAGACAGATGGGTCAACC
Source organism: Solenodon paradoxus (assembly GCA_004363575.1). NCBI lineage: Eukaryota > Metazoa > Chordata > Mammalia > Eulipotyphla > Solenodontidae > Solenodon > Solenodon paradoxus. The sequence goes on from RJWH01001448.1 coordinate 297,415, forward strand.
TGATAACAACAAACTTTCTCAAATAAGTTGCCAAGTAACTTTTCTTACCGGCATTGTGTGGCAACTGCTGTTGTTCCACATTCTCATCAACAATTAATACTGTCAGATTTAAAAATTTAAGCCAGTCTTGTATGGGTATAAAGATATCTCATTTTGAATTTAGTTTCCATGAAATTGAGCTTTTCACATATTTATTCCCACTACAATCTCCTTTTTTGAAGAATATCCCATTCAAGTCATTGTCTACTTTTGAGTTGCCTTTTTATTTTAAATTGGTAATGGAATTGATAAGTAAGTTCAAATATAAATCCTTAGTAAAATAAGTCAGATGGAGAAAGACACAAACTGTATGCTGTCACTAATATGTATCACATTAAGAAACAATAAATTAAATTTTAATTGTTTTAATTTTATAATTAAAAATATGTAGGCATATCTTTTTATCTTTCTACCCACAAGTACTTGATATTGGTGCTGTTATAAATTATACAATTTAAAAATATGTAATTTTTTTTAAAGGGAAGGCACAGGCAGGAATGGACGCAAACAGGCAGGCAGGTAAGAAGAGAAGCACTTATTTATTTTTATTTATTCATCTTGGTTGGTCCCCGAAATCCCACCCTTCACCCCGCCCATCCTTTAGCCCCTAGACCTATTCCACCAGGTTATGAACCCAGTTCCCTGGAATGTACATAGACTATGCCTGGCAGAATTACGCACTAATCCACTAAGACACACCTAAAAACATGTAATGTTTGAAATATTTGTTGCCGGTATATAAATACACATTGTTTCTTTAAACTGATACCCAATAAACTTGCAAAACTTGTTAAGTTGATAACAGTAGGTGATTTTTAATTTGTATATACAATAGTTTTATATTCAGCTTTATTTCTTCCTAATTTTTATATCTTTCATTTCATTTTCTTACTATACTGTCCATGAATGTTGAACAGAAGTAGTCTTTTCTTAAAAATGCTTCAGAAAATATAAACACTTTACTAACTATGATCATTGGAATTTATAACCCAAATCAGATATAGGAAGTTGCTGTGATTGCTAGTTCCACAAGCCCTTTTTATTTTAAATCACAAATATTTGATCTTAAGAGGCACTTTGTACTGAGATGTTTTTTCTCTTAAACTGTCAATGTAGTAAATTACCCTATTTTCTTCCTCTATGAATTTGACTACTTAGGTGTAGCTCATATAAGTGGAATCATACAATATTATTTCTTTTATAGCTGGCTTGTTTCAATTAGCATAGGCTCACCTGCGTTGCAGTATGTGATAAAATTTCCTTCTTTTTTCCTTAAAAGGAAAGGTGCAGGCAGGAAGAGAAAGGAGGAAGAAGTACTCTATTAATTGTATTTAGTTTGTTCATTTTGATTGTTCCTCCCAGCCAGGGACATGAAGTGAGATCCTTGGGATACATGTGGACTGAGCTGGTTGAAGGTGGCTGACAGAACCTCTGCTCCAGCAGGCATACCCCTTCTATTTTCAAAGCTGAAAAATATTCCATTGTATGTATATATCGCATTTTACCACATTTTGTTTATTCATTCTTCTATTGATACAAACATAGGTTGCTTTCAGCTATTGTGAATAATGCTATGATCATGTGTGTGAAAACCTGCTCGTCTGTTTTAAATCTTTTGGGGTATAAAACCAGAAATAGAATTACTGGATCCTCCAGAAATCCCATTTTTTAAATTTTTTGAGAAAATGTAGTGCTGACTGCACCATTTTACATTCCTACCAACAATTCACCAATATTCACATTTTTATTTCCTCACCAACACTTATTTTCTTTTGTTGGCTTTTTAATAGCCATCCTAATGAATGTGGGTGGTATGTCTTGGGAGCTGATATGTGCTTTCCTAATGATTAGTGATACTAAGCATTTTTCATGTGTTCTTGAACATTTAAATATCTGTCTTCCTTGGAAAATATAATTTAAAGTCCTTCATTCATGTTTTAATTGGGCTGTTTGTTATTGAATTGTAGTTCTTTCTTTATCCTGGATATTAATGCCTTATCAAACACATGAATTTTAAATATTTTTTCCTCATCTCATTGGCTGCCTTTCAAACTGTTATGTCTCTTCATGAACAGAAATTTCTAACATTTGATGTAGTCCAACTACTTTTTTGCTTTTGCTGCATGTGCTTTTGGTGTTTACTAAGAAATTATTGCCAAATTGAGTATCAAAGTTTTTCCCTCATGTTTTCTTCTAAGAGTTTATATTTCAGCTGTTAACTTTATGTTTTTGATACACTTTCAGTTATTTTGTATATGGTACAAATTAAGAGTCCTACTTCATTTTTTTGCATGCATTCATTTTTGCTGTCATGTGTTAAAAAGACTGTCTTTGCATATGAGCTTGTATTTGGGGGTTCTCTGCTCTAATCCATTGATCAATAGGCCAGTACTACACTTTTTTAAATTACTGCAGCTTTGTAGAATGTTTTGAAGTCAAGAAGTATATACCTCCAACTTAGTTCTTTTTAAAGTTCATTTTGACTATACAGTCACTTTTTAAAATTTCTCTATATTTTATTAATGTTTCCTTAATTTATAATACTATATGTTTCAGAATAGGTTCACACGTCAATGTGTATATCACACTGCATTCACCAACAGGGTTTCAGTGCCAGTCACTACTATCTTTTTACTCTTTCAACCCCAGGTTCTTTCTCCTCTCCTGACTACTCCTATGCTGCATCCACCATCTTGAAACCTCAATATTCTATATAAACTTTAAAAGGGATATTTTTATGTCTACAAAAAAGAAGTCATTGGAATTTTAAGACTAATTGGATTTGTGGTTTGCTTTTGATATGTAATATGTCCAATCTATGAACAAGAGATGTTCATTATTTTTGTTCTATTTCTCTCAGAAACGCTTTGTAGTTATCAGTGTACAGTCATGAGTGATTTAACTAAGGGGATATAGTCTGCAAAATGCATTGTTGGGTGATTTCATTGTGAAAATGTTACACTCTAATCCTTGACAAATTCTTTAAGTCATGGATTAAACTCTGGGATATGTTCTTCAAGATACCACTCACATACTCCTTGGTGACATCACCCCAAGCCCAAGCAAGATTCTTGATGTAGCAATAGATGTTGTAATCCTTCCAGAGTTGCATCAATATCTTCTCGTGTCTTTCTCAGTTGCAGCAATAGCCTGGGCAAAGTTCCTTCCCAGGTAGTAAACTTTAAAAGCTGCTATAATTCTTTGACTCATTGGTTGGATCAAAGACATGGTGTCTGGAGGAAGAATCACCATTTTGATATTGGAATGAAGATCTCCAATAAAAGGAGGATGTCCAAGAGTATTATCAACAATGATAAAAACCTTGAAATTTACATTATTCTTCAGAGTATTATCTCTTTGCACTGGCGAAGTAACTCAGGAGATCATCATGGAAGAGGAGCCAGATCATCCATGACTTCTTATTGCTGTAGCATATCAGCAGTTATGTGCTTATTGATATGCTTGAAGACCCTGGGGGGTCTCACAGTGACATATCAAAGGGTTTTAATATTTAGCTATCAATATCACCCCTAAGCAAGACTATTATCTGGTTCTTAATAGACTTGAAACCTGGCATTGACTTAGACTTCTTATAAATCAAAGTCCTTTCAGGCAACTATTTCCATAATAGGGAAGTTTCATCCATAATGAAGATTTGCCTTTGGCAAAGTAATTTTCTTCCACAATCAACTTATCTGAGTTTCAAATTTTTTCATCTGTCTTGCATCACTACTCAGAGATCCATTAAGGTATTCACATTATGCAATGAATAAGAACTCTTTGTTTAAGGTGCCTAGAGGTAGTAGTAAATTCAATATTGTAGTCAGGTCCAGCCTTTTCCTTCATTATCACAAAAAAGATTTTTGTTTTTGTTTTATTTTTAAAGGCAGGGTGTAGCAGGAATGAAGGCAAGTAGGCAGGGATAGGCAGGAAGAGAGAGGAGAAAGAAGTACCTTATTTTATTTTATCTAGTTGGATCCAACTAGGGACCCTGAGATGTGTGTGGACTGGGTTGAACCTTTACTCCATCAGGGCGCACTGCAAACAAGTATTTTCACTTTAGTTGTGGTCATTGTGGTGCTGAGAGAGAAATGCTTCTGTGTCTGGTCTTCAATCCAGAAGTTTCTCCATATCTGACATAGGCTCTTCTTGAATTTGTTAGTCTCACTGCTTTCAATGAAATCTATCTGTTAATAGCTTCCATCGCTTTGTTCTTTAAGTATGTAGCTATAGTAGAATGGGACATGCCTGACTGGTGAGCAATAACCATCACTTACTTTACACTTTCCAAGTTCTTAATCACTTTTAATTCAGTTTCCACATTAATCAATCAATGTGTACTCCTACTGGCAACATTAGTATATCTGGTATGCTTAGGGGCCATGATGAGCAACACATGAGATTAAATCAAGCATAAGGGAAAATGATGCTATCAAGAGACACCGTAAACATGAGATGTATGCAGCTGCTATCATCATTAAAAAGAAATTACACTGAGATGGTTATGACATCGCTGGCAATAGGAATTTGAGACCTACCATTTTATATGTCGTCCTTTATTGACCAAAAAGTCATTGCTGTATATGAATACACAAGTCTTTCACATTCTGAAATATATTTCTAAGTATTTTATTCTTTTTGATGCTATTGAAAATAGTATTATTTTTCTTCATTTTCTTTTTGGATTGTACATTGCTGGTGTATAGAAAGACAACTGATTTTTGTGTGCTCCCTTCTATCCTACAACTTTGCTGAATTTGTTTATCAATGTTTACAGTATTTTGTGTAACTCATAAGAGTTTCTACATATAAGATCATGTCATCTATGTAATGAGATAATTTTAAATATTTCTTTCCACTTTGGGTGACTTCTTTTCCTTGCCTCATCTGAACAGGACAACCACTGCTATGTTCAGTAGAAGCGGCAAAAGTGGATATCCTTGTTTTATGTATGATCTTAGGAGAAAACCCTTCAGTGTTTTATGACTGAGTATGATGTTAGTTGCAGACTTTTCAGAATACCCCTGAGGAAATCCTTTATCTTTCAAGCTATTTGAAAGGTTAAACAAATTTTTTAAATCATGAATAAATATTAATTTTTTTCAAATGCTTCTTTATTGTGATCATGTTTTTCAGTCTATTAATGACAAGCAGTATTGATTTTTGAATGTTAGAACAACCTTGTATGCATGTTCATAATGCAGTACTTGTTCATGACGCACTGTTTGTTTATAAGCCACCCAGTATATGGTTCTTTGTTATAGCAACCTGAACCAAGAAAATGGTACGTTATATATATGTAGTGCTTATTTATTAAATAATTGTTTCCGCTTTTCCCCTTTTTGGCTGTTATAAATAAAACTACCATGAACATTTGTGTACAAGATTTTGTATAGACATAAACTTTTTCTTGGATAAATACCCATTGCTAACTGTAATGGCTGGATAACATTACAAGTATATATTTGATATTTAACATTATTTTTCATTTTCTATTCCTATCAACAGCATATGAACTTTCTACTTATTCCATATACCTGTCTGTTCTTGGTATGGTCAGTTGTTTAATTTTAGCCATTCTAATATGCATATAGCAGTACTTCATGGTTTTAATTTGTATTTCCCTAATGAATAATGCTAATCATCTCTTAATATGCTCATTTTCCATCTGTATGTGTACTTCGATGAAGTGCTTAATCAATTATTTTGCTCATTATTAAATTGTCTTAATGCTGTTGGAGGGTTATTTATATATTTTAGATACAAGTACTTTATCAGACATAGGCTTTGTAAATACTTTACCCAGTATGTAGCTTTTCTTCCTATTCTGTTAGCAGTCATCTTGCAAAGATCATAAGTTTTAATTTTCATCAAGTCCAATTTACCAATTTTATCTTTAATGGACTGCATTTTTGTTAAAATACTAAAAAATTATTGCCTAGCCCATTCAGATTTATGTATATGCTTTTGTCTGTGTCACTCTTTAATTAAAAGTTTAAAAAAAAAATCTTTCAAACTTTTGAACAAGATAAGAGAATCAATTTTATGCCAAATTTAATGATATTTTCTGAATGCCTTGCAAAGAGTAGATGAATGCTATACAATGTATATCACAGTTGGATTAGCTATAACTGATGTTATAACTAGTTCTTAAGACACTGAGCAACTTCCCTTATAGTACCAGTATTTTTACGATCAATCATGAATTATAGGCATCAACTGCCAATATTATGTCATACGTATGTTATTTGGTAAAAACACTAACAAAATCAATATTTCAATACTAGAAATGAACGATTATTTCAAAGCAGTATCTTTTCTATCTTTGACATTTCAATCTATTTATTTATAACATCATTTTTTAAATAAACTCAAAATTCTAAAGACTATTACCGGCATGGATATCCTTGGAGTGGAAATATTCATTTTCTCCATTGGTTTCATCTCAGGTAGAACTGTCAATGTTTTTGATATAACCATCCTGCTTTGGTTTGCCGTAAATATTTTTGTTGGAGTTCTTTTTACTGGTCCAATAAAGCTAATAGACTTCTTTGGCTGTAAGTTAATGTTCCTATATCATAAAAAAAAAACCTTACTATGTTGAAGGTCCAGGACTGAGGAAAAATTAACCAACAATAAAAAAGACTTTCCTTTAGAAACAATCTAAACAAACAGACAAGAAATAACAACTACTTGCAAGTTCATTATAAGTATAGTTCTATAAAGTTTGCATGTATTTCATCTCTTTCTATTAATGTTATATAAAGCCACAGAGGCTTGTTGGAAAACATTCCTTCTACAGTTGAAATTTGAACCCAGGTGTCATATCCAAGGTCTACACTGATTCTCTAGGTTCAGTTCCCTTATCTGTGAGATGAGGATAATACTGCACATAACTCATGGGTATAATGAGCATTAAATTAATTAATTATGAATCATGGTTAGGAAGTATCTGGTACATAGCAAGGACAAATAAATGGAGAATGTCATTCGATAGACAGACTGAAGCATGGGTAATACTACCTGGGAAAAAATACCATGTTCCTGCCTAAAGAATTATACAATAATTTTATAACAAAAGTAGTTATAATCAAAATGTTAGTATCCAGGAGAAAAAAAATATCATTTCACTTCTGGATCTACTTTGTAAATCCTTTAAGACAAAAACTGACCTATCATTTGTTCATTCTAGTACTCTAAGTGTACTGTGGATTTCTATAAAATAAGTATGATTTCCCCTCACATTATAAAAAGGAAATATGCTTCCAAAGAGAAAACCTGTAAAAATATTTGTACTTTTCAAATCATAAAACGTCAGAAAAGAATAAGACAAATATTTTTAAATGACAACAATCAGTGGACTTTTCATACTTTATTTTCCCTCATGGCATTTACTACTTGGTTTTTTTGTTGTTGTTGTTGATTTCTCTACTAGAATCCAAACGTCTTTAGAGCAAGAACTTTGTCTTTTTTACTGCTGCATCCCCAGTACCCAGAACAGTATCTAGCATACTGTAGACATTTTTAAAATGAGTAAGTAAATTCCATTCATGAACCTTTTCTACATTCTTTCAAACCTTTTACATTCTTTTGAAGTATTCTAACCTATCTTTTCTCCTTCAGTTTAAATGACTCTCTAGTATCGCTAAGAAAATAAAAATCATCAGATTAAAAACTTCTTTAAAATATTTCTCTACCTTAAATTCTTCCATATCCTACAAATTCATCAAAAGTCATCCTTTATTTCATCCTTTTCTCTAAATAAAAGAGCTCTATACCTATGTTTTGAAATCTTTTTCTACTTTTTCAGGGATTCTTCACTAATCAATAATCCTATCTCCTACATCTTATTTTCTGTTTATCCCTTGAGTCTACACAACTATGCTCTAGACATCCCCCAAACTTAAAAGCCCTTCCTTTAATTATGCTGTTCTCTATTACCGTATCTCTCCTTCCTTTTGAAGTCCAACTTTTTAAAATATCAGTCAGTAATACTACATAATTTCTTACTCTTATTTGCTCCATAATTCACTACAATCTAGTTCCAACCTCTTCTTTCCTACTGCAGAGACTACTTTCATTAAAATCACTCACCCTCTTCAAATTGTCAAATCCAAGGGACTCTTTTAAATGCATATTTCTATAATATCTGACAGCTGGACATTCCTCCTTCTTAAAACTGACTTCTCAAATTGGTTTCTGTGACACAGTTGCCTAGTCTTCACCTTCCTTAGGACCTCTCCTCATCTGAGCCTTCTATATTCTATCAACTAATTAGTTCCTTTCAGATTTTTCTTTTTTCTTTTTAGCCCAGAATCCACAAATCATCAATTAATCATTCTTTTTTTTTAAGGAAAAATGTTGCCTGGAATAAAGGCAAGTAGCCAGGCAGGCAGGAAGAGAAAGGAGCAAGAAACATTTATTTTATTTAGATGTTCATATTGGTTGTTTGCCCTAGCCCAGGGTCCCAAACCTGCATGTAGGCAGACTACCTCCAATGGTCTTATCCACTAGGCCATCAGGGCCTGCCTTAATCACTCTTTTACCATTAGCTTTAAGCTCTTTTCTTAGTCCTTAACTTTTTGCCCTACAATGCTTATAAAATCCACTCCTATTTTTCCTTTATTAATTTCCTCTTCTGAAGATTACACCTGGACTCAAATCTCAGTTAACTATCTGTCTTCTTACTGTATAGACTTCTCGCTATATACAAGTAAATTTAACAAAACCCAAGGTTTCAATGATACTTATACTTTCTTATAGTAGTCTACCATCACCACTACCTACCACCTCCCTTCTAACCCCTGAAGATTTTATATCCTGAATCACTGTCTCTCTCTCCAATACTATTCCTCACATAATTCTTAATATTTCAATATTCATAAAGGTAACCCTTCTAATACTAACTCCTTGAAGTTTTCTCACATAGGTGACCTTGTTCTTCCTGTTACACACCTACTACTTATTCCCATGGACCTTGTCCAGCAAGGTTAATCATAATTTCCTATTTTTCCAGCTTAATCACCCTCTTACGCCTCAGTTTAACCATTCTTCAACTTTATTATCACTTTGAGCCTTGATTCTACCATGTTTTAATCCCTTACCCACTCTTTTCATGCAATCTCCTCTCGAGTTAAAGGTTAATATACCCCACAGCTAATTATTACGATCATTCCATAATGACCCTCTCAACCCCTTTCCTTCTTTACATTCACTGTTTTTGCTGGCAAAACCAAAACCTTGATTAATTCCAATTATCTTCTGACTTTAGGCCTACACCTGTGTATTAACCATGTACTAGCTTCTGTAAGCTTGAGGCTTTAATACCTGCCCTATATGCAGAGGCCTGACATACCTTGTCTGATCCGATATGTCCAAACCACCATGCCTTGTCTTCCTGCCTCCCTTATGTCCCCACCCTCAGCCCAGGAGCATAATTTTCTAAGACAAACTAACCAATCCAGAGCACACCATTTAACCACCTCCTTATCAGGGTGTCTCACTATGGGCCACTATCAGCCTGCCCTAATCACCATACACCAGGGATGGACTCAGAACCCACTGAAAGTATTCAAACTAGCCAATCACTAAGTCTGTGTAGCACATCTCAACTGCTCCTTCCCACAAAAATTACAGTAAGAACACTTGTCCACAGTTCCACTCCTCTCCCTTTGCCTGGGAGCAGACCCCAGACTTTTCAACATGACCCCCTGTGGCATTGTATGTTTCCTACTCTTGAGAAATAAGAGCGATAAGCTATTTTTTCAGTGGTGGTTGTCTCTTGACCTATTGGCATTACTATACTTCAAACTTTCTATTGATCCACTGTATTTTAACTCAACCTCTATAAGCTAAATGAATCTGGAGAAAAAACGTCCAGGTGTGATGTCAGGTCTCATTTAAAATTATGGGAAATTAACTTCATGTGGGTCCTTAATGTGCCAGTAATCATTTCTTGGTTCATTTTTTTTACTATACCTTCCAAGGTCATTATTTCACACTTCTCTGTCCTTGAATAACATCACTCTCATCTTTACTTTCAGTTGATTAAATGGGAAAACTGAAGCAATAGGTAAGTTCCAGTACTCCAAATACTGCTTCCCTATTCATCTGCCTATATTTTCAATTTCTTTATTGCTATTCTGAATGAATTATCTATAATTTTAGCTTAGATTTATTCCTTTAACTGTGCACTAGATCTCATTCCTTTCTGCCTATTTAAAGACATTGTTCTAGTAAATCTTTTTCATGCACCATAAATTTTACTCTACTGTATTATTCCTTTCAGCATGTAAACATGCTATTTCTTCCATCTTAAACAACTGAAAAATAAATAAATAAATAAAATAAAACTTCTCTCAACTCCATCTACCATTCGGTTATCCTTAATTACAGCAACTCCTTGGGAGAAAGTATCATTATTTGTTGGTTCTAATATTCTTCTGCATATACTCTCTTGACCTGATCCAATTAGATTTTTGCTCTTACCATTCCACTAAAAAGATTCTTAAGGTCCAATCACCTCCACAGTATTAACTCCAACGGTCACTTCAATGTTATTTTACTTATCAGTATAATTTACCCAGCTGTTTTCTCTTTTTTGACTGTGGATTGTAGGACACTTCCCTTATCTGGTGTTCCTTCTACATTTTTCAGCAAGTTCATCCCTGAACTTCTTTACATTTTTATCTACACCCATACCCTGGGTGAATTCATCCAATGTCCTTATCAAAATGCCATCTATGATAATGACTCCCAAATATATATCTCTAATGATCTCTCTGAATTCTTAACCATATATCCACCTGCCTACTTGACATCTCTAAAAAATTTATCAGGTCCAAAACTCAGCTCCTGACAATCGCACCCTTAACCTGATCCAATAAACCTACCTCTCTTGCAGTCTTCCCCAATTTTTGCTAAATGTAACACTATTCTTCTAGATACTAGAGTTAAAAAAAGACTTCAAAATATATCCAGAATTCAACCATTTGTCCCCTCACTTGCTGCCACCATCCTAGCTCAAAGATTAACCCCTTTCTCTCTCCTATTATTGCAGTAATCTTTTTACGTATTTTTTTTTGCTTAACCTCAGTCTCCTGAAGTATATTCTCTACATAGCAACATGATTTTCTTTTTTTTAAAGGAAAGGTGCAGGCAGGAATGAAAGAATAGGCAGTCAGGAAGAGAGGAGGAAGAAGTTTTTTTATTTTTATTTAGCTGGTCATCTTGTTCCCCCTGGGCCCAGAACCTGAAGCTGGGTCCTAAGGATGTATGTCAACTACATAAGTAGTCTTATCCACTAAGCCACCAGGGTGTGCCTACCAGAGTGATTCTTTAAAACACAAGCTAGATCATAGATCATATCACTAATCTCTTGAAACCCTTCTTTAATTTCCCAATTTGAATAAAAGCCTAAATTCATATGACCTAAAAAGACCTACATGCATCTAGTTAGGTCTCTGGCTTTATAGTCAATGCTCTCATTTACTTTTCACCAGTCATACTAGCATCCTTGATATTCCTCACACATGCCAGGCATATTTCCTTATCAGTTTTATATTTGGTCTTTGTTATCTCCTTTTCTTGAAATATCATTCCCTATAGATGTACATGCTTAGTAACCTCATTTTCTTCAGGTCTTTACTTAAAACCACTTCTTAACATGGCTTTCCTTGGCTCCCCTACCTACCTAAAATGCCAAGTACCCTTCTCAAATACTACACCTCCCCTTGCCTTAGTGCTTCCTACATGACAGTCATGATGCAAGAGGTCATGTAGCTGTACATTCTTTAATTCTCTGAAGTACCCATTTTTTTGCCCCACTCTGATATTCTCAGTATCTAGGACAGCAACTAGAAAATATAAGGCATACCACTGGCAGTTAGATTAAACACCTGATGATCACTTCTATAAAAGAATCAGATGACATTAAAAGCATGCATACATAAATCGCTGTATGAAATAATCACAAGAAGAAAAGTAGGAGTGACTTAAGAAAAGTTTCTGTATTATCCCCTTCTTTGTTTGATGGGAAGGCAGCAATTCTTATCAAAACCAAATGAAATTTTCTCATTCCGTCAACAACTGATTAAAAATACCCCGAAACTCCCTATATGCTGCATGCTGGCAGTGATATAATATGAATCAGACATAGGGCCTGAGGAACTTACAATCAAGTAAGAGCTAAAACCTGTGTATGATCATAGTGTAAGTACAAAATCATATTTGCCACAAAAGAAGTACATATTAAGATGAAACGAGAGCTGCGGTAAAGATTACTTCGAGAGGAATGAGCAGAGAAATCATCAAGGTGAAATCTGTTAGGTCTTGAATATATGTTAAATTCAAATATGTACACGGGGTGTGTATGCATTTGTCTTTGTGTCTGGTGCAGGTGGAAGTAAAGGTGACAGAGGTATTAGAGTGGGACAGGAAATGCATCTTAAACAAAGATCATTATAAACAAGAAAGTAGAAAAACAGGCTGTATATATGGGTAGTTCTAAGTTATTCAATTAGTACAAGATAGAAATCAAAGTTAAGCATGAAAATATAAAATAGTCATGCTAAGTCTTTGGAATTTATTACACGAAGGAAGAGTAACTTTGAAGGTTTTGACTATGCTTCAGAAAAATTTAGCTGTATGCAGAACACAATAGAAGTACACTAGAAATTAAGGTGCTAACAGAACAGTCCCAGTGAGAATTAAGACCTAATCTAGGGTAGCAAATGTAGAAATAAAACTAATGAAAGATATATATTAGTATATAATGTATATAATAGCATATATTAAGTGTCTTTTTATATTTTCTGCGTTTCGATGCTTTGAGAGGACTCGCTGACCTTGAGAGAACTGCCCATCCCTTGCCTTAATGCGTCCTACATGACAGTCATGATGCAAGAGGTCATGCAGCGATTCCTATAAAGTGACTTGCCCACAAGTATATCTTCCACACACAATTCAGAGCACATATGTCCAACCACTTAATTCATTAGGCTCTCACCATTTATCTCACTCTCTGGGCCACTATCTACCTGTTCTAATCACCCCAGGGACACAAACCAGACAACTAGCTGTAGCCTCCATGCCCAGAGCCTACCGAAAGTGTTCAAATAAGCCAATCCTAAATTTGATTACTCTGCTTTGCACATTCCTCTCCATGGAAACCACAATAAAGGTGCTAGCCCCTCACTAGTCCTGCTTCCTGAATGATAATGGTACTTTCCTACAAGATCCCTTGTGTGATACGGCATGCCATGTTTCCTGTTTCTTGGAATCTATGCGTATTAAAACAAATTTTAAAAATCCATATTTCAAGACAGTCTTTTTCTTTCTTTTTTTTAAAGGCAAGGTGCAGGAAGGAATGAAGGAGAGTAGATAAGCAGGCAAGAAGAGAGAAGAGGAAGAATCTATTTATTTTAGTTAGTTTTTTTAGGTTGTGTTTATTAAATTATTATCTTGGTTGTTCTCTCTGGTCCCAAAATGCAAAAGTGGGTCCTTGCAATGTATGTGAACTGTACTCTTGGCCACAATGATTTGACCTAACTGCTATTCCACCAGGGCAGCCAAGATAGCAATTTCTGTAACCATGCATAATCATATTTGATTAATACAAATCTCAGGTATCTTTGAGATAGAGCAAATATAGAACTGACAGAATTTGGCAACTGGTAACAATGATGCCACTTAAACTCAAATTTCAAAGAACTCCCACCTATATTTTCTAAGTCAATTCTAGTAACAACTTATGGAATATTTAATAGCCATGTTTTACAAGGGAGGAGACCTAAACTCAAAGATATCAATTTAAAAGCCCACATTCATCTACTAACTCATAAGCTATGTTTCTTAATTTTTTTCTTATATGCAAATTAAGGTTAATAATAAGGATTTTGTTAAGTGAATAAGAAAGAAAGAGAGCGATATAGGATAGTTTCACTCATATATGGAATGTAATGAAATGAAACAAATAAATAAACCCCAGCAAAAACTCTCAGGACACAAGATGATGACTGCCAGGGAGAGGGCAGGAGCGGGAGGACAGAAAGGGGAAAAGGTGATGGTAAAGGACAGTGGAACTCAAGTGTAGGGGGTGATGTGAATCATAGATTAAGGTACAATGTCAATATTCAAAAATAAATAAAATTTTAAAAATATTTAAAAAGTCTGCCTCAGGGTAAGGGTGACAAATTTTTATTTTATTTGTCTTTAATTCTAAAGCACAAATGAAGTTAAACTGTAGACAGGTTTAGTTTTAGATACAGATTTCCTTCTGGAGCTGTCTGGCAGCAGTTAAAAATTCAAGTTAAGTAAATTTAATGGAACGAAGGTAATGCTTGGGATTCAGATTTGAGGATCTTTACATGGAGGTCATAGTGAACTGAATACCAAAAGAAAAATGTAAAAGATATAAAGGGAAGGTAATAAAGATATAAAGCCAAGGAGAGAAACTGGAGGTGAAAAGAAATGAGAACTAAAAGGCATTTGACTGGTAATAAGTGAACCAATAAAGGGTTAAGAAAGGGTAGATCAATATTGCTAAATACTGCAGAGGAAGAGAAAAGTAAGAATTTCCATTGAATCTGATCACTGTCCTTTGTATTGTTTCTGTAAAGCAATGGAGACAATACATTGCAAAGAAGAGACACTTCTAGTTTTTGGTCTGCCATGTAAAGACCTCAGAAGTCATCAGTCCTGTCTTCAAATCAAGAAGGAGGCTGAGAAAACTGAAAATTAACTGTTCTTCTTAGATCCATCAGAGAACCAATGATACAGAAGAAACCACCAGCTGAGAGAGGCAGAGGAAAACAATCTTACAGGGAGCAGTGGAGTCAACAAGTGGTAGGAAAACTTAAAGAGTAATCAACTAATTGCTGGAGACTGAGTGTAGACTAAACTGAAAAATTGACTCCTGGGGGCCCAGACTTAGGGAAGTCCCCACATTTTCATGAGCTATACCTCTATAAACCCCACTCATCAGGTTCTCAGGATGAAGATAGAGAAAAATTGATAGTTCCAGCAAGGAGAAAGTAAGAGACTATTTTGAAAAATAGTTCTGTTCTGTTCTTCTTAATAAGCTCTCAAGAACTTTTTTAACAGAACCTAACCAAATGGGCAAAAGGAGATATTCAACTCCAAGTCCCTCTAGTCTCCTTGTTCAACGTTAAGGAGAACAAGAAAATCTGATAAACACTTGTGAAGGTCACAGTTCAAAACAAAGGTCCACTGAAAGACCTAATCATAAAAAAATTACAAGGCATATCAAAGGGCAAACAATAGAGTTAAGAAACAATGCAAGCATTAGAGTCTGACTAAGATACAGCAGTGATTTTAGAATTGTTAGGTTGAAAATTTTTTTTAATCCTGACCAATATGTTTAGAACTCCAATGGAAAAACTCAAAGGAGGGAGATGAAAAATAACAAATTTGTTCAAATCAGTAAGTTGCAAATTTTAGTCTTATGTGAAATTTTGTTTTAATTAGAAAACATGGCTACTTCAAAAAGTGAAAGATATACTATTTCCTGTCTCCCACAAATTCCTTCCTTAATAGTATGTGTTCTATGAATTTGTCATTATTAAAGAAATTCCCAAGAGAATTTTTCTAACACTCTACTAGGAGTTATGTGACTTTAAAAAAAATTTACATGAATTCAACAATTTTACTTTGAGATTTCCATAACTACAAATGAAAACAAAAACCAGGCAAGCATATAACCAAAGTTACTGAAGTACATACTCATCCATCCATTCATTAAATAGATACTGAGTACCTTCTTCATTCTAGATAACAACAGTGAACAAAAGAAAAATCTCTGCCATCAGGGTGTACCATTCTTTGAAGGATGACAGATTAATTACTTGAGAGATTAGGTGCTAATATACCAGCTAGGGATACATATTATGGAGGAAAACAAAGCAGGTCAAAGAACTAGAAGTACTGAGATTAAAAAATATTTTGTAGGGTTGTTAGAAAAGGATTCTTTGATAGGTGACATCTGAAGAAAATGAAAAAGTCATCAGATTATCTGAGGGCACAGTAAGTAAATAAGAATTGAAGCGAGAATATAATGTGCTTGATATATTTACAGAACAATATGGAGTATAATTAGAATTAGCCAAGGCAAAGAGTTTGTGGAAAGATCCTAGGCCCTGTGAGGATATGAGCTATTACTGAGTAAAATGAGAAAAATTGGAGAAGGGTTTTGAAGAACCAGTAGTTACTATGTTGACAATGTTGGTAAGACTATTTTGGTGAATGACTTAAACATCAGAGTAGCAGTCTGGATTTATTTTGCAAGTACATAGAGAAGGGAATGGGTATTAGCGAAGTCAAGTGTAACTCCAAGACTTTTTATCTGAGAAACTGAAGAGTGGAAATTGCTATTTTCTGACATGGGAAAGATTAAAAGAATAGATAATACATGTTCAATTTTAATGTGAAGTCTTGAAATGCTTATTAACTGCTAAATGCATTTTTTTTTAAAAAAAGGGAAGGAGGGAGGGAGGGAGAAAGTATTTTTATTTTATTTTTAGTCTCCAACTCAACTGTGTGCCCTTTTGTTTTGAGTCTATTTTCTTGGGAGAGGTCTTCGCTAGATAAATAAATGTGTGAATTATTAGTATATAGATTTATTTTTTAAGGCAGGCGACAATAGACGCTTAAAGACAGACCCAGCAACACTCCAATATTAGATATGAGGAGTTACCAGCCAAGTATTTTGAGGAGTAGCCATGAACCAAGGTAACAACGAGCAAAGAGTGGTGTCCCAGGAACCAAAGTGGTTGCAAGATGTAATAAACTAGATCAAAGCTGCTAACTGGCGAGTTAAGAAGTAAACTGAGAAATGGCCACTGCCATTTAGCTGGACAACTATGGCTGACTGTCACAAAAGTATTTTGATGGCGTGGTGGTACGGACAGTAATCTGAGTACCAAATTGAAAAGAGAATGAAAGCTTCTCTCCCAAAAACTTTAAACAAGTTTTGCTGAAGAAAGGCTAGTTAAGCTAGAGAAGATTAGAGAGCAGAAATACTGAAGATCTGAGAAGCTGTCTGAAGTGCGGGGGAGAGTGAATTAGGGAACTTGACTGGAATTGCTGGGCAACGCTAAGGAATCATCAGAAGTTGCGAGACAAGTGTATAGCGCTGTGCGTTTTTTCAAAGCCTCCGGTTCAACTGTCGGAATCGAAGGTCGTAAGCCGGAATGAGTTTTAAGTCAAGATGGTATGAAAAGGCAGAAAAAAAAATCTCGACTACGGAGCATAGTAATCTTCAGTCTGGTGATTAACAGAAGCTGAGAAGATCGAAAAATCTGGGCACAGCAATGGAGGCAAGAAAGCTCGGGTCCGCTAAGAGAAAGGGCATCTCTAAACAAACTTGATCTTCACTCCGCGGAAGCACAGCGCCACGGGTTTGAAAAAGGCCGCTCTAGGCTAAGGAAGGAGACGCTGATCTCCCGGGTGCTTCGCGGGCGGCTCAGTTAAACACAGGATGTAGAAGGGCTTCCTGGGGTTCCCTCCGTAATCTAAGGGAAGACTTTGGTTTTAGAACTTACACCCCGACGTTCGGCTTACGACTGTTTATTGGAGAGGTGGGCATGGTGGCGACAGGCTGAGGAGTGGTCGACCACCCCGTTTCCCGGCTGCTTCTGGATCCCCTGGATCCCAACCCCGGGCGTTAAAAGCTCGGGCACAGGAACGGGAATGCTTGCCGGACGTCATGGAGACGGCGGAGCTCGGGTTGAACAAGCGGCCGCGCGGTTGGCTGGCTGCTAGCGGCCGAGGAGGAGGGCGGAGGCGGAGGGGAGGGCAGAGGGTTGGTGGAGCAAGAGGAAGCTCAGGACGACGACTAGGAGAAGGAGGAGGGCGGCCCGGGCCCCAGGCCCCTCCCAGGCTCCGAGTCTCCCCGGCTGCAGGCGGATGGATGGGGCTTCTTCAGGCGGTGGCGGCAGTAGTGAAGGTGGCGGCGGCAGCAGCGGTAGCGGCTGTAAGTGCAGCCTCCGTAAACCATCTCTCCTCTTCTAGTCATGTTTGGGATGAGGGGCTCCGGAGGTGTCCTCTGTCCCCGTTTTCCCCTTCCCCTCCCCCACCGCAGTTACCGCCCGGAAGACCCTTAACTTCCGGGGAGGAGCTGCTCGCTTCCCCGCCCGGAGCGGCGCCGGCTCCCCAGGGCGCATGCGCAGCCCCGCTCTGCCGCCCACCTCCTCCCCGACCGGTCTTTTGCTTTGGCTGTGGCGACAGCGCGGGTCTCCCCGGCGTCCGCGGCGCGCTGGGAATCCGCTGCGTAGTGAGTTAGCCTCGCCCTGTTGGCTTCCGCTCCTTTCTCCTATCTGCCCCCGAACCAGATCGGGGTGGGGCTAAGCTGACCACCTCCCTGTGGCTCCGCCTCTTTTCCCCGGTTTCTGTTGCTGTCCCTGCCCCGGGGAGGCTTCTCGCGCTGCAGCCCCTGCGGTGAGCGAGGTCTTGGGCAAACCGGTCCTTTTTTGAGGGAGGGAAAACAAGACTTGGTGAGGGCATTGTTGTGAGGACGAAGCCCTCCCAGCCCGTAGGAGGAACCCAGGGGACAGATGCCTCCCCACCCCCACTCTAACCCGTTTGAATGGCCTTGTTCTTCCAGCTTGTAGTGGAAAGATCTCTGGCCAGGAGCCCATCTTTGGTTCTCTCTTGCTGTGTGACCTTGGAAGAGTCACTCACTACCTCTCTCTGGGTCCCAGTTATTCCTAAAGCTTTCTCCACTGCTTAAGCTCTTAATGCTGCAGGAAAGCTTATGCACTTACAAGACATTCTGATCTACTGAGGCTGCTTAGCCGATATGACTCGAAATTTACTGAACCTTTCCTTCAATCAGGTGGAATGATGCGACCTATTGGATCTCTTTTTTCCTTTACCATCAGTTTGAAATTGCATGACTCAAGTCTCGTTAATTTTTTTCTAAAATTATCATGGTGGGGTCCTTGCGTTAATTCCTGGCCATCTTTTTAAAAACTAGAGACAGGTGAATGAATGAATGGTGAGCTTGTGGTACCAAGAACTCTGGTCTCTTTGCTACTCAGGCTTTCTTTCCTTTGATCCAGATGGTGTGGTGGCTCGATTCTCCCAGTGCCTGGCTGAGTTTCGGTCGTGGTTAAGGACCAACTGGTTGAGGTTCAATGCTGACAAGACGGATGTGATGCTGGTAGGCAGGGGCACATTTGGAGACTAAGGGAGGGAAAATCCAAACTCCCTCAAGTAATAATATAAATATTATATTAATCTTTTTGTATGTTTCAGTGTTTGAGAATTGCTGATGGGTCAATTTCCAGAATTTGGTTGCGATAAAAATAACATGTCCACAGTGTAAGAACTATAAAAATATCGGTCTGATAAAATGGACCCTCTGGAGAAAATTCTTAATGTAAAAATTTGAAAAGAAAAACCAAAACTGTTTGAAGAACTAAAAGGTTACTTAAGCGTTTTCTGGTGGTGGTAATAATAAAAATCAAACTAACAAAAACATAATACTTATTGTTGTTGCATCAGTATGGAGTTTCTAAATAATACCTTACTGCTTTTGTAAGCTGCATTCTGTAAATGTAAATTCTTACTGACCTAAAATACCGTTTAAAAAATTGATATTTAGGTATTTTCAATTAAATTAGTACTTAGCCATAATTTTGTACCTGAACATCATGAAGACATGGTGTAGGCTGTCACTTGTAAATAAAAATTTTAGGAAATAGCTTACAAAATAATCAAAAGGGACTCATAGACTGTGAAAATTGTTAGAGAATTTGTTTTTACAGTTTTGAATGTGCTGTATTTATCTATTTCATTCAAACAACCCAGAGTCTAAATTGTTGCAGGTATTTTCTTGGTGTATTTTGAGAGGTACCTCTTTGAATTGCATAACAGATATGTTTATATATTTTATATTTGAATCAGGTGTTGGCACTGAATAAAAGACTGTGTTTCTTAGGTATATGCAAGTTTCCAAAGAAGTTATTTACTGGTAGTTTAAGGTACTGTTTGAAGTAAAATTATAACCTTAAAATGCCTTAACAGCAAAATAATAACTTTGACGTGTGTGTCAGGTCCGCCTGCATTATAACGTCTACAAAATTGTTTAGTAACTTTTTAATCGAGTAGTCAGTAAATTGCTTAAACGATTTCCCAATATAATAGCAATTTTGAGTAGGTTGAGGTGGTAAGTTAATATTAGTTTGAAAACTATAGAGTCTTTAGGTGGGGAATGGCAGCTAAAGAGGCATTTATTCAGGCTTTGTATAGTGATTTTTTTGTTGTTGTTTTGGGCATTAGCCATAAGCTTCACATAAAATTGGAATTAACCACACTTTTTTGTTTAACTTTAAACATTTTTTTACACAATTCTAACAACTACCATTTGAATATCACAATAAATTTTTTCTATACATTCTAATAATTTTAAACAGGTCATAGGTAATGCTGAATTTTCTCATGCCTTTAACTCTGTCATGTTCTGTTCAGTTTTTCTAATACCAATAGACTTCAAAGATTTATTTTTCAATCCAAGTACCAGTATTGACAGTTTACATTTGATTACATAGAAAATAAGTACTGAATTAATCCAAAGTGCTGAAGAACTCAGGTTAATGGATGGAAATAACAAGGAGATAGATTCTGGTTTGTTTAAAAGATGTTCCAAAATTTAAAAATATTTTTTCATAAAAAGCAACTTCAGGAGCTAGTCATTGGAGGCATTTAAGCACAAGCAGAGAAGCCTCATAATGGAGAAACATAATTCCTACTTCGATGGGGTAAAAAGTGACTGAAGACCTTTAAGGTCCCATCCAATACTAAGATTCTGTAACTAAGGAATAGTTAATTTTTATATATTTGATACTGAAGAGGGTAAGAATTTTGAGAAAGACAACTTTCCTTAAGGTGACTCCTAAATTTTTAAAGTATATAACTAGAATAAAATGGTAGTAGAATTATAATGAATCCATACCAATGACTTAAAAGTATTAGCGTTGTTAATCTTTACCATTAGAGTATTTAAACTAAAAAAATTGCTGAGCCCACATTTATTTAAAAAGAGGGGGTGGGAAGATAAAAATACAGGGAAGTTTCCCCCCAAAGGATACCATTTGAAATTCATAACTAGATAACACAGTATTAATAAACTTATAAGTCATTTATCAGTAAGATAGATAATCACTCAAATGTATCTCAGACCTCAATTTTCCCAACAATTTCAGAGTTCGTACACGCTTAAGGGACCATGATTCCCAGATCTTTATTACAATAGGGATTTTGTTGATGCTTTAACTGAAGAATCAAAAATTAAATGGGCTTAATTATTCCTATACCTTGCATTTTGACAATGCTTTTTAATTTTCCTTTTGGTAACCAGCTAAATTTTGTATATTAGCTTTTGTATTTAAATGAAAAATTCTTCATCCCTGTGGTATTATAAAGCCCGAATTTCTATTTCTAGACCCTTATTTGTATTTTTAGCCACAGTTGGGTCTTTGCATATCAAAGTGAAATCTAAATACAAATGGACTTTTTAAAAATTAATTTTGATTTCAAGTCCAAAGGACTAAGGTAATTCAACTGGGTAACTCTTAGAAACTATATGCCTATGCTAAAATATATATTCCCCAAGTAATCCTGAAAAACACTTTTATATGAGTATTCTAAATGAAAATACTGTACAGTACAGTTAATGGTAAAAATTGTTTGTAGATTTGGGAACCTTAAAGTTTTCCTTTCTCTTCTTTCCCTTGCTTTTCTTTCAGTAGAAAATGTGCATCAGATGTTTATATTTAATTGGTTTACAGACTGTCTGTGGACTCTTTTCCTGTCAAATTACCAGGTAATGTCCTTTCACTTAGCAGCTACTTCATATACCTGTAAATGCAGTTTATTCATGCACAAATTATTATTGGACATAGAATTTCAAGTTAATGTTTAATCTTTGGAACTAGGAAACTTCTTGATACAGTATGGAATTTTAAAGAAATACAAATAAGAAAACAGCCTCCCCCATATTGCGTTACAAGTAACAAAAAATTGTTTATGAGTATATTTATGCAATAGATGTATTGCAATCATTATATAAAGGGAATGAATAGTTCTCAGATTAAATTGGTTTATTTTGGTTGTCATTTTTGAAATTGTGTTGAGGAACTCTTGAACATTAGGGGGACAACATGGTCTTTTAATACTTAACTACTGGTTTACAAAATAAAACTAGTGCACATTTTAAGATTTTCTTTGCATTAGCCAACATCTACATTAGTGATGGAAAGGAAGTATGTTTGTTATTTTGCAATCATTGGCCCTAGCAATCTTCAGAATTAATGGAAAGGCCAATTGGCAGTTCTAAACCAATACATTAAATTTTGAAATTGCAGCCATTCCAAGTATTTCAAATAGGTAGGTTCCCCCTCCATGCAGTCAAGTCATAGATAACTTATGCCCATCAAAGAGCTGCTTTTCAGTATTTTACATTTAATAATTTTCTCTAGGTGTGCATAATTCACCATTACCACAACTAGGTTGTAACTGTCATCACAGAAGGTGTGTGAGGGAAAGCAAATGAATAGAGGATGACAGACCATCTAACAGTTTTTTTCTTAATCTGTGCTGTGACTTCTCTAAAATTTTGGGCATGGGAATTTACAATTTCCTGACTGGAATGAATCAGATTTGTCAAGGAATAAGCACTTTTAAAGCGCGCTACTTGTCCTTGTTGCATCACAGCAACATCGTTTAACAGCAGATGCACTTCAAAAAAAGATCAAAATGTAAAATATAACGTATTTTCCGCCTGCGATGTAAATGGGTGGACGTGGCTCCTTTGACACCTTTCCTTGACCTCCTCTCAAGACTTAAAACCCTCTGGAGGGCGGGCCCCGCTAGAGGAGGCGCCCAGACCTAGATGCCCACCTCCCCCCACACCCACCCTGACTCCGCCCTCTCTGCGCTCCTCCGCGGGAGGGCTGCCGCGGGGCTGCGCGCGCGCTTCTGCTTCCGCGCGCGCCGCCTTTCCCTCCAGTCCTCTGCCCGGGCGCCGCGAGGGGGCGGAGTAGGGTGTGGTGGGCGCGCACGGGCGGCTCCTGCGCGTTCCCGCCAACACAGCGGCGGCGGGAGCGGCTGAGGCGGTAGCAGCGGCAGCGGGAGTCCCGTTGCCGAGTCTCACATCCGGGTTCTGGCCGTGACCCAGCTGCGGCCGTCGTGGAGATGTGACCCGTCAGTACGGCAAATATGGCGGAGGTAAGGGAGCGAGTTCCCCCTCCCCGTCCCGGAGTGGGGCGCCCCTGGGCTCTGGCCGGGGAGGAGCGGAGTGGGCCTGGCTAGGGGAGGCCCAGTTTGCCGGCGCCACTGCCCACCTGTTGCCCGAACAGGCCGTGCTCTGGGCGGGAGCTTTCCTTGGAACTTAGTTGGGATGGTTTCGGGGGTAGGAGGCGCAATTGGACTTCGGGGGCAGTTTGAACGGTCGGGTGCTGCGTTGTGTAGCGTGCCTAGAAGGGCGAAGGGGAGAGGGCGCCCGGCCGGGCAGGGTCGCGCGGGTGGCGTAACTTCGCCGGCCGGTTGTTGGGTCTAGGCAGCCGCTGCTTCCTCTTGCGAAGTTTCTTCTCTCCTGAACCGGGATGCTGTTGCGCCCTTCCGCGTCACCCACACCCGTTTTTGCTACTGACATCCAGTCTGTGTTGGTGGGGAAAACGTAAGGTACAGCGTTCTTTAAACTAGTATTTTGGCCTTTAGCCTATCCAATCTTCGAGGTTGGGGAAGTCACCCATTTCTCCAAACTGCTCCATTCCCCCTCCCCCCAACGTTGGCCCTTTTCACTCTTCAACATTTCTGAAGACTTTATACTTTTCCCTCCACTTTCCAGGCTCCCCGCCCCCCTTTTCAGTTCAAGGCTGTTTATTCCTGTCTTCTTATCCCCCTAGCTCCCAGAAGATTTTAGTTCTCATTTGCTCTTTTTCTAATAAAAGAGTTTCCAAAGCTCCCCTTTCTTTGATGGAAATTGTTTTACATTTTGGGACCTCCAATCGGTGAACAAACAGCAGTGTTAATGATTAATTGGAATTTAGTATATGCTACTGGCGATTTAAATTTTGCCTTTGATTTAAACCTTTAAACATTTGAGGTTGGGGCGGGGGATGGGGGGTTGTTTGTTTTCTTTACCCTCGGAGGTATTTCGTTTTTCTTTACCCCTTGGAGAGTTCATGAGGTGGTATATTTGGATTTTTATGTCTCCTTTAAGATACGCTACTTTAAATGGTTGATAAGACATTTCCCTTGTATGAATTGCCATTTTCATCGCATCAGAGGCACCCTAAAACAGATTCAGAAAACCGGTCATTTACCTTTCGCTCTCAATTTTAGTCTTAATCACAATGGTGAGTACATCTGTCAATACCATAGTATCTCCTTTCTTGTGATACAGAAATATGATTAGTTTCTGGAAATATATTAATTTGGAGGCCTTTCATATACCTGTTCAGTGGAGGGACCCAAAAGTTAACTTTTCTGGGGTGCTCCTGCTTCGCTTATGGAAACTGGCTTTATATTTTGGTCCTGGAGTATTTGCTATTAAAATAGAAATTTTACTGTACCAGTACTGTTTGCAACCAATATTCTTTCTCAAACATTTTATATTTTTTATTTAAAACTAAATTTAGGTCTCAGATACTTTTATTTTGTTGTTTGATTACATTGTATTTTAAGGCACATGAGTTGAAGAAAACATAGTATTTCATATTTACTTTAAAATGTTAATGGTTTATTGTACTAGACAAAGAATTTCAGTCCTGGAAAGAGTCTTAAGTGTTTCTTTTCTTCACATGCAAGAAGGGGAAGGATTGTTTATAGCTGGATTTACGTACATTTTGTCACATAGTGCTTAGTGGCTCCTCAGTGAATGCCCCATTAGATAAACAGCAGTGTACTGTAAAAGGTGTAGCTTCTTCTAGAATGGTGTTCAGAATAATTTGAGCTTTAAGTTGTGTAGTCTCATTTCAAGGCAAGATGTTATTGAAGGAAAAAAGCTTAGTGCAGAAAGATGCAGTCAAATTTAAGTTTTAAAGACCTCATGCAGACATTTTAGCTGCCCAGCAAACTGAAAATATATTAATATTTTATTTTTTGTTTTAGAAATTAAGATAGTTGCATTAAAGTGAGAGGGAAGGCAGTATTTTGAATCACTAATTGTTTTCTAATGTCAAATTATGATTTAGTTTTCTTAGAAATTGTATCATTTTGAGAATGGAAGTCATGAATGGAAATCTGGTTCTTTAGGATGGCACAGTCAATTAAAAAAATCTGAATATTTCCAGTATATTTAGCGACCTGGTGTCTTTAATAATTCATCTTTTATATCTTTCAGTTACTTGTAGATTATATTATTTTTAGTGAATTTGGAGAGAAGAGTGATAGAACCTTTATCTGTGTCCTACCAAAAAAAAAAAAATCTAAAAGAGGTGGAAAGTAAATTTAATTTATACTTTTCTGATCTAATTAGGATACTTTTAGAGACTACTCATTTTAAAAAATGGATAAAGGAGAAATGCTTGGTTTATAGAATGCTTTTACTTGCCTTTATGTAAGCTCTTAGGAAATTAATCATTTGTGATGCCAGTATGAAATATCTGGTAAAATAATTCAGATGCTAGGCTCTTGAATTTTTGCTTAAGTAGACTGAGGACTGTCACTGGTGAAATAACAGTAAGTACATAGCAACAATACACACTTATTTGATAAATCTGGGGGGAAAACAGGTTATTGAGGAAGCATGTCTCCAGAGAAAAGTAATTATTGGGCTTCTGGGTTTTTGTTGTTGTTTCTTGCATGGGAGAATGACCCTTACCAGGGTGGGGGAAAGTTCTTACATACAAATTGCTTTAGCTGTGAGTAGAATTTAGAATTTTTTTATATATGATCTGATTATTTTAGCCAGTCCATAATAGAAAGTTTAAAGATATTTAATGTGCATAAGGAAATGTCATATGCTCCTTTTATTAATAGTTGTTTTATAATATTTCTTATTAATCCTTAAAATTATCAGCCTTTTAAAAGAAGTCTCTCCTAATCGCATTTATAGGAAATTGCAGGGTACTTGGGTTTTACAAAGGCAGTGAGAAAGAAAGAATAAGAGGAAAAAATAGTTGATCCTTTGGGTTTTGTATGGAATGTGGTGTGGAGACCTTTGGGAATGAATAATTTGTCTTTTATTTCAGAGTTTGTAAACACAAGGTTAAAAGCAGAGTATTACAAGACCTGTCTTTTCACCTATCTTGTCATAAATAGAGAAAAAAAATCAAATGGGCTTGCTTTTCTGTATTAGTTTTAAATAGTTTAGTATTCTCAAAATGATACAGAATATATTCACTATCAAATCTTCACTAAAATTTGTTAGACTTCTTGCTTAGGATTTTTTTTAGTGGGTTTGTATTTTGTTTTTTAACACCTTGACTACTATTGATGGCATTAACTTCTAACAAAACTTGTTTCACTGCAATGAATTTAGGCCTAAAATAATTCTCTACTGGTAATGACTTTTTTTTGAATAGTTGTACTTAAAGATCTATTAAGGTTTTATCCAGGGTGGTCAAGAACACCAATATTTGAGTCCTAAAATGTTTAATTCCAAAGGAATAGAGAGTCAAAGTGCTTGATAAGGTAAGAAAAGTTTGTGGGGAGAATATGAATGAATTACCTTAGTTAGCCAGTCATTGCTTGGGAGCCATTCTATTTGACTTATTCCATGGCTTAGAAGAATGATTGTTAAAATTATGCTTGTGTAGATATGAAACTCATAAAGTAACACGCCCAGAAAGATTTCTGCAAATTGAGATATCAGTCTTTTGCTATTAATCCTAGATTAAAAAATAATAAATTTAGAAATCTGTTAAACACCGCATTCATTTAGCTATGTATGCCTTAGTAATGTCTTCTGAGCAATTCATAATAAAAACAGATTTCAAATGAAATTGAACTAAATTTAAGAAATCTAAATCTTTTCATCATAGAAAATGAAAGAAAGTTTATGCAGTTTCTCCTAGGTTGTCAAATTAGTTTGTGGTGCAGTTAAGATTGAAACCTAGATTTCTGAATTCCTGGAGCTTAATCATTGAAATTCATCCTCTATAATTATTACTACTGTAGTAAATTTATCAATTTTAACTCCAGATGTTCTTGACCTTTTTTTATGCCCTAGATTCCTCAGGGTAACAGTAAGTTAAATGATTAAATTTGGTGTGGAAGATGAGAGTTGGTAAACCTTAGCAGTCTCCTTTCTTCACCATGGAGTAAGATCCCTAATTCTTCCTGGCTCCCATAACCACCCCCATCGATTTTCTGACTTAATGTCAGTTGAGTAGGAAAAGATAACACTTAAATAGTGATGGAATTGGTTTAAGGGGGAAAAATTAGTTCAGTTATCCTCATTGAAAATCTGCCTTCGTTTGGCTGGAATAAAAATCTAAATGGGTTTTGGTTTGGTTTTGTAAAGGAAAGGTGCCGACAGGAATGAAAGCAAGCAAAGACAGGCAGACAGGAAGAGAAGAGGAAGGAGGAAGAAGCACTTTAATTTTTTAATTTTCTGTTTATCTGGGTTGTTTCCTTGGGCCTGGGACGGAAACCCAGGTCCTTTCTACATATATAGACTGTGCTGGCCAAAGACAGCAGATGTAACCGCTGTTCCTCCTGGATGCACCTACTTCGTGTTATTTTGGTCTTTTTTTTTTTTCTCTCCCAGTGTGATTTTCTGGTGTATGGAATATTTCTCACCATATTCTAGAAAAATACAAGAGACATGAACAAATCTAGACATTGAATATTTAGTATATTTTGATCAATGAAATATATATGGGTAAAGGAATAAAGTTCGTTTGAAAGTTAAATTATTTTTAAAAAGAAAGGAGCTGGCAAGAATGAAGGTGAGTAGGCAGGCAGTCAGTCAGGAAAAGAGAAAAAAAAGTACTTTATTTGGTTGTTCATATTAGTGGACACCTCCCCCCACCCCCAGGTCATGAACTGGGGACCTTGGAACTTAATATGGACGGTGCCTGGTGGGCTAAACTGCTAGGCTTCTAGGGCATCAAAAGTTAATTTTTTTCATTATTGATAGTTAATCTTTTATTCACAATGCTATATTCACTTTTGAATATTGACATTGTATCTCAATCTATATTTCCTCTACAGAGTCAATAAATTAGGAAGAAAAAAAAATGGCTCTGGCTTTCATAAGATAGTCTTCACTTTCTTTAAAAAAAAAAATAAGAGTAATGTATGCAAAAGTTAGAAAATGACAACAGTATAGAAATCTGTAAAATTTTAAGTCTTAGTTTCCTGTTCCTCCAACCCATTTCCTGGAAGTAACTATTGTTAACACACTTTTGTATATCCTTTTGGAAAACCAATTTTTATGTATATTCTAGCTCAGTTTATTCCTTAATACTTTTTGCTCTTCAGATATTTTTTAAAGCATTTTTTTCCGACCTCAAAACAAACTTGTTTCTTTTTAGTGGGTTAATACTGTTCCATTGCTTAGATGAACTATATTTTATTTCTAATTATATGACGAGTTTTACATTTTTATCCAACTTTTTGCTATGAACCGCTTTTCGTTAATGAATGTTATACGTATATCGTGGTGTGCTTTTTTTTTTTTAGATACTGCAGTTAGGGTAGATTGGGATCATGTTGGCAAAATGATCTCCAGAGTTATTAAATCAACTCATTTCTACTAATAACAGATGAAACCTAGAAACAGATGAAACATTTTAAGTGCATTTTATCCCCAATGTAAAATCTTTATTGTTTGAACTTTATTTAGAAAAATACTGTTAGAAATGAGTATGGCTTTAGTTTTATATTATTTTCCACCTTCCCTTTCTCCAGTTTTCTGTAGTCATTAATGGTAGATATTGCCAGTTTTCTCAGAGGATATTATTAGATACTAGTTCCTATAGAGACATAGATAATTGTCTGACATGACAGATGACAACTTGTAGTCACATTTTAGATGAAAATCATATTTCAGAGAGAGAAAATAGTAGGAAGGAGCAGAAAGAGAAATTTTTTTACATAGCCATTTCCCTGGGAATATAGAATGGCCTAGGTTTTGGTTCCACTTTTGCCACCTATCATGGAACCTTGATCAGATAAGTCAACTGTTTTCCTGGGTTGCTAATCTATAAAATTAGGTGAACAGTGCAGCTATTATTGCTGGGTTTATGGTTATGATCAACTAACTTTGTTTGAAAATATTTAGTACTGTATAACATAAGTGGATTCTGCTTTTCTCTTAAATACCTAAATAAAAAATGCCCTCATTTCACACTGCAGTCTCCTGTATAATGATACTAAACTCATATTTTATTGTGAAAGATAATCATTTTGTTTGTTGGTTGGGCAAAGTAATATTGCAGTGTAGACTATTTTCAAATAGTAAATTTTCTAGAAACTTAATTGAATATAATTACCTTTCAGTATACTGGTTTCACTCCCATCCTTTCCACACTGATAAAATGGAATTTTATTTTCAACATAGATACTTAATGTGTATCTATAGACAAACCATCCGTACTTCTTTCCTGTTACTTTAATCTGGATATACCATCAGTCAAATCTTGGTTCCATCTGACAGTATGATCATTAATTCTATCTTTAACACTAGGTATTCTACTTTATGCCATCTATGCTTGACCAAATGTTATGCCAGTCCTCTAAACATTTAGTATCTTAATAAATGGGAAATATTTGGGATCTTTTTAGAACTTCAAAGTAGTACCTATTTACCAATAAAGCAGCAATCACTGTAATATTGAATGGCATTTAATGCTTCTGAAGGTCTTTTAATACAAACTAAAGTACACATATGCCATTTGTACTTCAGTATCTATTATTGCAGATATCTCACATCAGTGAAAATGTACCTTTTAATCAGAAAGCCTTTTTTATCGGGATTGTTAAATGGAATAGTTGTTGGAATGTTAAAAACAACAACAACAAATTAATGTTCAGAGAACCATTTCTTTTAAACTAATTTGAAGGAAATGCTGATTTTTGTTTATGCCATGCAAACCTATAAGATTCCAGGTAGTGAACCTGGGGACCAGATGAAATAGTCACTAACACTGCTATAGACTTAGAGATTGTGCCTGGATTTGGGAAATATATTGTAACTGCTTAAAATAAAAGTAGATTCATTTTTAAAGTATTTACTTGCTATGTAATAATTTGTGCCTTAGTTAAATCCATTTTTGAGCCAGAGATGTGTTGCTCTACCCTAAAGATACTAAACAAACTTCAAACAGTTTTTATGGCTGTCTTATTCTCCATGCCACCCTACTCACACATTAATTTGGTTACCATTAGAGGACTCAAAAAGTAGCACTGTATTGACTGTTCTGGCAGCGTAGTGTTTTAGTGGTGTGACATTTGAAAGTATATAATTCTGAATACTGTTAGTCTTCTGTTAGAATAAGACACTACAGTAGGCAAGAACCAGTCTCTTTAAAGGACTAAAAAGAAAATAATACATTCCATGTAATAGTGTACCCCAAAAGAATCTAAGTCACCATGTAGAATTGAGAATGTCACATGACAATCAGATTGATGTGAACAGTTTTTAAAATGAAGTTTTAACATCCTATAAGAACTTGTCTTAGATGCCTAGGTTTGAAAAACATAGGCATTTTTTTTTTTTTCATTTCTGCTTTATTCTTTCCTCTCTGTCCTATTAGGTAAGCAAAAAAAGGAAAATATTAGGTATCTCCATCTCTGTTTGCTAGTTCTTTTAGCCTTCAAGCATTGCTGACTTCTGGGCACGAGATAGATAAGTCTGAATGAGTTAAAAAGTTTATGTAATTTGAAGCACCTTTTGAATTTTTGTTACTCGAGTTATAAAAGTTTATAATTGTGAATTAACTGAGTTAAAATAAAAATTAATCTCAAATGGTGATACTACTAAAGTAAGTTTCTAACAGTTTTATCATAAACTTTCTAGATGCTTCTGGTTAAAATTTCTGAGAGGTATGAAACATAATTAGGAATATTAGTGATCTTCCACCAGATAACTTAATGTAGAGTCATTTGAGAGACTGCTAATTCTGTGATAATTTAAAAAGTATTATTAATTGGGCCTAATGTGTTCTGTAAAGCTATGTAATAACAATTTTTTTCTACGTTCTTACAACTTAATTTTATTTAGAATAGTGCCTTACATTATTCCTGCTTCTCTTCTTACACACATTGTAGTCCAGAGACCAACTTGACAGCAGACATTGTACATAGTTTTCCCTGAATTGATAGAGGCTGTTTTAGAAAATCCTAGGACCTAAAATCATCTCTATGAAATCACATTTTATTTGGCCCATTTTGCCTTTAAAATATGAATTATTTCTAGAATCATGAGTGTTTTGAATTTTATTTAATGTTTATATAATGTCAGAAAGAATTACATGAAAAGTTTTCATTTGTCTTCAATAATTCACATATTAAAACTTACATTATTTGATGTTTTATTAGTCATTGTAAAGACTTACCATACAAAGATACTAATTTTTCTTCTTTTCTCCTTCCTTCAGCCATCTGTTGAGTCTTCTAGTCCAGGTAAGTATTTCCCATATTTTTTATAATGTTTGACAAACATTTGTTTCGTTAGTTGCATAAAGGCTAGAGGAGTTAGACTACCATCTATCTGACTTGCTTTTCTTCTGAATGCTTCTTTTCTCTGGGGAAAAAGAAATGGATGAAATGTTTGACTGCCCATGAAAGTACAGGTGAGGCGGCTATAAATTCAACCTCATGACTATGTGGGTTCTCTCACTTTTATGAATTTCCACATGTAACTCTTAAAAGTTTTTAATTGCCATTTAAGTATATATGAAATGCATTTTTTAAAAAAGGAATCATTGCTGCTTAGGAAATATGCTTATATTACATTTGTTAATTAAGGAAGCTTTTTTAGATTTGAATAGGCAAATTTTGTCCTCTTGTCTAGGTAACTGGATTTTGATATTCTCTATATATACAGTACAGAATCCTTTTTCCTAGCTTAGAGGTTGCACACGTGATCTTTGGACCATATCTTAGGCCACAGGTATTTTTGTTTGGTCAGTGTAAATCTTAAATCTTATAAAATCTTAAATAATTATATTTTGTATAAAATCTGAATGTAGACTGGTCCTAACAGTCAGATGTTCTGGCCCTACTGGGTACAGCATTCCTTGTGGCAGCAATTAGAGATAAATATCAGTCAAGAAAGAATATGTTACTAGTCTTTCAGCCTCGGTGTCTAGAGGTTTACAGAGAGACAACTGATTTCTGCATGGAATCCATTATAACTGAAAAAAAGAGAGAAGAGAAAAGAGTGAGAAAGGGAGTTCTCTGAGGTGTGATGTTTGAAAACATCTTGCATATATTGAGTATTTAGGAGTGATGAATTACTGAAATTTCCAGTTGATTGAATAAACACCCTTTCTTTTTAAATGTGAGACATAAAGCTGGTAAACTTATTTAACATAAAATAAACCTTTTTTGTTAATGATGTAGACTTCTTTTTTATTAGCACAGTCATTATACTCTGTGTAATACAAGTAGCATCAAGTAGAGATTGGGACTAGATCACCTCCAGATCCCTTCTAAATGACTAGTGTGATCAACTGGCAATTGATTTTGTTAACATTTATTTCAGCTTTAAGTGTCTTACTCTTTCTAATATACTTGGGAAAAAAGTATTAGACCTTGTGACATTTCTGAAACTGAAGGATTTTTTTTTTTTTTTTACTTTCTGGTTTATAAATTTGAACATGGTTAAACTTGGAAGTAATCTGACCTCAGGTAATGTTGTATTATCTTTTTAATTTCAAATACAGAAATCATTTTCATTGAAAAAACAGGTCCGAATTGTTTTTGTTAATGTTGTGACATTGTGAATACGCTGAGTTTTAGATGTTTTTCTATGAATATTTGAGGCATTCATCATGTAATACACAGACACATAAAAATAATTACTCCCAAAGCAATGTTAGTAAATTGCTTTCTCAGTTTCCAGTGCATTTCAATTAGCCTAAACTGAATTGAAAGAGAATAGTGGAGCTTGATATATCCAAATGATTTTGATGCCCTTTGCAACTTGCTGAATGCCAATACAAATAAGTTGGGTTTTTATTTTTTTAATTCGTTTTCAGACTAAGGGAAAGTTATTGAGGTAGAATAGACTACTACCCAAGAAATATTTATTGTTCTATAAATAATGCTCAATAACTGAGAGCAATTAGAAAAGTTGATGGGAAAATTAAGAATAGAGACTTGATGTAAAGAAAAAATTGGGGTCCTGCCCCTGTGGCTCAGGCAGCTGAAATGCTGGAATGCAGACAAGGTGAAGCCCAAGGACCTGGGTTTGAGACTCAAGGCAGAGTGACCAAAAAACAAATAGTAAGGATGCTTCTTCCTTCTCTACCTTCCTTCTCTTTCCTGAAAATGTTTCTTCATCTCTTACTTCCAACTTTCTCTTTTAAAAAAAAAAGGTCCATTAGTGAAAAGGCTGTGTTCTTTTTAATATCTATACTTTGAAATTGATGCTGGTAATAAGTGACCTAAGCTAAGTGGTTTGTCAGTAGACTCTTCCAATGTAAACCAGAATGGAGGCACAATGCAAGGCGGTAAAAAAAAAAAAAAAAATGATTAAATGAGTACATAGTAAATATTATAAACTGTGAATTTATCTTTTGAGTCATTAGAAAGATGTACTTTTTAGTAATTTTGTCCTAGGGTGACAGATAACATGGCAGTAATATTTACCTTAAATCTGAGGCAGAATATTAATTTATGAAAAGCTCCAGGCTCCCAAACCCTAGTTAATGGCCCTAGTAACAGAAATTAGGATAGTTAGTTGTTCCCAAAGAACAAGGTAAAAAGAAGTCAAGTTTAAGACAAAGAGGGCAGACTAAAGCAAGGAAAAAAAAGCTGAAAATTGAAAATTTGTAAAAACAGTACACCATATTTGTGGGGAAAGGAAATTGAGTATGGAAAAGGTTCACCTATATTTTGTTATTTCGTGTAGCTGGAGGGTGAAGTGTCAAGGCTTTAAATATAATTGGCCTTGCAAATAGTGACCAAAAATGAAGAAACTTCAGGTAAGTTACATAAATAACACTCCTGAGGTGGTGCTGTGTACTCATGTATGCTTGATTTTTATTTTTTTAAGTTGGTAAAAGTATAAATTATTAGGAATTGAAGCATAATTATTTTAGATAATATTTGCATCCAGTAGTAGTTATACTATGATTAGGATGATAATATGCAAAGTGATGATGGTATGAGGTTTTTTCCTGCCTACA
The DNA here is from genome assembly GCA_004363575.1 of Solenodon paradoxus. NCBI lineage: Eukaryota > Metazoa > Chordata > Mammalia > Eulipotyphla > Solenodontidae > Solenodon > Solenodon paradoxus. The sequence goes on from RJWH01001448.1 coordinate 331,779, forward strand.
AGTTAGAAAAAAAAAGGTAAAGCGGTGTCTGTAGGGAGCACAATTATTGATTACGATGTGTACAAGAAGATTACTGGATGAACTAAAAAGTTTGGGAAGAGTTTTTCCATTGAAAACTCAAGGTGAAGGGATAATGATTGGGACAAAAACACCTGCAACTAAATTAGTAGTTCTCAAACTGTGTTCTTATGGAACCCTTATGTCTTATTCCTCGGCCAGTTTTAAGTTGCCCTACTAAAATTATGCCATACTTTTCTAAGTTTCTAGAAGAAATTAAAACAATGTACTTTCTTAAATATTTTTATTTTGTAAATGACTAAAACTTTAATTATTTGTTAACTCATTTGTACTTTAGTTTGAGATAGCGACTTAGCAATGATATATTGTTATTTTATATTTAATTTCAATATTTTTTTATAATTCTCGTGAAGCATGATTACTAAGTGCTTTGCCACCTTACCTGGCTTGTAATCACTCTTCTTAGTAAACACAGGTTCTTTTGAAGTATTCTTTGAAGCAGGATACCTACTTATTTCTGAATCTGTGATTTAAAATGCATTTTGGAATGACATAAAAGTGCAGTCATTAGAATTAGACCTAGGATTTGAATTTATCCTTGCCACCTACTGACTCTGTGAATTTAAAATTTGCTACTTTAATTCTTTTGAGCCTCGAGTGTTGTTTTTGTTTTTCATAAGATTGCGTGAAGATTAAATGAGATGTGTGTGAAGTGTTTGAGCATAGTTTCTGACATATATCATTCTTATGCTGAAAATTGCCATACCTGACAAGAACTCTGAGTCTTGAATACCCCCTTATCCTTAGAAGCCTGATTTTGAAGAAGTCAACCTCATATCTCTTTACTTACTGGTTCTCTTACTGGGGTGATTTGGAAGAGTAGATACGTCCGTTAATATAATATTTAACATTTTAAATTGATAAAAGAAACTGTTGATTGATTTTCTTTATGTTCAATAAGGCATTTGTTCATTAGTAAACAATACTTTTGCAAACCTAAGTCTAGGTTTGGCAGTAGCTGAATGTGACTGTAGTTTCCAGAATACATATGCCCAACATTTGCAGTATACTAATACAAGTCTTAATCTTACTCAGTACAGCAATATTCCACAGCCACTGGGCTAAATATAGATTAGCTTACATATTCAGTTACCTGCTGACTTATTTTTAATGCCTTTCATAAGAGTTCTGTATCTAATTTTAATAAATTTTGCTTTATACTGTGAGTTATTTCCCATCAGAATCAATTAAATACATTAAGATTAGCTACCCAAATATTAGAATATATTTTCATGGAAGTGCTGATATGATAGAAGAATAATGTTTGAGTACAGTTGTGTTTTCATTAGACTATATATTCAGTTGACTATATATTTCAGATGACCATATTTTCAGGGGCCACAGGAGTTCATTTTCATTAGGCATATTAAATATCAGTCAGATGTTGAGTTTTTCCCACACAAAAGATCATTATTTAATATGACCATGTATAATTCAAGTTTCATGTTTAGAAGATTTTTGTCAAGCTCTGCATGTTTTTTTAAAGCTGTAAATATGTCATTCTCCTACCCCCCCCATTTTGCATTTAATTGTGACTATAGAGAAGTCAGAGGGCAGTATTTTAGAAATTAATAAGTAATACTTGCTGTGCATAACTTTTCCCTGATACTTTCATTTGACTTAACCAGCTTCAGATAGCATATACATTAAATTAATATTAATAAGATACACTTAATTTGGTTTACCAAACTTTTTAAAATATTCTTTACCAGGAGGTTCAGCAACATCAGATGACCATGAATTTGATCCATCAGCTGACATGCTGGTTCATGATTTTGATGATGAACGAACATTAGAAGAGGAAGAAATGATGGAAGGAGAAACAAACTTCAGTTCTGAAATAGAGGATCTTGCAAGGGTAAATAACAATAAGAGCTAGAAGGTGAAGCAGTTAATAACTTTTTGTGGAGAGGAAGCCCTTGAAATTTTGGTTCTCTACCTGTATCTTGCGGGAAGGTGATATTATAATCCATACTGAAAAACTGGTCATAGGTGAGATAGTTACAGTTTAAAATGAAAGGCACGTTTTAAAAAGAGCTATTATGTGATAAATAATTCAAATAGTTTCTTTGGCAAACCGTTAAACAGGTATTGGATCAAAAATGAACCATAAAGAGATCATAAATTTCCTCTTAGATACCTCTCCCTCCCCATTACTGCACTTTTTATTTACTCCCCCATCTTTCAGAGCCAACATTTCATTGTCTTTCTTATTTCTTAATCCATGAAGTACTGCTCCTTTCTATCAAGATGATCAAAGACTTTTCCATTGTTATATCCATTGGTTACTTTGCTCTCTGCTTTACACTCAACAGTAAAACCGCAACTTAACTACCCCCTTCTTTTGCTTGAATTCTGGAGTACGCTACTGTCCAGTTTTCACTCTCTCTCCCTTTTCGGTATCCTTTATAGGTTTATCTTCTTTTACCCATGGTTAAATGTTGGAATTTCCTGAATCTCTGTTCTAGGCTTTCTTTTGTCTTTAAAACAGTGCTCCTCAGGGTCAACAGTTTCAGAATCACTCAAAGACTTTTTAAAACAGTTTCCTGTGCCTCTCCTCAGCTAGAGAAAAACACTCAAATCTGTAATGTCGTTTCAAAATTTCCAAGCTAGAGGATCTGATCTAATGTATTCCCCATGATGTCTGTATGGTTCATTATTCTTTAGTTTATTTTTCTGCCATTAACCTATTCCCTGTCTTAAGCTTTGTTTATCTAACCATCTGTTTGGCATTTCTGCTTTAACATCTCAATAAATACTTGCTGTGCATAACTTTAACATCTTTAACATCAATAAATACCTCTAAATTTTAAATATGCAAAACAGAATTATTGGTGTTCCCCTTCTGTTTTTGTTAGTAAAGAAAAGGTGCAGTTGGGAATGAAGGTGAGTAGACAGATAGGCAGGAAGAGATAATAGGAAGAAGCATTTTTGTTTTTATTTAATTGCTCATACTGGTTGTTTCCCTTGAGACCCAGGACTTGAATCCAGGAATATGTGGCCTATACTTTTTCAGAGACGATTGACCTAACTACTACTCCACCAGGGCATACCTCCTCGTGTGTTTTTGTGTCTTTTCTATCTCACTTAAAAAGAAACAAAACAAAAGGCACTACTGTTTACACTCTCACCTAAGTGATAAGCCAGGGTATCTCCGTTTCTAGTACTCATTCCTAAATAAGCCTACTATTACCCACAAAAATCTCTTTTCTGACTCTTGCTATCTCTCCGCTGTTACCCTCTAGCCCAGGTCACTACCTTTTCCAGTCTAGACTATGCAATAACTTCTAGCTAGTTTCTCCCTTTTTTTTTTTTTTTTCTTACCACTCATTCCTCCAGTATATTTCCACAGCAGTATGGTGGTCTTTTCAAAATACAAATCAATTTATGTTAACCTTCTCTTTAAAATTCTTCATTGGCTTCTGTTAAACCAGAATAAAATACGGATTCCTTCACCTGGCCAGCAGCCACACGTATAATAATGATCCTTTAGCCTTATATTTTATTGCCTCTGTCGTACTATTTGTAGCCACATGAACTGCTTTTATTCTTATATGTGCTAGTTTCTTCCTATTTGAAGCTATTCAACTCATTCCCACTAGTCTGATAGTTCTTTTTCCAAGGCTAACTCCTTTTAAAAGTCTAGGCTTAATGTTGTATCCTCAGAATGACCTTTTCTGTCCCCTAATTAGGTTTTTTAACAATTATACCCCACTTAACTGCTTTCTTACATCTAAAGTTTGTATTTATACATTTCAATTTTTTGTCTGTATACTCCTTTTAAGTCTGTGACAGGAAACTCATCTGTTTAGTTAACCAGTGTATTTCATGGTACCTAACAAGAGTGGTAACTCAAAATTTTTGAATGTATGGGTAAATCAATCTGGTATGCTCTAGTTAGAATATATTATGTTTATACCACCTGTACTCCAGGATAAAAGAACAAAAATAAATAAGGCATTGTACCATCATTTAAGCATCTGGAGTATGCAGTATTCTGGAAAAATAAATTCTTAAAGTATGCATTTTAAAAGCTGGAAAAGAAATTCTATTAATAGTCTCTTGTTAAGTGGTTTCATTTTGGATCGTTCAGTGAGTATAACTGACTTTACTCCATGGTGTCTAAGCAGTTCAACATTTTAGTATTATTATAAGCTAGAAACAGAATTGGTCTTAGTGTTAATGATTTATAGTTATTATTAGAGCTTTTTAGAATGAGTTCTTTAAAAAGCTCATGAACCTGAAGTCAGAACTACTCTTTAGAAAAGACTGGAAAGTCAAAAAAACAAGGATAATTTTAATTTGCTTGCATGATTCAGAGTCTAGGTGAATGTTAAAGGTAACAATTGATTTAATAGTTGATTACGGTCACTTCATGATAGTTAGGAAATACAAAGGCAATTTTTGACTACTTGCCTGAATTTCACAGGAAACTATCACTTTAGGTGTATTTCTCTACTTCTAAATCATCCATCTATGGTATAAAAAGGTAGAGAAGAAAAATCTTGCAGTTTCCTTCTTACCACACTCTATATTATTCAGGCACTAATTAACAAGAGGAGATAATCAAGTACAGGTTATAATTGGATGAAATGATTCTTCTATTTCAGAAAATGAGCTGTTATATTTAATTAGTACAAAATTACTAATGTACTTTAACTGAGATTTTAGGCATATCATTCTTTTTCTGTTTCTCCTTTCCTGTACCCAGTCTCTTACAGTCCCCCAAAATTTACCTTCAAATGATACTTCCTTAAGAAAACGTAATAAAAATAGAATTATTGATGCCAGATACAGGAAAAAAGAGAAAGACAGGAGAACCAATATTTTAACATTCTTTTCAACCAATCAGATGCTTATTACTTTTTCTAGAAACAGCTAAGGCTTATTTTTATTAAAAATGAACAGTATTTTTCATGTTGCTCGCTAATTTGCTTGTGTAGAAGTCAAACTATTTATATCAAATTGGTTGCATAAAATGAACTTTTGATGTGATCATGGCAGTATTCTGACAGTTGGCTCATTAGAAAATTATCAATAACAAGCCTGTGGTTTTAAATTCACTCAATTTGAATTTAAAATTTTTAATGAAAACTGGCTTTTCCTGTGAGTTTTGATGTATATTGTTACATATGCATTACGAATCTTATCAATATAAAAGGTATTTTAGATGCACAAATTTAGCATTTAAATGTTTTAATAGAATTAGAAATGCCAGTTGGAGTTTATTGTAATGATCATAGAAGAATGTCAGAAACATTCTTATAGTTGATAGACTGGTTTGCTGAAAATAACAATTTGCAGGTTTACCTCTGTGCATTCTTCAAATACACTTTTAAAACTCTGTAAGAGTCTTACTTTGAATGGCACAAATTATAGTCCATTTGAGAAAAAAGGGATCAAAATCTACTGTATCTTTATATATTTACCTGTATTTTTGAAAAATCGTATTGCAATGTTATCATTTCCTCATATTCATTTTAAAGTGCTAGACATTTTTCATTTGGCCTATGAGTAGCTCAGTCCACTTAGATCCCAAGGAACCTAGGTTTGTGACCCAGTCCCGGAGAAAACAGTTAAATAAATTAATGCTTCATCCTTCTCTCTCTTCCTGCCTGCCTGCCTACTTGCCTTCATTGCTGCCTGCACCTTTCCTTTAAAAAATAAAAAAAAAGTTAGCATGCTCAAGTGGAGCAGTAGTCAAGTCAATTTTCTCCGAAGGAGCCAGCCGCATACCCCCTGGGTTCAGGTCCCAGGTCCGGGGGTAGACAACCAGTGTGAACAACTAAATAAAAATAAAATAAAGTTGGTGTGCCTTGGGGGTGTAGTGGTTTAGTCAGTTACCTCTCACATATACCCCAAGGACTTGGGTTCATGTTCTGGGATGGGGAGAAATCACTAAGATGTACAACTGAATAAGTAAAAAACAAGTAAAAATGCTTCTTCCTCTCTTTCTGTCTGCTTTACCTTCATTCCTAGCTGCACCTTTCCTATAAAAAAGTTTATTCTTTTTGCTTTTAGCCTCCGTTTAGCTTATTCCCCCAGCCCACTTTTTTTTTATTTTTAAATGGTGCTTAGCTTTTTTTAATTCTTTGCCCTCTCTTCTCTGGCCCTGCATTTCAAACCCAGGTCTTGGGCTTCACATGACCTGCACCTTAGCTGCATTAGCTGCCTGAGCCACAATGGTGCTCTTAGATAGCTTATTTCTTAAAGCACAGTATGACGTGTAGATCACATTGCTATATTTTTATTTTGTACTGTATCCATTTTACTGGACATAGAACATAAAGTCTTATCAATCCAACACATCTTATTTTACATTCCATTAGGGTACTTACACTTAATCTAGTATCAAATTTCAGTATGCATATATATGTAAGAGCAGTATAAAGCAGTGAGTCAGGCTGCCTGGTTCAAAACACAGCTTTGCTATTCACTCAGTGTGTGACTTTGGACAAGATATTTAACATTAAACTTTGGTTTTATTAAGAATGGTGTGTGTGTGTGTATAAAACATTTTTGCACATTGGCACATTATAACTCAATAGATCTTAGTTGATCATAAAATTTTCAGGATATCTGACCACTAAACTGAAGATCCACTATACTTGACCCATATTTTCTCTTTCATTCTGTTCTCCAATTTCTATACTCTAATGCTTACATTATTGGGAATAAAACACTGTGCCACCTTACCATGATATTTCAGTTTAAGTTGAGGGAAGCCCCTTAGTACTTAGAAGAACATAGACTTTGACTAGAGGCTAATGAGAGATTCTCTGGAGTAGGTGATCTTAGTCCAGTACCTTCAGCCAAGTTTTATTCAACTTTGACTCTTCTAGAGGGAAATAACATTTGCTTTACAAGATACCAGTACTGTTTATATCAAAATATTCATGATAAATGATATAAACCCATCTTGATTTACCTTAGACAAATGAAGAATTTAATGTAAGGTTCTTGTAATTTCATTAAGAACAAGGATATTTCTAAGCCTCAGTGACTTAGGCATCACTAGAACCTATTTTTGTATCACTAGAACCTTTTCTATATGGTAGTTTCCTTTTTCAGACTAACTTTCTTCATATAATGTTACCAGTTCCCACATCTCCCAGATGTATATCTTGAGATATAGTATATTTCTTTATCTATTGTTGGTAAAAATCTGGAAATAGACTAAGGCAAAGCTTGTCATATCCCCATTCCAAACATATGGCCAGGAAATGCAGTGATTCCACTTTGGTCCGGGTGAGTTTACATGCTAGGAATAGAGAAAAGAACATTTCCTACAAGAGTATCAGTGTAGAAGTAGTAGAAGTAAAGGATTGGGGGCCAAACAACAATAAGTGATCTTTACATTATGATCGATAAATCTTTAAAAAGTGCTTTAGTTGACATGTTACTTGAATTTGAAACTGAGGATTCCTAAGCAAAATTGATTTTGGTTTTTATTGTAGTTGAAGCACCCAGTGTTTGCTATAATATCTTCATTTTATAACGTAGGTCAAGTAAGATACTTTTACTACCGTCAAACTGCTAAATTCCTTAGTGATTCACTATTGTTGCTTATTAACTTGTTGATTCTAATTTTATGTTCACTAACTTGATATTGGTGACAGGTTAATAACATGAAAAGCTCATACCTAAAGAAAACCATAATAACACTATATACTCTGTTTAATATTAAACAATCATTTTCTTGATGGACTAGTCATGGCTGTTTTGTTTACACATGATAGAACCCACCTAAAACAAGTTATAACTGAAGATAAACTTTAGAAGATTATTAGAACTTTATTGTTTTTGTTAGTTTTCAGAACTTTACTAGAAGTTATGTAAATGTCTGAGGAATGTCTGGAACTAGAGAGTTCGTGTCATCAAGACCTTGATCACTCTTAATTTAGTATTTTAACCCATGGCAAAATCCCGTTGATTTTTTTTTTTTTTTTTTTCTATAGTGTCTCAATTTTTTTTTTGTGTACTACAACCACTAATTTGGTTTAGGTTCTGATTATACAACAACATCTGAATGATAGCATTGGATTCCAACCTAGTTCATTCTCCCTGGCAACTAAATCTCTCCCTCTGTAGATCCATCTTGAACATTTTTTTCTAAATGCTTTCATAGTGTCAGTCACTGCTTAACAGCTATTCTTAAAAGCTGATTCAAAAGTAAAATATAACAGGTCCCTTTAGAAACTAAGTAAAACTAGTAAAATCAGATAAACATACCAACCCTAAATGTCTTTTTTCTTTTCTTTGTTTTTTTTTTTTAGTTACTTCAGGATACCCTTATTAGAGCAAAGGATATCTACTTTAATCAGGGTATCCTGCTTCTGTTTTTGTTTCTGCGCTTAGCTTTTCTCTTTGTTATTTCTTTTACTGTTTATTGAAATTCAATATGATCTGCCACTTTTAACTTTTCTCTGTTTTTCACTTAATTTTTTTGGAATCATTGCTACATTTTTCCTTGAGAAATGAATTTTATAGAGTGAGTCACATTTATCAAATGCATATCAAAGAGGGGAAAATCTTATTCTATGAATGTTAAACATTCCACATTCTTGACCGTGATTTTTAAAAAAAGCAACTGTCCTTTTAACATATAACAAATAGATATCAGATGTTTAGTGTTAAACTTTATTGAAGATAATGATCAAGTTTTATTATCTTCCATTAGAGAAACTGATTTGCAAGTATCTTATCCTAGACATGATTTTCAAGTTAGTGCCATACTCTAGTATCCATTTCTCCTGGCACTTATAAAAAATAGAGATACTTCGCCTCCCCCTCAGCCCTACTAGATAAAAATTTTGGGATCAGGTTCAGCAATCTTTTAATAATGTAATTCCACTGCACTTAATACAACAAAAAACTTGAGGACATTTGTTTAACTGATAATCTAGCTCTTTTGTATAGTCAAAGTATCAGTTAACTATTTGTAACAGAAATAATAGTAATATATATTAGGATAATTTCAAAGATGAATATGAAATAAGCTATTCACAAAGGTCTAAGTATAGTTACAAACTTAAGATGTTTTCCTGGTTTAGCCTTCTTTCATACTAGGGACATTAGTGGCTCTTATTCATTGTAGTTACTTCAATAAACCTTCTAAATTGTGGTGCATGATGAGTTTATGGAAAGTATGAACTGGGACTAGGAGTTCTGAGTATTATAGTAAAGTCTCTTTCAGTGCTTATTTCTCTCTGCTTGGTTTTCTTATTTTAGATATGGGTAGCAAAACACTCCGATCTGGTACTTTTAAGATCTAATTAGATCATGTAATGTTCTCACTCTGCTTTTGTTAAGAAAGAGAATAACATAGTCTCAAACTACCACCTATCCCATGGAAGAAACTTTATGGCAGCTATTTGTTTTTGTTATATACACAACCAGCTTTTTTTTATTCTTTTTGTCTTTTACTCTATCTTGATTTTGAAATTATTTTTTAATTCTTGAATACTGACTCCAAATTCCAAAATCTGTCTCCTGAGTTTGTTAATGAATTTACTGCCTATTTTCTAATTATTCTATTTCCCAGTCCTAAATTATGTTTGGTACTCTTAATAAGTGTGAGAATCTATACATAGTGTTCACCAACTGTCAGTGTACATTTACCAAATTTATTGTACTAAGGAATATGTTATAAACTAATGTCACTTGTTATACTTAAAGATTTTGTTAGAAATTAGAATTTTTCAGTCTTATCAACTGAAATTTTTAGAAGACTACTAAGTTTCAGAATTATTTCTAGGTTTCACTATAATTTGAGATATTTTGTTACAATTCATACAGTCTTTTCTATGAAGCGAAGACTTGATATTTGTGAATTACAGACATGAAATATTCTTAAACAGAAATTGACTTTTTGGTTTGATCTATTTAGGAGGGCGACATGCCAATTCATGAGCTTCTCAGCCTTTATGGTTATGATAGTACTATTCGCCTACCTGAAGAAGATGAAGAGGAGGAGGAAGAAGAAGAAGAAGGTGAAGATGATGAAGATGCCGATAATGATGACAACAGTGGCTGTAGTGGGGAAAATAAAGTAAGATTATACCATATATTTTTAAGATTGTAGTCTTGTTGAAGTTACGATTTATTAATATATTCATTTGCTTATTATAATCTGTTTTTCTGATTTTTAAAGTAATTAAGGTTTTAACTAATAAAGGTTAATTGACAATGCTGTATTAATTTCTTATTTTGAAATAGCTTTAGATTTACAGAAGAGATTCAAAGATGGTATAGAATATTCTTGTAGTCTTTACCCCAAGACCTCCTAGTGTTAAAATTTTATGTAACCATATTATATTTATCACATTAAGAAATCAACACAAATCATATTCAGTTACAATTAAGATTTTACCAAGTTATCTACTAATGTTCTTTTTTTCTGTTCGGGATCCAACCCAGGGTACTACCACAATTAGAGTATAAATTTCAATCTTGTAGTTGTATTTGGAACACAGTGAACTTTCATCTGCAATAGTTTTCTTTATATCTTTAATTTATTAATCTGTAGGAAGAGATTATAAAGGATTCATCAGGTCAAGAGGATGAAACTCAGTCTTCCAATGATGATCCATCACAATCTGTTGCCTCTCAAGATGCTCAAGAAATAATCCGCCCACGGCGATGTAAATATTTTGACACAAGTAAGTGTTATTAGTGCTGTAGTTTGAATATAACTTTTACTCTTTGATATATGACCTAAAATTCTAGAATTTGGAGGAAATGGGGTGTTTTTTGTTTTTTATGCTTTTTGAATTCTTTTATTCTGAAATCTCACTAAGCAGTAATAGGATTTTGTTCTAGGTTATTAATTTAGTAGTTCTGGGGCTCTGTTCTTAAATATGCTACAGTAATTATTGTGTGATTGTATTTCTTGAATTTGGAGTGTTCCCCTACTCCCTAATTTAAAATTAACTTTTTTAACCCGACACCTAGCCTGTCTTTAAATTTAGTTTGTTTCATAGTCATTTTTTTTAATTTCTCTTGCTCTTTTCCTCAGTTTACATTTTCTACTTCCTTTACCTCTTAACCTTTTAAAAAATATATTCATCGTAATAATTTTTCTAATCACTGGCTCCCAGGTTTAAACAAGTGGTTAACTCTTAAGGTAGGAATACATTATACAGAAAAAAAACCTGGTTTTTCTACAGTGATGACCTAGTTAGTAATGACCAGAAGTCATGACAAATTGTGTGCTAAGTAATGGTTGTTCTTATTTGCTCCACCATGTTTCATTCTAAGTAGGTGTCATTATTTTAGAAGAGAACTCTTCGATAAGAAAAGTCAGCCATTAGTGTTAGTAATTTTTGAGTTTTGATCAAAGATATCCAATTAAAAATGTATGTTTGCAAGGAGAGATTAGTTATTGAAATAATTGTGTTAATTTTGTTGTGAGAAAGTGTTTTCGCTCTTAATTGACAAGCAGATCCATTGCCAAAGTTTCCTTAAAAGTGGAATGCTAAGTGACTGTCTCTTGAAACAATATTTATTTCATACTTATAATCTGACATTTTGTTGTGATAGATATGGAGGATACACATATATGCCTCTCAACTTTTCCATAGGAAGAATTTTTAGATGTAATATTTTGAGTTTTGTGTGCCATTTTAGCATTGAGAAGATGCTTACAATCTGTTTTCAGATTCCCACCACTTTATGTAAATACATTGTTATTTCAAAATGTAAATAAACAGCAGCTTGCCTGCTTTGAATATAAAGTGGAATTTGGAAAGAACTAAGGTCTTTCTATACATCCTGTCTTCTAGTTCTCCCCGCAAAGTCATGCTGTGAAGTTCTCTGTGTTTCAAGCAGCACTGCTTAGAAGCTACTGTTTTGTCCTAACTTGTTTTTCTAAGAGAAGTAATGAAAATTGTATAATTCTGACACCAGATTGTTAGTAGCAGAATTAGATTTAGGAACAGATTGTCTTCATTTTAAATTTTTTTCCTTAAGGTTTTGTAGGAAATTATTGAGACTACAGTTATCTGAGATTAGGATTGTCCTTAGAAGTTTTAGCAGGTCATTTCTGTTTTATTTTAACTGATGGAGTATTGATTATTTGATTAGAAATATCTTGACCTACCTCTGCACATACCTTTGGACATGTTTAAATATTTATGATAGGCACACCCTGGTGGAGTAGCAATTATGTCAGTCGCTTCTGAAAAGATGCAGGACACAAACACCTGGCAATGAGTCTCAAGTCCAGGGTGCAGGGGTAAAACAACCAGTATGGACAACTAAAAGAAAAATAAAATGCTTCTTCCTCCTCTCTCTTCCTGCTTACCTGCCTACTTGCCTTCATTCCTGCCTATACCTTTTCTTTAAAAAAATACATAAGTGTTTATTTATGGTAGATATAAAAATAATATATACAAATACATAGATGTGAGCTAAAATAAGCAGTGATTTTTATAACATTTTATTCTAGATAGTGAAATAGAAGAAGAATCGGAAGAAGATGAAGATTATATTCCATCAGAAGATTGGAAAAAGGTAGTTAGAACTATATTTTCCCAAAACTTAAATGATTTAATATTTTAAAAGTCATCAAGTATTCTTTTACTAACTGTACAGAGATGAAATTGATGTCAGCTCTTTTGTGACATTTAAATGGTTGATGGTCAGTTTTTATTAGTATATCAGGTAAGAAAAATATTTCTCTCTTTATAAATGTTTTCCCTTTATTTATAAAATGGTGGTATAGAAAGGCTTGAACTTTTTTGAGTAAATTGTTACTCAAACCAAGATTATAATTTCAGATTTCTGAACTAGTGCTGAAATTAGTTTCATTATACTGTAAAAAGTATTACATGCAGTTTTTTGTTTTTTAAATCCAACTCAAAAGTATATTGTGTAAAGAGGTTCTCTATAACAGGCTTCTCTGTATCATAAATAAATAAGTTTATTCCTAAAATCTATAGATAATATATTGACATAGCTTTTAATTATAAAATTATATAACACATAATTAATCATACATTTAAATTGATTAATTTTAAACTATTGTAAAGCAGTCTCTTTCTTAGGAAAATTAACAAACTGTTGTGTAGAACTGGTTAAAGCAAATCATTTATGTAGAAGAAATGATAATGTTACTAAGATAGATCACTTCATTTTCCTCTTTAAAAGAGTTATTTTGCTATTCTTTTTCCTAAGTTTCATTTTGTTTAGTATATAAACAGTCATTTCTTTGGAAGCAGAGTAGCCCAAAATGCCAAATTAAGCAAACTTTTACTCAATTATTATTTAATTAGTTAATACTTTGAATCAGCCCTGTGGGATTTTTTTGTTTGTTTAGTTTACTTAAATATTTTTAGTTTGAGATGCCCGTGTCAAACTTTTATAAAAAAAGAATAGGTGAGGGCTTGCCTTTACTAATTAAAATAAAGGAAGATCTCAGATTTAGAGTTTCAGCTAGGAAGAATTAAATATACAATTGAACTTGGACCCAGCAACTCAAGGATTCTAGGCTTCCTTCAGAATTGATTTATTAATGGTTTCCAAAGAGTTCCTTAGATGTGGGCTAAAATGGTAAAGGAAGTTAAGCTCACTGCAATATTCATTAATTATTGTGAGTGTATAAAAAAATGAATGGTTGAAATGAAAAACAGAAAACAAGGATCATAGAAGTTACACTTTGTGTGACTTACTTGTGTGAAGAACAAATGATCTTCAGCTCCCTTTTTTATTCCTACAACCTGCAGAAATTAAGATGAATAAAACTAGAAACCTTGAGACTTCTCCTAAACTTTTTTTTTTTTAATCGCATATTCAGGTTTATATTCATGGAGATTTTCTCCACTCTATGAGGTAGGCTGTTCCTATTTGATATTATTTGACAGAGATTTTTTGGGGGTAGCAATCCAAGTAGGAGCAGTCTACTTTTAGATAGCAGAGTAAACTTGTATCTTTTCTCCAGCATAAATTGTTTTCCTATCTGAAGTATCCAGTAGAGTATTTCGATTAAGTGCTAAGTTTCTTGTTTTGGCTTTAATGAAGGAACAAAAGCTCAGAGGAGGAAGAACATAGCCTTCATTACATGGGAGTACTGGTTACTTCCTCAAGAAAATTATGTAATAAAACACTTTGTTATAGAGAGTAATTGTCAGGATTAAAAATTCATCTTCTGAAACTTGTATTGACTTCGTTATAGCCCCAGAACTTACTGGTAGTGTGTATTCCTGAGGAAATATTTTGAGACATTTCTCTTTTTACTTGAAATATGAGGATAGCAGTTTTATTCTTGCTGAAGTGGTAAGGATTTAATATTTGGTACATATGTTCATAAATTCTGTTTTCCTTACCTTTTCTAACGGAACTAATTTATTAATTTAGCAGATGAAAACAAAAGGAAAAAGGAGGAAAGGTATAGGTGTCTTACCTATATTTTAGTCTAGAAGTTCTCGATTCTGGCTTCACATTAGAATTACTTGCAGAACTTTTAAATTACTGATTACCAGGGCCTTCATTCAGATATTCTCATGTAATTGATCTGGAATGGATCCAGGCACTGGTAATTTTAGTAGCACCTGAGCCAAAGTTGAAAACTTCACTCTCCTCTCTGGCAGGCATAAGTGAGTAAAGTTAAAGAGTCTCAAAAAATGACAAAAGTATATATTTTTTTAAGAGTGGTAGACAAAATCCTATATATGTGAGTAAATAAATTGTGTGTGATAGCTATACAAGTAAAGCAATAATTTTATTATATAGAACCATATTTTTTCAAGTTATGCTAGATAAAATGAGATCCTAACGTCAGTGTGTTAACAACAGGAGAGAGGTACATTTCAAATCCTAAGAGTTAGATTTAACTGCTTAGCCTATCATTTTGTACCTTTCCTGCTTATTTATGTCTTTGAAAATTTGGTGAACTTATTCTTAACTTCAGCCATCAGACAAAAGAGGGCTCATGTAATCTTGGATCTTTATGTTAGAAAATTTCTTAAGCAGTAAAGGCAGTGATCTCCAACTGCCAGTTGAGAAACAACCAGTTTCCCCTAATCTATGTTTTGACTATATTGATTTGATAATCAGATTTCATAAAGTTTTTATTATGTTTCAGAGAGGTTACTTTTTCATTTTGCACTATTTTAAGAAAAGCACTAACCTGCCTATTTATTTGGTTTAAAGTTTCATCCATTCATCCATTAAAACAACTGCCAAGTCCCATCCCCAGAGTTCCTAGGGTTGGACTTAAGCATTTGCATTTCTAACAATTTCCCTTATGAGACTGATACTGTTTGCTGATCTAGGAACTAACTTAACACTCACTCTCTTTCTCATATATAATATATATATATGTATATATATCTACATAGATATACATGTGTCTTGTTTTTAGTATTTATTGAGGTAACTTTGACATAAATAATATAAGCCCATATGTGCAGGTTCATCATCATATCCAGGGGGCCATATTTTAAGACCACGGTCTTAGAGAGTATAATACTATGAAAATATCTAAATTTGACTTCCTTTTTTTTCAGGGTGTTTGCAATTATCTTATTAACTGAATTCTAATAATTCGTTTTTCTTTTCTTTCACATTTTGAAGTTTGTATTCATTCCATTACTATTACTAATATTTTCATCCAATCATGTCCAGGCTCTATTATTAACTCATTCATTCTCACAATGTTTCTTTGAGTGAGGTAGCTAATTGATTGTGTCTATATTTTATGACAGAGAAAGCAGGAACAGTTTACCCAAGAAGATGTTAAAGGTAGAAAATGGATATAAAATCCATGTTACTAGATCTTATTAAATGTTTTGTTATTTTTAAAATAGGAGATTATGGTGGGCTCCATGTTTCAAGCAGAGATTCCAGTTGGCATTTGTAGATACAAAGAAAATGAAAAAGGTGGGTTTATGAGTAAAGCTACATAGCTAAATTCATGCTTTTGAAATTATGAACTGTTATTTTATGATGGGATTGATTTATGAAAGAGGACTCTACGTTATATTTGTACGAAGAAATGTTTCCAGATGTTCCAGTTTTGCCCGTAGAAGTCAAACCAAAACAAAAAAGAAAGAAAAAAAATTTTTTTTGTATCCCGGTTACTAAATCCAAGGTTTTAGACTTTACAGGGTCTACACTTAGCCAAATCAACAGCTTGAGCAACAAGGGTGCACCCAATTTCAATTTTTTATTTATTTTTATTGTAAATACTCCAAATAGACTCTTATGTAACATATATGACTTAGATTTTACAAGGATTTTGTCAGGGGAAGTTACTGGGCAGATTTTTTTAAAACGAGTAAAAAGACTGATTTGGCAGATGGATTAGGGCTTTTTTATCGATTGAGAAAACTTTAATTACTGAGTATCCTGGAGACACATCGATAAACTATAGAAACAAAATTTGTTGCACATAAATTATATACAAACATTTAAAGGATGTTCATTTGAACTTTTATCTGTTTTCATTACTAGCTCTCCTTAACTACATTTGTTAGCATGTTCTCATTTATGTAATTTACATTTATACTTCACACAGTGTATTTTAACTTTGTTCATCTTCGATGATGATGATCCTGGCACATAAACACTTGGTAAACATTTGGTGGCTGAATTACTAAGTAGATGCAGAATGGTGTTAACAAAACTGAAATGGAGTCAGTGAGTAGCTAGGCATTTGGCCTTGGACATGTTACTTAAGTTTGTTTATGAAATAACATTAATAGAATTTATCTCCCTGTTGTGAGAATTTATGTGTGATATTTTTATATGTGATACTTAGTAACATAGTGTCCAGCAATATTAAGTACTCATAAGTGGTCATAAACATTAGGTAGTTAAAATTATCCATTATATTTAGGTTTTATTATTCAGATATTCAGAAAGTACCAATCGAATCCTCTTTTGCTTGTAAGTGATGAAAATCTAGTTAGTTAGCTTAAGCAAAGAATTTACCTGATTGTTTTACTTGGAAGTTCTGATTGGTCTGGATTTAGGTGCTTTTGTGATATTAGATGTCCCTCCTCTCTCACTCTTTATTGTCAGACAAGCCAAGACAAGCTACTAGGAGCTCTTGGCTTACACTTTTATTTTCTTTTTTTGAGGAAGAGAGGAAAAGCATTTAATTTGTTTAGTATTCATCTTGGTTATTTCCTCCCACCCTGGATCTTGAACCAGGGACCTTGGGATGTATGTGGACTATGCCTGGTGAAATAAACCACTTGGCCTGGCTTATACTTTGTACTGTTCTTTTAGCTAGAGAACCAACAAAAATGAGAAGTTCCCCATCCCCCTTTGCTCCAGCTAAAGTCCTGGAGAGAACCTCTGTTCATTCAGCTTGAGTCATATCCAGCCAGATTTAATTGCTGTGATGAGTTAGTGCTCTGGCTTGCCATGGCTCATTTGTAAGTTCTTAGGGAAAGGGGGCTTGGGGGAATGTCTGCCTCACTCATGGAAAGGGTTTAATTTCCAAAGAAATGCTGAGTGGATTAAGACCATGATTTTTCAAAGTTATGTGTTTTTGCTTCTCCCATGTTAGTACTAAACTAGGTAAACAGAATAGCTTATGATAAGATTAGATATTTGAATAATAATAAACTTTATATAATAAATGGGACCACCCCACCACCACTGAAACAACTGACCAAAAATGTTAGTAGTGCCAAGATTGAGGGTTGCTTTAGGGAGGGGTCTACACAGCGGGTGGGGGAGTCAAAGTCATGATGCATAACATAGTTTAAAGTAAACAGTGGCACACTGTGGTGGAGTAGCAGTTAAATCCACCACCTCCAAAAAAGCACAGTCCTCATAGATCCCAGTGACTTGGGGCAACAAACCAGTGTGAACAAGTAGATAAAATATTTCTTGCTCCTCTCTCTTCCTCAATTTCATTCCTGCCTACACCTTTCCTTTAAAAAAATATATTTTTTTAAGTAAATGGTGATTAGGAATTATGAAGTGGTCAGTAGCAAATGAAGATGTAAACTCTATTGAACAACTGACAAATTAAATGATCAGGTATTAATCTTAGTTGATAATACTACTGTTGAACGAGGCAGTTCATTTAACCTATATACAGGAAAAGTTCAGCTAGACAATTTAAAATCCATGTCATTGATCACACTACGTGACCTTTTAAGATTGTAGAAATTTCTGTTTCAAACCTCATCATTACATCATAATGGATCAACATTTTCATCATAGTATATTGAGAGAATTTTTACTTAGGCATTAAAAATGTAATCAATTTTTCTTTCTTTTTTTTTTTTTTACTAAAACTAGAAGTTAATATACATTTATTCATTGGGAACTGATTTCCCGTAATGTAGGAGTTTTTATGTTTTGTGGTAGTGTTTTCTTAGCTTTCTACATTAGCAACACATACACATATAGTGCCCTTTGTTAAATTACCTTGACAGCACATTTTGCTCATCTGACAAACTTGATTACTTTTGATTTTTCTAATTGCATTCTGGATAACAGTTCCCTTCAGACAGCTTAAATGAGATGTGTCAATGCCTTGCTATTCAAAGTGTGGTTCATAGAGCAGCACCATCACATTCACCTGTGAATTAATGAAAAATGCAGAATCCAGTACGCTCACCTGAATTCTATAAAGAAGCATTTCTCTGGGCAGCCTGTATTAATATTCTAAGTGATCACCTGCCTAACATGTGGATATACTTGTCGTTGCTTTCTTAAAGTTCTAATATTTAGACAGTAATTAATTTCAAATGAAATTATTTGAGAAGTTGCTATTGTAATTCAGTGACTGTGATCTTTAAAAGGTCCAGTGTGGGCATGTCCTGATGGCTCAGGCATTAAATCTCTGGCTCTTGCATACTACATGTAAAGCCTAAGGACCCAAGTTTGTGACCCAGGGCTGGGGGAAACAGCTAAAATGAACAAATAAATAAATGCTTCTGCCTTCCTGCCTGCCTGCTTTCCTGCTTCCCTTCTTTAGAAAAGGGAGAAAAAAAAGTCGAATGTGGTCATGTCGCTTTTTATAATTATAGTGTTTTTTCTATTGTTGTTGTTATGTATTTTCCTCCGTATCGTATTTTTAGACATTATTTCATGTCTATGTTTTATTACAGTAGTGTAGTTCCTCTGATTCTCTGTTTGGCATTTAGTCCTTTAGCAGACATTAAATAAATATCAACAGTATTGCCTGTTTTTCTTAAATTATACTCATAAGTTCTATTCAGAGATAGTATTCTTAATAGTTTTATTATTTCTTATTTGCACTGCTATATGCAGTATAGGATATTAAATTTGCACCGCAGTGTATTCCACACCATATTCACCATCAAGTTCAAGTGTCCTTTACCACTACCTTGTTTTTTCCTTCCTTCCCTCCCACTCTCATCCCGCTGGTAGCCTTAGTCTTCAGTCATGTGAATTTTGTTGAGATTTGTCTATTTTGTTTCTTTAGTGAAAACACCCTGTACTTTTCTTTTTCTTTCTGGCTTATTTTACTTATCACAATCACAGTTCAGTTTTATTCAGGTTGTTCAGTCCAACAATCCCATTTCTAGACTATACCCAGAGATACAAAAAAACACGAATCAAAAAAAAGTATATTTGCACCCCTATGTTGATAGCAGCACAGTTCACAACAGCTAAGGTATGGAAACAGCCTAATGCCTACCAACAGATGACTGGATGAAGAAACTGGTATATATACTAAATGAATTTTTTTAGAGCAATTGAAAAGGACAAAATAGAGTATAATCTTAACTGGGAACTAATTTGGCCTATTTCTGAAACCTGTAAAAGCAGTGTGGTTTATTGTCTCTGGAAATGCTAATTACCACCACCGTTCAGTCCTGTATTGTAATTGCATAGAACAGTATTGTAGTTTTAGGACTAGCCTGTCTTGGCTATCTAGCCACAATTCTAGGGGTCTGGCTTGTCATTTGCCACCATCTGGTAATGTGTGTATGTTCAGGTTAAGTAATGGTCCAGAATATTTCAACAGTATCTCCCAAGTAGTTGTACTTGTTCCATAAGCCCAGTGTGGGGTTGTCTAAATGAGAGAACATTGAGGCCTCAAGGACCCACCATTCACCTTTCTGATTTAGGGTTTTCTCATTAGACCTCATGTCTTCCCCGCCCGTGATTCCAAGAACATGAGAACCTGTCTGCTTCCTTTGGCAAACAGGCAGAACTGAGACCAGAAATCAATAGCAGTATATGTAAATTGACTTTACCATAGTAGTTTGATTTATTTATAATTAAGAGTTTCACTAGGATTGAACTAGAAATTTTGAAAAGGGATGAGGTTTAACTAAGAACAGATTTAGAGATTGTCCTTTGAGCTGTATTTTAAGTAGTATTTGGGAGAACATTAAAAGGTAGAATATTTTAAAATATGTATGTGGAGGTGGGGAAACAAGATAATTTTTATGAAAACTGATTTTCATGAAAGGAGATGCTTAATTAGCTGTTAATTTCTTTTTCATAACAAAAGGAACTTTGACACTATAGATTAGCCTTCGTTTCAGAAATTCATGGTCTTTTTACCAGGTGGCTCCTTCATCTTGACAGTTTAATTGATTTAAATCCCCGGTCCTTAAAAACCAGCAAACATTGTCCAGGTATACTTCCTCTTTAGCTGGTGCCCTATTCCTCCCTCACAACTGAACTTTTCACATGTTTCCTGTTTTGTTTATTTACCTCTTATTTTTCCTTCATCTGTCTCCAGTATGGCTTCAGCTCCTATCTCTGTTGAAGCATTCTCCTTGTTGTTGGTAAATCCAGCATACCTTTTTTCAGTTTCATTCTGATCTTTTAATCACATTTAGCCAATCTATTACCCCCTGAAACATTTTCTTGCCTTAGCTGCTATGTTGCCAGTTAGTATTTCTTGTGACTGTTTTCTTCTTAATTTGGTTTTCATCCTCCTGTCATTTAGAATTCCACATGGACCTCATCTTAAGAGTCTCTTCCTTTTCATCTTTTAAATTTTATTGACGTTTAGACTTTTATCTTAATATAGTAGAAATTCTGAATCCTAAATACTTTTTTTAAAGTAATGACTTGTTTTTATGAAATTGTTTTGTGCTCATTATAATACATTTTCAGGCATCATAGAAAAATAGTTTGAAAATCCCACTACCAAGAAATAAGCAGTGTTAGCATTTGTTGAACCTTTTTTAGACATTTCTTTTGAAAAATAATAATTATGGTTAACATCGATTGAACCTTAATATGTATCAGAATTGTTTTAAAGTCCTTTAAATTCTTACACCCTAAATAATAGAGGAGTTATTTTCATATCACAGATGAGGAAGAAAGAAGGGAAGTAACTTGTCCAAGGTCAGATAGGAAGTGGTGGTGATGGTGGTAGTGGCATTCATGCAAAGAGAGCTGGGAATTTGGTAAAGTCAAGCTGTGTAAGACCAGTTCTTAAGGGGACATAAAGTGATAATTCTGTTTTATTATATATTGCCCACTGATAAGTTTTGATACAAACGATCTGTTTTTGGCATTTTTTAACATTATGTTTTACTAATTTAGTATACGAAAATGATGATCAACTCCTGTGGGACCCTGAGTACTTACCAGAAGATAAAGTGATTGTTTTTCTTAAGGATGCCTCTAGAAGAACAGGTGATGAGAAAGGTGTAGAAGCAATTCCTGAAGGATCTCATATAAAAGACAATGAACAGGTACATGACTAAGATTAATTCTTACAAGTTTCCCAAAATAAGTTAATTGTATACATTTATAAATGTGAATACTAGTCATATTCAGTGTTACTGTTCTATCCACCAAAATTCCTAGAATGTTGTTTGTATTTCAGCTTAAATGAACAAACATCTTGTTAATTAATTTTGCATCTATTATTTATTTTTTAAAAATTCAAGTTCTTCTGGTTCTTTAGAATCTAAGGGTGGGTGTGCTCTGGTAGATAGGCATTATTGGGGCATACATAAATCCCAAAATCCTGGGTTCAGGTCCCGGGACTGGGGGAATAACCAAGATGAACAATCAAATAAAGTAACAAAAATGCTTCTTCCTCTTCTCTCTACCTGCCTCCTACCCACCTTCATTCCTGCCTGTACCTTTTCTTTTATTAAAAAAAAATAAAATTTCTGTGTGTCAAGTTGGGGTAAAGTTATTAATATACATAGTAGACCAAGTTTGTACCACACCTAATGTAACATTCTATTTCCCTACCTTTTTAATCAACTTTTTCTTTTCAGATTTCTTTTAAATTATCTTAGAAATCCTCATCACCACCACCACACACACAGAAAATGAAGGAATTTGGGATTTTTTTAAAATGATTTTTATTTCTAAATTCCTGGGGTGTTTTGACCACCAGTTTAGAAAATTTGCTTATCATGCTTTCTACATATTTAGAGGCAACTGATTATCAGGATTGAATTTATTTTTCCTTAGTGTTCTGTATGCAGCTAGAATAATTATATTACTAGAATAATTTGTCCTCCATAAAGAATGAAAACAAACACTGAATTCTGGAACAACCTTTGCTCTCAAGAAATTGTCTTGAATTGTTCATAGTCTTGGTCACATATTTGAAGCCTTTTCTTTTTCTAGGCATTGTACGAATTGGTTAAGTGCAATTTTGATACAGAAGAAGCATTGAGAAGATTAAGATTTAATGTAAAAGCAGCCAGGGGTAAGCATGAACCTTAAATTTTTATGACAGCATAAATGTAAAACTTTAGCTGTTCAGCTATTTTACCTTTAATAATACTGATCTGTCTGAGTTCAGCAAATACTTGCTGAATAATGATTTCTTATAATGTATATAACAAGTAATATGCAGGACATATAGGGATAGTAATTAAGACTATGGAAAAATAAGTCCATTTATTCAATGGAAAAAGGAAATTCCCTTAAACAAATGGTGTTGGGAAAACTGGACAGCCACGTGCAAAAGAATGACACTAGACCACTCTAACACCATTCACAAAAATGAACTCAAAGTGGATTAGAGACTTGGACGTAAGACCAGAAACCGTAAAGCTCTTAGACCACATAGGACTGACTTTCTATGACATCAGTCATAGAGAAGCCTTTGGGGACTCAACTCCGCCATCAAGGGAAACAAAAAGAAAAATAAACAACTGGGACTACATCAAACTAAGGAGCTGCTTCATAACAAAAGAAAAGATCCCCAGAACTGAAAGAAAAGCCTATTAACTGGGAGAAGATACTTGAATTTGATATTTCCAACAAAGGCTTAATATCTAAAATATACAAAGAACTCATAAAACTCTACAGAAGAACAGGCAATCCAATCACAAAATGAGGAATTGGAGAGACACTTTTCTGAAGAGGATATACAGATGGTCAACAGACACATGAAATTATGTTCCTACTCAGTGGCTACCAGGGAAATGCAAATTAAAACAGCAATGAGGTATCACCTTACACCTGAGAGACTGGCTATTATCCAAAAGTCTGGAAACAACAAATGTTGGTGATGATGTGGAGAAGAGGGAACACTTTTTGCACTGGTGGTGGCAGTACAAATTGGTACAACCCCTGTGGAGAATAGTTTGGAGATTGCTCAAAAAACTGCAGATGGAAATCCCATATGATCCTGTCATTCTGCTTCTGGGCATCTACCCAAAAGATGTAGAAGCGCCCACCCACAGAAATGTATGTATCCCCATGCTTTTTGCAGCCCTATTCACAATAGCTAAGAACTGGAAATTACCTAAGTGCCTAACATCAGATGAATGGATAAAGAAGAGGTGGTGCAAATGTACATTGGAATACTGCATAGCCCTTAGAAGATATGAAACCCTGTCATTTGAATCAACATGGATGGAACCTGAGGGGATTAAGCTAAGTGAAACACATCAAAAGAAGATAGATAACAGATGGCCTCACTCATAGGTACAATGTAAATAGACAAAGGTACAGAGGAAACAACCATGAAATGTTTCAACAGAACTGACAATAACAAAAGGAATGGGGCTGGTGGGGGCAAATGGTGGTGGAGTCCACTGGACAATGGGAAGAACACTTGGTGATTTGGTGGAGGGCATGGTGTGTTGAAACATACCTAAGAAATGGGAAACCTAAACATAGGTAATTATTATGTTTAGAATAATTACTACAATAAACAAATTTAAATTAAAAGGTCATTTAAGTAAAAATAAATTATCTTTTAATTTCAAGGCATTTTTATAAATATTTTCTTATTCGATCTTGTTTATAGCCATATATGCTAAGTAATGTGATAGGTTTTTCTGTAACTTTAAAATTAATGGGATGTGTCTCTGAACTGAAATAGCTTAACTGAGACAAATATAATTCATAATTAATACAGCCATAGTTTATAATCTAGGCTTTGAGGTTTTTGCTCTAAACTGTGTTCCACTCCACTTCATTAAAAGTACTTTTTATACGTATCATTATATAACAAGATATTCATTCAGTAAAAATTGGAGAACTTACTAAGTTCTGAAGACATAACTGTAAACAAAGTTCCTGCCCTCATCGTGCTTAGAGCCTAGGTAGTAGGAAGCTGAAAATTAGTATGATTTCTTGAAGGAGAATTAGAGGGTGCAGTTCAGTCTTCATGCAGTGGGACTTCATGATATTTTGGCTGGGTTGTAAACAAACTAGGTGAAAAGGGAGTGAGATAAGTACAAGAATTCATTATTGGCGAGGAAAACATCTCAAAAGACTAAAGTAAAAGTATATAGTGAAATTAAGGAATTGGAAGCTTCCTAGTATAGTTGAATCATGACAGAATAAAGTAGAAAGTAGCCCAAGTTGAGATTGAAGAGTTAGGAACCAAGTCCAGAATTTCATTACATAAGAAATCTGTCATTTTACCTTTATATTCATCAGTAATAGCACTCTGGTAAAAATATTTCTCATTGTTAGCAGAAAGTGATATTTTTATATGATATGCAACACTTGGAATATTGCTTAACAGTTTTCCCCCCCCATTTTGTCAGAGGAATTATCTGTTTGGACAGAGGAAGAATGTAGAAATTTTGAACAAGGATTGAAAGCATATGGAAAAGATTTTCATTTGATTCAGGCTAATAAAGTAAGTAATGATAGATGTTCTTTCTTTCATAAAAATACATGTAGTTTAACAACCCAGATCCCCTTATTTCTCAATTATTTTTTCTAACATTAAAAGTTCTGTAATAAATATTTTAATAGTGTTTAGGTAATTATTATAATGAGCATGCCTAGACTTCCTGCTATATATATTACCAAGTGGCTGTTTTAAGTGCATGATATTGGAAGCATTTAAGAATTGGACTCATTTATAAGTATGTTTGTTAACTTTCAGGTGGGATGTTGTGTGTATAGTGTATTTATAGCTATTTTTTACAACATTTTGACAGGTAAATTAAGGAAAGTCTTTAAAATAATTTTGAAACTTTTAAAACATTTTCTTCCTCGTTTTGCCCTTTTTAACTTTGAGTCTAAATATTTTTTAGCCTTGTGAACTGTCACTTTTTTTTTTCTTTTTAAATTTTTATTTAAATATGCCTTGCCTCCTTCGGAGGCAGTTGACCTAACCATGTCTTCGCTGGGGCGCACACTTCATCTCAAGTTCTTTAAGTTTTATTTCTTTGGTTTACATTGCTATATGCATTTAGGATATTGAAATCACATCACTTTAAAGCATTTTAATGTAACCTTGTTTGCATTTAAAATATTTTTTACATTTTCTTAAATCCTGAGTGGTTTGTAGTCGGATATTCCTTTTTTAATTTGATCTTAATTAAGATTTAGTTTTCCAGAATAATCAATATGTTAGCTTTATTATACATTATTATAATTGTATAATTTGATCTTAACATCATTTATCATTCTATATTGACAGTATCAGTTATATAATTTATACCCAAAAGAACTCATAATTACCTGCAGATTTATTTTTAGCTTTAATTATCTTAAAACTGTAAGTAAATAAGATTTTTAATAGTAACACAGTTACATATAATATTAAAAAATTTATACCCATAGGAGGTTAGGACAGGCAAAAGTAAAATCTTAGTTTAAATGTAGGAAATAAAGTAATATCTAAGCTTATAAATACCTAGTTATTTTTAGCAAATTTAAAAAGAAAAGCAGCTTGGTTTTCATGTTTGTTTATTTTTAAAGGAAAGGTGCAGGCAGGACTGAAAGCTAGTAGGCAGGCAGACAGAAGGAGAAAAGGAGGAAGAAACATTTATTTATTTTATTTAGTACATTTGTGTGTGTCCTCCAAGCATGATCTTCTAACCTAGGGATATATATGGACTGTACCTTTTGGCCTTACCCACTAGGTTGCCATGACACACCAGTATTCCTGTTTTCTTACAAGACAGGGTCTAAATTTTGTTTGATGACTTGTTTAGATTGATGTTGAAAGTGTCTGGACTTAATGTGGGCCTACTTCTGAGACTCTGAATATTCTGACATATTTTGTTTTTATGCTTCTGGGTGTGATTGGATGGTGTCCATTTAATTTGTTACAACATATGTTTAATAGTATTTTATGTTCCACAAACAAAATTGTTGTTCACATATCCTGTGCATTTATTTTTCTTAATTATATTGTGTATTAACGCATTTACTCTTGATTTTATTGTTTGTTATTTGACATGAAACATAACAAAATAAATTTTGAGTCTTAGTTTGGTGACAAAAAATTATATATTGTATACAGGTTACCTGATAACCTCCAAAAGAGTGACTATTCTAATGAAAGGAGTCCTGGTGCTTAACCAGATAAATTTCTGATTATAAAAGCAAAAACATTATTTCATGATGGAAAAGGATATTTTGCATAAATATTTTTAGCATCTTGCTTAAATTCAGACACTATATACAAAACCAATCTGGATTCTGTTGGGGAAGCCCTTGGAATGATAAACTAATGTAAATAGCAGCAGCAGCAAAACTCCAGAAATTCTTTTAAGGAATAAGAAGTTATGTGATAGGAAATTACTAGCCAAAAAAGTATTAACATTGTAATGAAAATAAGATCTTGATTTCTCCACAAGTATTTGGGGGGATGACATTTCTGTTTTAAAGAAGATAGCCAACTTTTATACACATATTCTAGTTATTTTTTATTGAAGAAATGGAAAACAGTAATTTTTAAGAGGGAGACGATCCAGTGAGATCATTAAGACTTTCTTTTTTATTTTAAGGAAAGGTACAGACAGAAATGAAGGCCAGTAGACAGAGAGAGGAGGAAGAAGCACTTTATTTTAATCGGTTATTTTAATCATTGATTGTTTCCCGGGCCCTGGGTCTTGAACCAGGGGCCTTGGTATGTATGAGGACTCTGCCCAGTTTGACCTACTAGGCCACTGGGGCGTGTCATTAAGACTTTCTTTTAGTGCCTGGAATTAATCCTAATTTTTATTACATAGTCTCATTTTATTGAAGGTTTTTCATAATATTGTTAACTTTGCATACCCCTAAATGTCTTTTCAGTTTGTACTTTAAAGTACAATTGACTTGGCTTGTATCTATCTAGGTATAAGATTCTAAAGAAGGAAAAAGCTTGAGCAGGTTTTTTTCCTTTTTTTTTTTTTTTAAGCTGTAATAAGCTGTCAGTCTTAAAGCAACACGGGCCAGAGTTGCAAGGTGCAAGGAATGGGGAAGAAAGAAAAATATGTTGGATACTGAAATAAGGATGGCATCAGTCTGTCCCACAGAATACCTAATTCAAGATCAGAAAATTATGGCTTAAAACAGTCATATAAGGAGAGTCTTTTGGTTGCACAAATAGGTACAGGAGAGTAAGCCCCTGGAATAACTTAGTAAACAAAACATGAGTGTTATTATAATAGCTTTTAATTCACTTTGGAATAGTCTCATCCTTTCTAGAAAGTAAATTAACTAAGTCTAGATCACAATTTGAACTAGTAAGAGAATCTTACATAAGAATTTAAAGGTAGACTCCCTGGATGCTTTCGTAAGTAAAAGCATTTGAATGTAACATCAATTTTAATCTAAAGCTATTTCCAGACATTTTCAGTAAAAGGATTATTTTTATAGTAAATTAAGCTCATCAGCTGTTAAAAGTATAATGCTAAATATTGAAAAACTTTTCTCATTTATTTTAGTTTAAAAGCAATTAATAGCATTACTACAGTTTTGGGTTTTTGTTTTTGTTTTTTTTCAAGAATATCTATATTTTAATCTAGTTGTTGACACTAGTTACTCTGCCCCCACTCTGGATTTGAACCCAGCGCTGTGTGGCTTGCACCTATGAAGGCCATTGACCTACCCATTGCTCCACCAGGGCGCACCTACAGTGTTTTATTTTAAACTGTTTATATCAGTTAAGGACCAACTAAATTTGTTTTCAAAATTCAGATATTTTTCATGAAATAATTCTTTTAGGAGATGATTCTTAAAAGCAATTATTTGTTTCTTCTAGGTACGAACAAGGTCAGTTGGTGAATGTGTCGCATTCTATTATATGTGGAAAAAATCTGAACGTTACGATTTCTTTGCTCAGCAAACACGATTTGGAAAAAAGAAATATAATCTTCATCCTGGTGTAACGTAAGTTTATTTTTCTTTCAAGTCATAATTTCTGCTAAACTTTTGTAAATTTTTCAAAAAAATACATTTTTTAGAATCTTCCTTTTTTAATAGGAGTTTGCATTTTGTTTAAATTTATCTATTTACTTATCTTCATGGGGCACTTAGATTTTCAATGTCTTATTATAAAATATTGTAAACAACAGTTCATATTATTTGAGACAGCAAATATATCAAAGCAAGTGGTAGCTTGTATGATTTCAGTAGGTGTTCCTGAGTGGAAGTGGATCAGAGAACTGTGAAAGCATGTTTTGTTTTGTTTTTTAATCTGTTCCATTCAGTGTAAGCACATACAGTTTTAATCTAGTAACACTGTAATAGCATTAGGAGTAGTGAAAGAAAGGTCAGGCAGGAATATTGAAGGCTAAATAGGCTGGAAGGCAATAGGAATAGAGTGGTGGAGAGAGCATTTTATTTTGATTGTTTTCATCTTGGTTGTCCCCCACCCCAGGTGGCGAATCTGGGACCTTGATATATATGCAGGCCACACCCAGTAGACTTACCTGCTAAGCCACCAGAGCTTGTCTAGTAGAGACTTTTGAAAAAGGAAGGAAAATTAATATTTTTCCTTGTCCAATCTAAATTTAATCCTGATAACGAAAAAATGTCTTGAATAAGATGATTTAAATGGGATATACAGTTATAATAAATCTGGTCAAATTGGAATGTCTTTTTTTTTTTTTTTAGGGAAGAACATATGCACAGTGACTTTTCTTTTCCTAGATTTCATGAAATCATTCCTCTAACGGAAATATTTATAATTAGTAATGCAACTTTAGCTTACTCCAGTGAATGATACAGGCACTGTTGGTTGTTATAGCCACTATTCATGCAAAATACCTTACAGGTCTAATTTAGTTTCCATCAGAAAGTTCTATTAGTCTCATTCAGTGTTTGGAATGAAACACTACCCCCACTGCCACTAGTGATTTGTTATTTAAATATTTAGAATTTTGAAACCTTTGTCTCACATGAGTTCCTGTGAGTGCTGATGAATTGTTTGAATTTAATCAACTTTGCCATAATGTCCTTGAATATTCTCTGATTTTATGGAATAAAAATTCTTGAAGATTCTTATGGCTAACAAAATAACTTTGAAAGATGTGCTAATAAGCGTATTTAATTGTGTTTTCAAACTTGTAGTCTAGACTGTTTATTGGTTCATTTACAGGTATCTTTGGTAATCACTTCCTTAGAAGATCAACATTTTAAAATTAAAAGCAAAATTATCTAAAAAAAAATAAAATAAATATGATTGTCTCTGGAAATCATGGAACACTGAACTCTGCCTCATTCCCTATTAATTTAAAGCTCGTGATGGCTTGATTGGAATTTCATATATAACAATATTCCATAATTTATCTAATTGCTTAATGTTATAAATTTGTAGTTAATTTTTTCTGGATTATTCTTGGTAGTGTTGAGGCTTAATGATGTAGAACTAGATATAGATACAGCTGTCAATTCTTCAGAATATATCTTAGAATGGTCACAATTTTCAAGCTATAATGTAGGGAAAAGCAATAGTAACATCTTTCATTTTTTTCACCCATTTCAGAAATAATGTTCACACACGAACTACAGGCAATCTGTCGTCATCAGCAGTAAGAACATAAGAATTGCCATGCTGGGTCAGACCCATGGTTCATCCAGTTTTCTCTTTCAGAAAGCATCACCAAGGGAAGTGTTGTGGGCTGGCTTAGTTGGTCCTCTGTGATGTCAAGCTCAACAGGTTAGGTAGGGATATGCTGCCAAACATTTTAGTTTCTCTGATAATCTCTTCCTAACTTATGACAACTTTTTGAAGATACTTTCATTGTAACCTTGATTCTTCTAAAGGTTAAGTATTCTGTGGTGGAGTAGCCACAGTTAAAAGCAATACATATTTTCTCTTTTCTCAGACTTTAAGAATCAACAGTGGGTCCCCTGGTGTAATAGTAGAAGGAACAAATGTGGCATGTCCTTTCTGGGTCATCATAAAGTTTTCTTTTAACTGAAAGTACTGTAATTTTTTTACTCATACTCATCCCTTTCAGCTGTGTTGTGTCTTCTGTAGGAATGACCAAGATGACATTTTTCAAATAGAAATTGTGTTTTTCTATAAACCTGGAGATACCTTCTAGTTTGTTTCCAGGACCTTATCTTTCTGTTAATAGTTGTACTTTTAAGTAACTGCCAGAAAACATTAAGTTAATGCCTTTAGGGAAAAAAAGTTGAATTTATTCATCTTCCTTTTTAGTCCAAATTCATAGAGCACATTAAAAAGCAACTTAATTGGTTTTTGTTGCTTTGACTTTCCGTTTGTTCACCATAATGAAGCACATTTATCAAAGGCCAACAAATAACTTTTGAAAGATCCTATGGCAATTTTTATTCACTACCTGGAGGAATTGGTAGCCATACACGAATTCGGGAGTTCACTTGTAACAGCCTTGCAAATTTTTTTTTAAGGCAAAGATGCAGTTAAAAGAGGAAGAAGAAACATTTTACTTATTTTATTTAGTTATTTGTCTTGGTTGTTTCTCCCGGCCCCAGGACACAAACCCAGGCCCTTGGGATAAATGTGGGCTACACCTGACCAGAGGCAGCAGACCCTAACCACTAATTTACCAGGTCATGCCAACAAATAATTTTTTTGTAAAAATTAGTTCAGCATAACTTTGGTTAGTAGAATGTTACTTTAAAACATCCGAGATTATCTACCTGAATCTTCTTCCCTGAGCGTTCTGAATGTAGTTATTCTTTAAGAAATAATACTTTCACAGTATCATTGCTATATTCAGAATTTTTGCTGTAGTCAACTCTAGCCCTGTTGCTTGATGTTTAACATCCTACATTATCCATTCCCACCATATCACATTTTTTTCTAACAATCCTTCATCATGCGTCATCTGTTCCTGTTAGCCTTAGCTTCTGAAGTCCCTTTGGCATTCATCGTGCTCATTTCTGTTAAACAGTGTGCTTCAGATTTGTTACATAATTGCTCTGTAATTATGATGCATGGCATAAAACTGAGGAGGTATTAAAGGCCAAATTTAATTTTCTCCATTTATAGATGAGGAAAATGAGGCTTAGAATGTTAAATTGACTAGCTTATGGTCATACACGTTTCTTTGATATGTGTTAATTTTATAACTTAACTCTTCAGGTCTCAAAAACAAAACGTGTGGGGGGAAAAAATTCCTCCAAATCAGGAACTATGTCTGTATTATATCCCCATACATAAACATGGACTGGGATTATCATGTAATTAGAGAGTATAACTATAATTGTGTAACTATAATTAATTGTCGCTTGCAGACTGCATCAGTTTGGTTTTTGGTTTGGGATTTTTTTTTGTTTTAGATTGTTTCGTTTTGTTTTTTCAGTAAAGTCCCAAGTCTTTTCCACTGTTTCTTATCCACATTCTTATTTACCCTGCTCACAGAATTCTAAAAAGTGTGTCTTAATATTTCTTTTGTACTTGTTCTGAGGGAATTTTAAAATAAATAGCGTAAGTTTTACTGAGTTTCTAATCTACCGTGCACAATTTAGGTACCATTGTGCCATGGTAAACAAAACAGACTAAAATACCTGCCCTTAGGCAGTTATACCAATGCAAGTGTCTGTAGACTTTCTGTAAAGAGTTTTAGAAAGTAAATATTGTAGGTTGTGAGAGTTAGCACTGCTCAACTCTGCTGTTGTCATGCAAAGCAGTCATAGAAACTATGTAAATGCACGGATGCACCGGTATGACTGTGTTCAACTAAAATATTATCCATAAAAACAGGTAGCCAGCCCACAGTCCATAGTTTGCTGACCTTTATTTTAGAAACCTAATAGCACTTCATAGTTTGTAAAACATTTTCCTGCATGTATCTTATAAGACGACAACCCTGTGTGATAGGTAGGTCAGGTATGCATGTATTTTGTAAGTAAAGACACTAAACCTGAAAGAGATACGACTGTGGCCCATATCTTCTTCCCATGCCATGTAGTTCAGGGATGCCTGGGAGAAAAGTTGAACTCTCACACTGATAGGATAGAGCCTGTGGATAGCCTCAAGAATTTTGCTTATTAAAACTAAGATATAATAGAAAGGTAATGGAGAATGCACCCAGGAAGTTTCTGTTGATCTCATTATGAGGCCCTAATTTTTTTCATATTTGCCATCAGATAGTTGCCAGGAACTTTAAAAAGCCAGTCTGTTCAGGAATTCTTTTGTACTCTTTGTAATTGATACTTCACTTACAGATCCTCCAATCTTAGTTTGACTCTTTGAGCACTTGCCTATAGTTTTAAGTTATCAAACTTCCTATTGGTCGCTAAATATGCTAGTTCGGTCCCTTACACATTTTTCTTACAAACACCAAAAGAACTTTCTGTTTAAATGTTCTGATCCTGGTATGATATATGAGTCACTGGAATGAATGTAAGTGAAAATTAGGCTGTATTTGGAAATAACACCTTCTAAATTTGATGTCAATTTGTTAGCTTTTTTTTAATTCAAGAAAATAATTGTTTTATTTTACTTAATTTAAAGGGATTACATGGATCGTCTTCTAGATGAAAGTGAAAGTGCTGCTTCTAGTCGGGCACCATCCCCTCCGCCAACTGCCTCAAACAGTAGTAACAGCCAGTCTGAGAAAGAAGATAGCACTATAAGCAATAGTAATCAAAATGGTAAGCAACCAAAGTAAACATTCCTCTTTCTTTATAGTGAGGGGCACTTTTCTTGGAATAGCCTGGGAAATTCAGGTTTGGTTTTTATAAACTGCCAAAGTAAAAGTTAAAGTAATAATTGTAAATACTGGAAAAAAACATTTATGTATGTATCAGCATATATACATACTAACATAGAATATAAATTAAAATCCTAGTGACATCACTAAAAACTGTGTACTAAAGAAATGCTTTCTGTTTTAATAGTATCTATTTTCTTAACTGATTTGGATGGCTGGGTGTGTTAACTCTTAAACCAAAACTGCAACCATTTCATATCACAAATACAGTTATTTATGAAGTACTTTGAGAGCTTACAACATTTTATCAGAATATGCTTTAAGCATGCAGATAAAGTAAATACAAGGGCACTGTTTGAATACTTTCCTCTGATAATACAATAACCTTGAAAGATATACATACATTGTTATTCTACAGAGACATTTCTATTTTTATCTCCATGAAAAAGAAGCAAAACACATACCAATGCATTTGAGGTTCAGATAATGTTCTTTTTTAAAATGCACAAAGGACCAGAGATGACTGTGCTGATCAGCAAGATTAGTCAGAATTACTTTGATTTCTATCTTAATTAAAATGGTCTTCCTAGGTTAGAAGTTTCCAGTCAAAAAGTAATAAGCCCTCTAGTCCTCTTTAGGAGGAAACTGGTGAATTAGAGATAAGCTCTGCCCTCCTACATTCTGATGTAGCAGCCTCGGTGGGGTGGGGTGGGGCGGGGGGGGGAGGGGGCAGGATCATTGGAGCACTAGCCCAGACCCTGCCAAACTAGATGAGGAACACTGAGAAATTTGATTCTCTGGTCTCACAATGTCACTGCTTCCGTGAATATACTTTGTTCACTTGATGACCCCTCTCTATTCCTTACTTCCTAAGAACAATCCAAATAAATGAAAATTATTTTTACTGACATGATGTCTAATACCAGCCACAGTCATTCTGAAGCATGGTATAAGATACTGAAATTCTGACCTTAATATTAAAGGAGGCAGATGATAGTACTGCTGTCGCCCCTTTTGCTCATAACACCAAGTAAATGTTTCCCTTTATCTTTTTTTCTGGTTTGTTTTTCCTTTTAACCATTGGATGAAATAAGCTTAGGAGAGCATTCATAAATTGTTTACCCAGAAATCACTCATGTCAAGGACCTGCAATCAAATTCCAAAGTTTTCCAGGGAAAGGAAGGCACTTTCCAATCCAATTTATTATGATGATGATGGTGATGATGATGATGATGATGATGATGATTATAAGGGGCTTTAATTAGAATCTTGAAATCTTTTAATTGATTTTTTTTTTTTAAGAGTGGGAGGAAAGGAGAGGAGAAAGAATCAAATAATTTAGGGAGGAAGGAAGGAAGAGGAGAATAATGGATTTAGTTGTTCTTTTTGGTTTTTCAGCCTGGCCCTGGGTCTTGAACTGCGGTTTTGAAATCATAAGTTTTGACCTAGTTACATTCTCACCTACCTTGCTACTACAAAATAATCCCTTCAATATCATATGGTGCATAAATCCCCAAATGCATTTACGATTTGAGTTTACTTCAGGGCTTGGAAAAACAGGCTGTTTCTTTGAGCAAGAAGTATTTGAGGATCATCCTTTATACTGAATATTTTCCATATAATTAAATTTTAAGTATTTCCAGGTCCACATTCTATATATTAAGTAAATTTGTACTTGATTTTTTAGTTTGGGGGTTTTTGTTGTTTTTGTTGGTTTTTTTTGAGACGTGAGAGGAGGAAGAAACATCTTTTTCTTATTTTTGATTTTCACCATGGCCCTCATTGCAAACTAGGTTCTTGGGCTTTGCATAGTCTGCTCATCTCAGCTGTCTGAGCCATGAGGGCACACCCCTATACTCAATTTTTGCAATACTTTCTTATGCTCTTTTGTTCCTCATCTATTTTGGGGGGAATTTGTGTTTACTTTTAGCACTTTCAAGTATATGCTTGGACCATTCAAGAACTAACTTTTTAGCACTATAGCATTGAAATCTACTTAGAAAGTATATGATCTTTATCCTTAAAGCACGATACCCATACATTTAGATTAAGAATAAAAAATTCATATTATCTTGAGTTTATATGGCAGTAGAAACTTAAGTTTCTGAAGAAGTAACACTTTTATTACATGGTTTTTGAAAGTTGTACCCTTTTGCTGAATCTGAATTTTATATATATATATATATATATATATATTCAGCTTAGTTAGACTACTGGACCCAGTGCATATTTGTTGTCACATAATGCCAACTTTTATTCTTCTAGTATATGCCAAATTCAGTTTTTAATTCTTTATATTCCTTAACTTATTTAAGCTTGCAACAGCCCTGTAAGATAAATTTGCTGTCCTATGTGTAGTGAATCTGAGGTTCAGAGCCTAAATAACCTGCCTGAAGTCTCACAGGTGGTAAGTAGAGCCAGAATTCAGACACAAATTTGATATCTCACTTTCTTGTTGAAAGGGTATTTTGCAGTAGTTTTTTATGCTCATTTACAGTATTAGCAATTTCATTTATAAATGTTTCTTCCAACTTAGGGATGTCATCTAATGGACCCGGTGAAATATTAAACAAAGAAGAAGTAAAAGTTGAAGGGGGCTCACACATTAATGGACCAGCAGGCGGAAATAAAAAGCCACTTCACACTGATATGGATACTAATGGTTATGAAGCAGATAACCTCACCACTGACCCAAAACTTGCCCATATGACTGCAAGAAATGAAAGTGATTTTGATGAAAAAAGTGAGAGACCTGCCAAAAGGCGAAGGGTAAACAGTAATGGCAAAGAAAGTCCAGGTTCTTCTGAATTTTTCCAAGAAGCGATCTCACATGGAAAATTTGAAGAACTTGAGAACACAGATGATTAAATTTTAGACTTACTTTACTTTCTTTGGAATAAATTCTGGTGTGAATAAAATTTTCAGGGTTGATGGGTTACCTTAAAAAGTTGATTTCTTTGAAAAAGCAGCTGGTTAAAATTTGAATTGAGTCTAACTTCAGTAAATAAGATTTCATATTTCTGCCTTTTGCAGACTTTTTATTTTAGAACTAAAGACCCTTTTAAGGATAACAGTAAATTTCAGTGAACTAAAGATCTATCTGTACACTTTCTCATTTGTTGTATTAATCCCAAAATTTCACTGCAAAGTACTTTTTGCTTAGTTTGATGGCAGAGAAAAAAAAACAAGTTCAAATTTCCGCTTAACACCAGTTTTTCGAGTTTCTTGAGATGTCTTATCTTTTATAAGACATTTTCTCTCCATATAAATTGAGTATCATTATTAAGGAAACCCTTATGAATCCTGAAAGTTATGCTAGCATGATTTTTTTATATATAGAAGTTTAAAAATAAACCAAGTCAGGTTTGTATATGTAAAATTGTTGACATCAATGATGTCTTTCCATATTCTTATCTGGGCTTAAGAAATACATTCTGTATTTTTCCAGATTCTTTGTAGCCTTTGAAAGATTTTTACAGTACATATGTCTTGACTGAGCTGTCCTTTCTTAATAAAAAAGCTTGTATAATTTTCTTAACTTGTACAGTTGGTAAACTTTTATGAGAGGAATTGATATTCTGAGTCTGTCAGCTTTC
The DNA here is from genome assembly GCA_004363575.1 of Solenodon paradoxus. Taxonomy (NCBI): domain Eukaryota; kingdom Metazoa; phylum Chordata; class Mammalia; order Eulipotyphla; family Solenodontidae; genus Solenodon; species Solenodon paradoxus. Next base: position 368,713 of record RJWH01001448.1, read on the forward strand.
ATTTTATTTTGCTAAGGTTTTTCTAATGAATTTTTAAGTGTTTGTGTATTAATAACTAAGTCATGTTTCTTATCCAGGTGGTAAAAGCATTCATAAACGATTGTGAAAGTTTGCTTTTTCAAATTTCTACTTTAGGACAATAGTTTGAAAATTCTGAAATTACGCATGATACTTAGATTGCAGAGTTTGTTTCGCATTTGCTATAATTTTCAAAATTATTTTTGAAACAAGACAATAATTTAATGTTGGCTTAAGTGCTTAAATGTATCATGCTGACCAGAATCCTGTTCAGTTATTTTTATATGCATTATAAAATTTCCCGTTTTGCATTAAATGAACGGGAAAAATTCAAGTAATATTAGATATTGGCACACAAAAAGAGTTGGCAAGCAACAATATTGACTTAATGAGGAGAAAGTGATGAAGCTAGAAATGTTTTTCAGCTTTTCCAGTTAAAATCCAGTTTTTCAGATTTCAGTGTATTTCCAAAGTGAAAATAAAATGCAGTAACCATTGCTCTGTGTGATTATAAGTAGGATCATCCATTTGCATAGCCTTGTAAGAGTGCCATTTTATTTTTAGTGCAAAATTCTTGTTAATAAAATGTAGTTTTTATACAGCTGATAGACCACCCTATATCCAAACTTTTATAAAAGATTATTAACTATTGTTTTTGTCACACGGGCTACCCTAAAATGCTTCTACTGACTTATTTTCAGCCATCAATTGAAGAGCCAATGCCTTTTTAAAATAAAAATTGTGAATTTGTTTTTAATGCTCAACTGTCTAATGCAATTGAAGAGAGGTTTGCACTGAGATATTATGGTTTAGGCCTTATCCCCATGAAGTATTACTATTGACATGTTTCAACTGCTTCCCTTTACCAATGTGAACAACTTTTCTCCGCAAACAGTGTTAAAAGTCCCTTTACAACACTTGACTTCCTATTATGTACATTCACTGTTTTACATACATATTCAAGTAAATCTTAAGTTTTGGGTGGAAATGTTGACAAGTTTGAGTTTTCTGTTTTTATTTTGTTTTACCTAGAACATTAATTTATCTAGAATGGCAGCTTTAAGCAGAGGGTTACAATTCATTTTCAAAATATTATTTTATTAAATAAATCCAAAGTATCCTAGCTCTTTGTCAAAGATGGTCGATAGAAATGTTTCAAGTGGATAGTGATGCTGTACTCTTTAGGTTTTTGCTATATTAGGATGCCATTTTCCCTTTTTTTAAGATACATTTTGCAGGTTTATAAAGTTCTTGGAAACTATTATTACAAGAACATTTTTAGTAAATTCTCAGGCATGTTTGCAAATAAGGCACATGTATACATGTTAGGAAATTTTACTTTATCTTTTTAAACTATGCCTAATAAAAGACATTCCACTATTATAATACATAATGCTCAGCTTTTTGTAAAAGAATATTTAAACGTATTTTGTGTTTATACAGGTATTTCATACAGTATTTTATTCTTCATGCAGCCACTAATAACTTGATGTCTTTGCACTACTTTAAAGTATTTAGTCTTATCATGAATTTAATTTGCTTAAGATTTAGTATATTTCAGAACTCTTGACAAATTGCATTGGGAATAGAAGCCTTTCTTAGTAGTTACTTAGTCTCTCACCCCAGACCCACCCCCAGCAGAGCTCTTATCATTTTCATTTGGAATGATAAATTCTGCTTTATGAAGTGTTTTCAAGTAGAGTTCAGAATCTCCAATTCAGTTCAACACAAATCTGTTGAGCTTTCAAATGTATTTGAAGTAATATTTAAATAGGCATTTAAAATTATGAATTAGATGTTTTTAAATTTATGCATAGTAATTTTGCACTGTAAAATAATTCCCTTCTCCCATTCCCTGTCTGCCATTCTGAATATGCTTATTAAAATATTTTTAAACATTTGCCTACATAATATTTTGTGAATGATTTTCATTAGACTCATAAGGTTTTAATTAAAGACATTAAGTTTGTATGTGCACATTGTTTTCAATGCAGATACATTTAATCTGTTCCTTCTGCTCCCAGATATATTTCACGAAGCAACGTTTCTGTGGTCCCAAGTTCCTTTTACCTCATCTCTGGTGATGTCTTTCTGTTTTTGGCTTTTTCCCTCCAAAGAAATCCTTTGGTCTATGGGCCTCAATTTATTTGTTTCTCTTCCTCTGAACTGTGTAATTAAAAATATTTGTTCACAATATTTCCTTTACTCTCAATTGAAAATTAGGAGTGGGCACTTGGAATAAGTGAGGGTTGGTGAATTTCCATAGGCAAGGTGTGTGCTGTTGACTGTAGGTGGGGTGTTACTGTCTCTGTATCACCACTAAATACCAAATCAGATACTAATTTACATCTATCTCTGTCCAAGGAAAATGCCATATAAAATTACATGGAAGAGAGGAATTTCCAAATTTTAACATTTCATTTTTTTTAAATGACCTGTATCAATTCTACTAATGATTTTTTTTTCCCATAAAGTTAACTTCATTAAATACATTCTTTTCAAAATCTTAAAAGGGTCATCCCACTAAGTTATGGGCTGAGTTTTATATATTTAATACCTATATTAGTTATTTTATTTTCTAATACTTATTTTCCATACCCACCATTTTTTATGTACCTTCAGTATTGTGTTCATATCTTTTGATATCTAACATATTATACATGGAGTTTTTCTTTTCCGGACATATTTATCTTGTGTTTACAATAGCTCCCGTGACTTCAAATACCATTTTTCATGCTCAAGTAACTTTGAATCAATTTTTAAAGGCTATTCTATGAAGAGCATTGAAGAATTGCCATATAAACTGGAGTTGAATTCTAATTTTCCTTTATCCAAACTGATGGGAAAGACTTCCTGATATCTTATTGTCAATGATGACAAGTTTTCATTTTGTTTCCATTATTCTATTCAGCAAATAATTGTTCCTATACTGAGCTTATTAACTTGTGTCTTCAGTGATATCTTACGGTCTTGTCAGGAAGGCGTTAGCAGGTAAATATTAGAATGAAAGTGTGCCAAGTACAGAGAGGGCAAGATGTTAGAATAGGTACAATCTCAAGGAAAACATTTTTATTTGCCGGGCTACCATGTAATTCTAACTAAACATTCTCAAAGTATTTGTTAGAAATTAACATGAAATAAATACGCAATTTCTCTTAAGACCATCTAGTTTTGCATATACTGTAGAACAGATTTTAACATAACAGTTACGGATTATTGCAGACTTCCTCTTCCTCTTGTCAGTCACTATACAGTGGGGCCTTCTATACAGCAGGAGCCTCCTAATATCCTAGGAGAGGCTGAGGCCTAATGCAAATTTGACCTGATTATAAAACAAGTTTGCTTTTTACTCTCATCATTGCTAACGTCAACGTTGACTGAGTGTAGAGTCTCTGCATTTCTTTTTTAAAGGAAAGTTTCAGGCAAGAATGAAGGCAAATAGGTAAGCAGGCAAGAAGAGGGAAAGAAGCCTTTTTATTTAGTTGTACATTTTGGCTGTTCCCCTCCTCCCTTGCCTTTGAGATGCACGTGACCTTCACACCTTTGGTGATGATGGGTATAACCACTGTCAGTGCACTGAGTGTCTACATTCTTTAAGGCCCACCAGCCTTGTGTTCCTTTCTAAGAAGATGGAGTTCGAATTCATGAGTAATGCACACACTTTGAAGAAAAGATTTGGGCCATGAATTGAAGATGACTTGTTTGAGAACTAAAAGATCAAGCAAAGAGTGGCATCAGACTCACCAGAGTCATTTTAAAAGTTTGAGTAGAAAGTTGAGAGGAAAGCTTGATCCAAAGAGGACTGTCTCAATACCTCAGTCCTATAACTGGTTACAAATTGCATTTGTGGCTAGTGGTAGTACTCATTGAAAGAATAAAATGACTCCCTTGGGATTGTGGCAGATGAATGCTATTATCTGATACCGTTAAAAGAGCAGGATGACACTTTTATGAGACTATATTGCATAATTAGAATAATAAAGGCCATATGTCAAAAATATTCCTCGGTGTAGTCAGGCTCCCCTACAAGAGGCTTAAATCTATATAGCACGTGTCGCAGGTGCCATTTTGGTTTTACATCACTACTTTCCCCTTCCAATCATAAGCATCATGGGAGAAGGAGCCATATCTGTTTCCTTACCATTATAGTCTCTATATCCAAGGACAATGGCTTTTGACTAAATAGTAACACAAATTATTTGTTCATTAAGCACATTAGCTTCTATTTCCAATCGACTATAATCACTTGGCTGTTTATAAGAGATTACCCCACTACGGATTTCCCTGTACTTTTGGGGATAAATCCTAAATTACATTTTGTACTACATTTTCACTGAAGGTGTGTTTTCATCCCGGCATTCCATCAATCCTGTTGCTGGTAAAGAAACTGCCATTTCTTTGTCAGTTTTTTAAAGCTTTCTCTGTTTAAATTATGGGAATTCTACTCTGAAGGAGTAGACAGGTGAGTTGAAAGCACAGGCCTATGTGGGTGCAGACAAAGGGAAGCACACATGAACACGCAATGGTGATGTGAAGACAGGAACATATGGGAATGAGACCATCAGTTAGAGACTATCAGCAGCAACTGGGAGCTGAAAGGCAAAGAACAGATTTGTCCTAAAAGCCTATACAGAGTGCTTTTGCTGCTACCTTCATTTTATCCCAGGGAAATGGATAGTGAGCAACTGACACCCAGAACTGGAAGTGAAGAGTACCTCAGAAACCACGAAGATACAGGCCCTTGGGAATGAGTACAGTAGATATTCAGTCCACATCCAGAAATGTGTAAGGGAGCTATTTGCCTGTCCATCCACTGAGGCCTTTATGTCTCTGGACAAAATGGAGTGTAAAGGCTTCTTGAGAGGACGACCCAGGGGGTCTTGTCCATCTCTGCTTTCTTGCTGGTTGCCCAATATTTTGTCATACACACACACACACACACACACACACACACACACATGCACACCTCCCAGTGCACTTTGGAACACTCAAGAGTTGTGGGTCTGTGCATTGTCAATTTTTTAAATGTAAGTGCCGCAAGAGATCTCTGTAGCTGGCTTAGTATCTGCCTCGGGCAGGTTCTCCCTAGACACTGCCCGTCTAACTCTGTGACACCACAGGAGCAGGAGCTGTAATAAGTGAGCTATGTGCTTTTCAAAGTATATTTGGACCTTTGATCCTTGAATGATATTGGAGTTAGGTTTGCTGACACCACCCTGTACCCAGAGCAAAATCTTCAGATGCCCCAATCCCTTTAGAATTCGACCCTCCAGCTTGGCAGGGTTCTTGTTGAGTCCTGAAAGGAGAATTCTATCAAGTTGGAAGGCCCAAGTTCATTTAGTGGAAAACAGTGCACCCATCATAGGATCAATGTGGTTTAAATTTACTTTTT